>JANTNU010000004.1:132185-150568 GCA_024752395.1 Erythroxylum havanense
AATGATAATGATGATGACATAATTTTACTTAATATTCATATTTATATTAATTTTACTATTTTTGTGATTACAGAAATTATAATAATAACATAATAATTATTATTATATTTGCAAATAAACTTCAGATATATATTTTTACACTTATAAAATAATCAATGAATTATACTAACAACAATTACAAAAATTAATATTAATTGTATCAATAATAATTTTTATTAAAAAATTTAATTAATAAGATAATTAATGTTAGTAGAGTTGCAAATACACTTAATATAAATATTGACACAATTATGAAATAATCATTGAAATACATCTTTCCAATACATTATACTGTAGGGGCATTTTTGACATTAAACACTGTTTTTTGTTCTGTCCACTGCAACAAAACACATTTCTGTCTGCAGCACGAAGATAATTTTCTCTGTCCTGTCCACCGCAACCAAACATTTCACTGTCTTCAATTCTTATTCTACCCTGTCCTGTCTTGTCCTATCTCTGCATGTTGCAGATGCTAACCAAACAGACCGAGAGTGTCTAAGATAGGCTGCATGTCTGTTCGAGCGTATAGGAATTCACTATTCAGATGAATAATAAGAATAGCAACAAAAAGAAAAATCCGTTGGGTAAATAACTAAATATGCTTATGGTTTGGGCTTTAGGCTTCAAAGGTTGGACCTGGAACTGAAGACGTATTAAAATAGGCCTGTGGAGTGAAAGGAAAGGACAGCAGTTGCAAAAACTGGAGATGCGGGGGATCGAACCCCGTGCCTCTCGCATGCAAAGCGAGCGCTCTACCATTTGAGCTACATCCCCTTACAACATGCATAAACGAGTTGCAATCAACATAGTAATAGCAAAGATTCTGTCGGTCTACTGCCTACCTGCCTGGAATAGACAGACAATCACTCGGTTAGCCCAAGCACACAATGTTTTGGATAGTGAAGTTTGCTTAGATCAGACAGATTCATGTTAAGGAAAGGAATGTAGTCCTAGTCTCCAAGGGCTGCAGTATCAGTACATTGACATCTGAACCCCTGAAACAGGAGGATGGGACCAAGCTGACAAATTCATCAGGAATCAGCTAGCTTCTTTAGGACAAGATCATGATTGAATCCTCTTTTTTACCCTTTCTTTATTTCTTTTTCTTATTACAAATGGTGGCAAATTTTGAACCTATCGTGCAGCTGTCTGGACCAGTTTATCGAGGTCACGATCTATCAGAATTTCCATTTTTTGTCTGTCCCAACAGTGAAACTGAAAATGAAAACCATATATATTTAAGTCCTGCAGGGTTGCATCTATCCATTTATCTATTCTACATAATGTTGCTGCACATGAGCGCTGAAATTTCAGTCGGCTACATACATTGTTTGATTAAGATGGTAACAACAGTTATATTCCTGTCATTATTCTCCACAATAATTTCAAGTGCAGTTCCAGGAAATTCTAACCTAGCTGATGAGGATGTGTAGCTTTTAACTCGAATATAGGCTTTCTGGTTACTGTACGTATTGCTATCCAGAGAATACCAATGGGATTTCAGGTTCTCCTGACTCTAATACAACAGGGGCTTTTGTTTGACGTTGAGTGGTTGCATGTTACAGCTCATCAAAGGATAAACCGTCGCTTTCAATCTTAAACAAAAGGAGCAAACGATGGGAAACCGGACATGTAAGATGATGTCATATTTGCATGTGAACAGTGACTTCCAATCAGAGTATTTATATTGTCCCTTCTCCTGTAGCTATCGTCACGCAGGTCCTCCCACATATATGCAGCAACTAATCAAGGGTTATTCTTAATTTAGCAGAAAAGTTAGTTAGAATATATATACTTTATTAACTTCTTGTGGACATAACCAAAATCTACGACGAGTTGGTGTTTAGGTAATACAAGTTGAGAAGCTGAAGTGTTTGGTAATAACAAAACACTCTTCTGCACCAAAACCGAAAAGGTTTTTACCGTTCCCGTAGGACTCACTCGTGCGATCTTGGGAACATTAATATTATAAACAAGCATGTACCCTGGTCAAATTAGGGACTCTGGAATGATGAATAAGGCAATCCTCCTTAATTACAGGCATCGAAATAGACGACTGTCCCCTAATAGAATCAAAGTAATTAAGATTCTTGTCTCTAAAAAGGGGTTCCTATGTGATAAACGTTCAAACACATTATTGTGTATCACACACTGGAGGGTACAGTGTGCATGAAACTGAAACGAGGAGAGGTCGTCTTCTAGTTACAGTTTATTGTTGAAAACCAGCTTGAAAGAACCAACCAACCCAGATCCTCCAATATAATAAGCCTAAGTCATCTACAGGCATGATTTTGAAAATGCTTGAAACCTTGAATTAATGGCTTCCTTTAACAGTATCTGAAATCTGATAAAGCGTGTTTTCCAATGTGGGCAATGGTCAAAATCTTTTGTTTTTTGATATTGCCAATGGTCAACATTAGTTCCTAAGAGCAAGAGGTCGAAATTCACAACTTGTAGTTATTACGCATCGTGAAAAACTAAATCCTGGTGTCCCCTTGCTCAACTTAGATAGAAAAATATAAAATTACTGCTGAACAGACTAATGGAGTTTTTAGTTCCTCTTCTTGGAAAACGAGGTCATGATACATATAGAAGAAATGACTTTTCAACTCAAGAGCCATAAAAGGAGAATCTCAAGACAGAAGAACAAAATGGAATTCAGGATTAAAACTTGACATGACTTTTCATTGTTCCCTGGAGAATTCATATTCCTGAACAGTGTGTTTACTAATGCTCTTGGAATAATCCAGGTTCTGGTACTACTGTACAGTGTACTTCTCTTCAACTCGTTCGCACCATTATTTGTAATTTCAATCAGGTGAAACCATATTCTCCTGTACAAGAGCTCCACTCGTCAGAATTTGCCAAAACAAGAAAATAAAATTTGTACTTTAATACATATTTTTTTTTAATGGAGCGTTATCCTTGTTTTTCTTTTTTTCTGCCGAATATGACTCCACGCGTCAGAGCACTGGAAAGTTCTGTGCTGGGTGGCTTCCAAGAGTGCAACAACAAAGAGCCTAAAGGAAGGAGCCAAATTTAAGGAGTCTAGATCTTATATTTAATTTTACGGTGTTTTATTGTGTCTAATAAATTTCAACTATTTATTCATGTGAATTTTATATAAATAAATATGGATCTCGTATAAATAAATAACTGAGATTTATGAGACAAAATAAGATACCATAAAATTGAACAGAAAATCTTGTCTCAAATTTAAGAGAGGAAAGTGACAACGAATGATATTGGAAATGTCATTATCGATCAAGTGTTGCCATGTTAAATTACCAATCATGTTTAAGTTATTATGTTAAGGAATATATCAAACCAATTAAGTTGACTTCATATAAAAGTTTAAGTTATTGTGGTGAAACGGTCATTTAACATAGTATTAGAGTCTTTGTGACTAAGTAGTCGCGAGTTCAATTCTTACCACCTACTTATTATTCAACCCAAGGTAGAGTGAGCTTGTGCAAGTTTTAAGTTCAAAAAGGCTTTTATTTGAGGGAGTGTGTTAATGAATATATAAAACCAATTAAATTGGCCTCACACAACAGCTTAAGCTATTAAGACGAAACAATTACTTAACAAATTAGCTTGCAAGTTTTATGTTTCCATTTCCATATAATTAAAACACCAAAATTGCTAGATAGAGTTGGAAATGAAGATGATATAATATAATATATGGCTGCTTAAAGATATTTTTATTTAAAATTATGAAAAAATACATATATTTCATATAAATTTTAGATTCTCTCAAATTTTCATTATAATTTTCACATTTAAAAAATAAAATCACTTTGGTTAAAAAAACAATGATAAAACATACACATGCAATACGAACTTCACATGTGGACTAATTAAATACTACTAATATGATAGCTTAATTCAAATTTTGAACTTACCCATATAAATTATATTTGACTTAAGTTAATAATCGAATATAATTTTAATAAATTTTTAGTTTAAGTTAGATTTAATTATAATAAATTATTATTTTATTGTAGATCTAATTAGTTTAGTTCAAGTTTAAGAATTAGGTTAAATCATGGTATAAATAATATTTGATTGATACAAATATGAAGTTGCAGATCCTTATATTTTTTAATCAAAATTTAAAATAATTGATTTATTTAAAAACTTATAAATTAAAAGGATTTTTTTAGATTATTAAAAAAATTAAAGTACAATATACGTCTTTTACTTTTAATGAGATTTTATAATATACAACTCTTGGAAAAAGGGAAGAGATTGACTATATCCTTGAAGTGAATCTAGCTAGTTTAGACATGCATGCATAGGAAACATGATTTGCACATTTGTTAAACCAAGTGCTAGATTCAGTTCCTCTTTGGTTGAAGCAAGAAAAAGTAATTAAAAAAAACAAACAGAATGTTGCAAACACCGGTGAAGCACCATCCCAAGCCCACTGTGAACGTGCGTTTGTTGGTGTGTGTGTGGAGGAGATGCAATAGTGTTTTCGGGAGACAACCCTTAATTTCTAATCTCTGACTTCGTCTTTTGCCTTTCGCTTTCGCCCTTTTGTTATCTTCTCATGTCCATAAATTTCATGTCTTCTCAACTATTTATAAACCATTCTCTTCCTTCATTAGTCTTTGTATTAGTTAGTAAAACTCAATAACCATTTCTCTTCTTCTTCTTTTGCTTCTGCTTCTGTCTTCTACAATGGCAGAAAACCCTTGCTCTAATCTTTTCAGTGGATGGATCAACTTCTCACCCCGTTACACTCATTATGCTGCTTTCTGTAGTTACTCCAATCCAATTCCATGTTATAATCTCAATCTCTGCTCAAACACCGACTACAAGTCTTCTTCTTCTCCTCAGTGTCCTTATCCTGAAGCTCCTCCCCCACTTATAGACTACTTGAGTCCCACAAGACAACATGAAGAGTCAGGTAGTTGGGTGGAAGAAGAAAAGAGTAACAAGAAAGATGACGAGAGCCCAGTTCTGAGTACAACTGAAGATGATGATAAGAGTGTGACCATATCACTACACATAGGCCTTCCTAGCCCTAGTTCTGATCCGGGTTTTAGGGTTTCACCGTCAAGTTATGTGACTGATAAGGAAGAAGGAAAAAAGGAAGTTTCGGGATACCCCAGGGAGAAACTAGAAAAGTTTCAATATTGGATTCCTACCCCTTCTCAGATTCTCACTGGTCCTACACAGTTTTCATGTCCGGTTTGCTGCAAGACCTTTACTAGATACAACAATTTGCAGGTTAGTGAGTTCTCACGGTTTCATGAAACGTCTTGTCAATGGGGTCATACCCTTCTGATCTATTATCTTCTTCTTTTGATGACTGCAATTCCCTGTGAGCTAGATCTTATTATATATAACCTCTTTTTTCTCTCTTCCCCACACATCTTGCACGCTTCTTCTTCTTCTTGTGATTTGTGTATTCGTGCACCAGATCGATGAATACTGTGTTTCCTGGTAGATTATTTTTATAAGCGCCTTTCAGGGCATTCACACGATCATGGCAGACACAACCTGAGCTTCATTTCAACCTCCACACCAGTCTGTAACTGTGTAGAACAGTGAAATCTACAGTTTCCTCTTATCTGTCTGAAAAGGCAGACACAGATTCCGCATTATCTTTTCTAAAAATGCGATAACTAAATAGCAGTAGACTACATACTGCTGCTATTACTTGTACTTCTTCATCCAGAACTTGCATGGAGAACGTAACTCAAACAGAAATTTAGCATTTCAGTAAATATAAGAACTGCTTCTAGATCAACACTTTTTTGAGTAAACATTGATGGATTTAGCTTATCGATGTGGCAGATGCATATGTGGGGTCATGGATCACAGTACAGGAAAGGACCCGACTCTTTGAAGGGAACACAACCAACTGCAATGTTAAGACTCCCATGTTACTGCTGTGCGGTAGGGTGCAAGCACAATATTGACCATCCAAGAGCAAGGCCCCTTAAAGACTTTAGAACTCTACAAACACACTATAAGAGGAAACACGGGATCAAACCCTTTATGTGCAGAAAATGCAGCAAGCCGTTCGCCGTCAAGGGTGACTGGAGAACCCATGAGAAGAACTGCGGCAAGATTTGGTATTGCATCTGTGGGTCTGATTTCAAACACAAGAGATCTTTAAAAGACCATATTAAGGCTTTTGGACAAAGCCATGCAGCCATTGGTGTTGATTGCTTGGAAGATGAGGAAGACCAGATATCTGAAATTGAAGTTGACTGTGAGTAAAGTGGTGGTCATAAACTTGTTTTTTGTTCTTTTCTTGTATATCATCTAGCTTTTTTCTTGTAATTCTTGCTGTGCTATATTCAGTTTCTCGAATAATAGAATTGAAAACTTGAATTCCAAGCTTTGATTCATCCAAAACAAGCAAACAAGCTTTAGCTCACTCATCGTATTAGATCAAATCTCTAAAACGACCCAACAGTTTTAAACGAGTCGTGAAGATGCCTCAAAATCTCCACATCTCTGTTCCACTCAGGCCTTGGTGCATTAACAAAATGAGCATATAATTTGTTCCTAGTACATGTAACCTTGATCAAGCTGTGTTTCCCAAGCCCATCAATCTCATACACATAATACAATTGCCCACTCCCATCTTTCTTCTCTTCACTCACCACACTATCCGCTCCATCAATCCAGTCCTGCAAGACCAAGTCAGCCAGTGCCAAGTTGTTCAACACCGCGTCTATGGAAGCCAGCTGCTCGAACCCAGAAAGAGAAATCACATACTCCCTTTCACTTCTCTTCTTCGGGTTGTAAAACTCGCTGTCTATCCCATTCGTGCCCTTCTCTACTTTGGAAACCAACCGCTCTTTCCAACCGTCGGGAACGTCGTAGACATACTCGGCGGAGGCTTTCTTGTCGGAGTTGTCACCGTATCCTCCGTAGTTGGCGGCGCTGGCTGCTGTGCCGTGGTAGGTTGGGAAAGACCGAGCTGATTCAGACAAGGAAGGTGGAGAGGTAGTTAGTATTGTGGCGGCGGTAACAGTTGCAGCTAAGGTAGTTAAGAGGGGTTTGTTGGGTAGGATTGAGACCGAGATAGATAGGTTCCTGGTGGTCAGATGAAGTTGTGGAGGAGATCTTAGGGCGTCGACGGTGGAGGAGAGGCCAGCTGACGGTGAGACGACGGTGTCCATGGAGTGGATTATGGTTAGATATTGGATATGCCGCTGTTACGATGACAAGTCATTAAACAATTGGAGAGACTTTTATAAAAATGTATTTAAATTATAAAAAGATCGAGGGCCAAAGAAGAATATTAAAATGTGCAATTTTTGTTTGGTCTAACTGAATTCAACTCGTCGAATTTGTAACTGAAATCAAATATTTTAATATGAAAATTGAATATATTAAATAAAATAAATCTTAAATTTTAAATTTGAAAAATGCTCAATTTGGGTCCCATTAAAGTTTTTGTACCTCTTTGAATATATTTTTGGAAGGCTAATGAACACTTTTTATAACTATAAAAGTAATTAAAAAAACAAGTGTTTGAATGTAAAATAAAAAAGAATTCTTTAATATATTGACTTTTGTAGTAGCCAAAGTATAACTTTTTAAGAAACTTAAATATGGAGCTTCTTAAAAAATACATTTTTTAGGCAAATTTTTTAGATTAATTAATAAGTCTATTTTTTTGTCTCTTTTATCCTTATATTTTATACATAATTCTACAATACCCATAAACCTATCTTCACGTTTATTTTGTGAATTATATAATATTATTTGACTTTATTATATGTTTTAATATTTATTTTTGATATTAGTTTTACTTATATTATAAATCATATTAAAGATTTAGATATATTTATATTTGTATTTATGTTTCATACGGTTTAAAATTAAATAATAATTAATATATTGTGCTTTGCATATTATTTAATATACTTTAAATAATAATTATATACATAAATATTTTTTATTATAAAATAAAATATAGATAAAATTAAATATATTTTTATTTTTATATTATCGAATAATCAATTGTATAAAATTTTTAATTTTTTATAAAAATAATAATTAAATAATTAATTAATTTCTTAAAAAAGTTATACAGAAAAAAAGTTACATGACAAAAACTTTACCTATATGAGTCCAACTAAATAGTGACTTAGTCAAAGTCAGACCTGAAGGCCCCGGCCCATTCCAACGTAATGCCAAGCCTGTCTGCCTGATTTATAGAACACCTACCTCTCCATTGTCTTATTGAGTTATTTCAAACAATAATTATTCAAAATCTGAATTTTGTGATATTTATATATCAAATAAAAATATATATACCATATTAAAAAATATATTAATTTAATTAAAAATTTTAAAAATAAACATTAAGGCGCGATAATTATGAGACGGTAAGAATTGGAGGGAGAAGAGGGGGAATTAAAAGAACCGTCGGTTTGCCTTTTCAAATTTCCTCTTTTGTTTTTTGGTCTCCTCTCTTTCTCTTTCTCCTTCAGCTTTTTGTTTTGGCTTCTCTTCTCGCACCCCCTTTTTTCTTTCTTTAATTTAAGCTCGCCCTCTCTCTCTATATCTTCTGTACAACGGACAAAGAAATCATCCATGTCTAGAAGGTGATCGTCTTCCTATCCTTTATTTTTAATTTATTGTATTATCTCTGCTTTTTTTTTTTTTAATGTTGATGATTGGGTACGGGATTCAAAGCATGATTGGGTATCTTCATACATGATGAGCTTGAAAGTAAAAATGGATTGGTTGATTGATTGTTTGTTTTAATCATCAGTTTTTTTTTATTTTCCTTTTATTGAGGGAGGTTCGGGCTGAGGAGGAGGAGGAGGTATAATAATCACGGAGATGAGGAATCGTGTTATTTGCAGCGATTCGTGCTTTGCTCTAATTATTTGTGTGTTGCTTGTCAAACTTAAGAACAAGCTTCATGGCTCTTAATTTCCGTATTTCTTTCAATTTTCGTTCGTTACTGTAAAATTGGGTTTTCGTTCTTTCATCGCATACGCTTGGGTTAACATTTTTTATATATTCATATGTTCCCAAAGCCTAGAGACTTCTTCAATTTTCTTTCTAATTATATGGTGTGGACTTCTTCAGGGTTCTTTGCAAGTTTTTTGCTCATGGAGCATGTCTGAAAGGGGAATATTGTGATTTTTCACACGACTGGAAAGATCCCCCCAATAACGTAAGAAATGGTAGTTCTGCTTTGGTTTTTATGCCCGTTTTGCTTACTATTCAGCAATGTAAGGATTTTAGTACACTTGTTTATTCTCTGTTCATCACCACAGATTTGCACCTACTACCAAAAAGGAATTTGCGTTTACGGTAGCCGATGTAGGTACGAGCATGTCAAACCTTCCAGGCCGGATACTTTTGCGTCATCTTCATCCACAAGATCGAATTCTGGTCCTCTAGCTCATCGTTCAAAGACTGGGTTGAATGGTTCAGAGTTTCATGATTCAAATGGGCATTTTGTTCCTCGTGCAAGGCCAGCACGGAATTTGAAATGTGGAAATAATGATCTCTTAGAAGATTATGATGTTATAGAGCCTAAGAATGATAAGCCAGAAGATCGTCCTCTCTGTTCACTTGCTGCTGCTGGCACTTGCCCTCGTGGAGGAAATTGTCCTCAGGTTCATGGTAGCATTTGCCCATCTTGTGGAAAACACTGCTTGCATCCTTTCAGACCTGAGGAAAGTGAAGAGCATCTCAAAATGTGTGAAAAGAAGCAAAAAAACATTGAGGCATTGAAGCGTAGTGAAGAAATCGAGTGCAATGTATGCCTGGATCGTGTACTCTCGAAGACTTCACCTGCTGAACGTAAATTTGGGTTGCTTTCAGAATGCGATCATCCATTCTGCATATCTTGTATTCGAAATTGGCGTAGTAGTTCCCCATCTTCTGGTATGGATGTTAGTAATACAGTCAAGGCCTGTCCAATATGTCGCAAGGTATCATACTTTGTTGTTCCAAGTGAAATTTGGTACTCCTCTAAAGAAGAAAAACAGGAAATCATTGATAACTACAAAGCAAGACTCAGGTAACTTTGTGCTAGTTTTTCTATTTTCCTTGATCTTCAACTTGATGTCTGTGCTATGTAGGAAGATGTGATTATTTGATTATTGATATGGAGCAAATTATTGTTGAATGACATTAGTACAATGTTGGTAATTCACCATTTTAATGATTGACGTGAGACTTTTATTACTGTGGCCATTTCCTAAAATACGTTTCTTATGGTAAAACTAATTGGATTGTTTTTTAACTATTGTAGCTTGATTGATTGCAAGCACTTCAATTTCGGCAATGGGAACTGCCCATTTGGGACGAGTTGTTTTTACAAGGTATCATCAGCTCAACTCTTACTGCTGCAGTTTTCTCTGTAATTTGTACTCTTCTTTGTCCAAAAAGGCTGCCTGGGCTGTAGTTTTAGTGTTTGACTTCATATTTATAGAAGTTGAAGCAACTTATAAAGATGGTCATTATTCATCAACTTGCCCCTGGGTAATCTTGGTTTTTGCTTACTTTTAAATTTTATAGCCAATTTCTATTTGTAGCAGCTACTTTCTTTGTTTTGAATTCTGTTGGACCATCCCTAAACCCAGCTAGGGTTCTTCATTGCATGTTCTTTTAGAGAATCTATATGAATTGTAGGCTTAGATACTATCTATGTGTTAAATAGTGTATTTCGGTTTCGTGTCTGTTTAATGCCACTTATCTTTTTTTACCTTTGGTTTCTAACATCATAAACTGTCAAGCCTGTGCCAGCACATTGCAACCGGACAAATTAAGTTATTTAGTCTTCTTGGGACCAAGGGAATCTAAATATTTAATTTTATTTCAATCATACCATTGGGTTTACGACAATTCTGTCTATCTGGTGTGCTAAAACCTCATATTCTCCAAGTACCTTTCTTGTAGGGTTTTAGGAATGAACATAGAGATCTCTAAACTGAATCTATTGTCAGTTCTCTGCAATGTTGATTTATTCTAGAGTCAAACTGGCCTCTGTAAGCAGTTTTCGATCTACCTATGTTTTGCCATTATGTTCATTGACATTCATCATGGAGTGGGTAGCATTTTGACTCCTGTAATGGATGGACTCTTGTGTTGTCTTCCAGCATACTGTGAGGCCAGGATCATACACTTGGAAATATCAGCGACCACCTCCACGTAGGCAGCCTCCACGAAGGTCCAATGTTGTGGATATGGATGCATTATATGATGTATTCGAGCACTTAATGGGTGAAGATGAGCTGGGCTTTGATGCTGATAATTTTTTTGACGAGGATTTAACAACCATGGATATGGCCTTAGGATTTATGCTGATGAGTATGGATTCAAGTGACTTATCTAGTGATGAGGAGAATGATTAGGCTAAGGATTTTTTCTCTGGTTATTATGTTTAGCCATATGTGGTGGCACATATTTCTTTTGTCCCTTGGACTTGGGAATCATTTTGGCTTCATGGAAGCTCAACTATTTAAGGATCTGGTACATGGTTTTCGAAACAATTGTTACTTAAGTTTTGTTATTATCTCAGTTGAGCTGAATGCTACTTAAGTTTTATTATTATCTCAGTTGGGCTGAATGATATTCAGGTTTCTTTGTGAAATTTTTGATCACTGTGCAGTGTTTAAGTAGTTGTATGTTTACTGAGAATTCCTTATGCTACTTTCTCTATGTGCTTATGCCCACACATGCTCAGTGAATTTTTCTGTACGTTGGTAATATTAAGCAAGATATTCTTTGACAAAACAAATTTCAAGCTTCATTCATCTAGAGACTCTCTTCTCCCTTACTAATGTTGTAAAGCAGTGATTCGTGAAGGATAGAACAAAAAGGAGCAATATTCCCGAAGTTATATGTTTCAAAGATGAGCTATTTTTGAGGGTGGATTGCTCTCACCTGCAGACTTGTTCGTTCAACACTGTGATTTATAATGAATTTTCATTTTGTTCTAGTGTTCATTACACTTTCACATTTTAAAAAGGATCAGTGTGAGGCATTTGAAGATTTGTGATAAGTGTGCTCAAACTTTGCAGCATGTGTGTTGTGGTGGTCATTTGGCAGAGGTGGTTGAAAGTCATCTTATAGTTGAAGATGGAAATATCATGATAGCTAAAGATACCAGATTTGTGCCAACTGTCTATTATAAAATAAGGTATTTCTAATAACTTTTTCATCTATGAATACAATCTATTGTTCAGCAAGTATACAGTGTTTGTAGGCTGTCTGCGTTTGTTGGTAATTTGCAAATTGGGTGAATAATACTGATATGTTATTCCAACTTGCAAATATAAATTTTTGGCTGATTTGGATGTATGAATCAGGCTTAGCGTCACCTTTGGCTTAATCTTGGCCATCAAATGCCCTATGTTATTGTAATTTTATAATTGAAATTTCTGCTTGGTATGTGTGTGCATGTCTGTTTGTTCGAATGTCTTGAAATATGAACTGTGTGGCAAATAAGTATTGTCTTTGACTTGTGTCAAATTCCAGCCATCTGGAAGCCAGTGGACATTGAGCACCATTTAAGTTAGGATGGTTTAGAGTCCTCTACTGCAGAACTTTGATTGATTTGTTTTAGTGGTGAATAAGTATTTTTTGTTATTGCCCATTCGAAATACTTGTTCAAGGCTCCAAACACTGGTATCTTAAATCTCTCCAAATTGTCCAAGCATTCAATAGTTTTGCTCTAGTGTAATTCTTGCGGACCTATTTTTTTATGTTCATTTCTTCCATTGGTGGGATTTGGCAAAGACATTTTTGAAATTGTTGATCTGCATTTTGTCATTTCCCCTGGAATTGTTTTGCGAGGAAGTTGTCTGAGTTTCCACAATTTTCTATTATTTATCTAGGATGTTACTTTTTTTATAGTCTGCCAAGAACTTTCTTCCACAATGCTTACCGGTGTATGTTTAAAACAATGGTCTTCTTGATATCCTTTATTGAAGATATCTTGCCAAGTGCAGGATATATTACTGAAATGGCTTCAATCATTAGTAAGATTGGTCTAAGCACTTGATCATATAGTAAACAAGATCTCCTTTTTTAACTCGAGTAAACATATGGAAAAGCAGGCAAAATTTGGAAATAATGGATTAGTTATATACATGCAAGGAATACAAGTTAGAACTATGTATTCCTGAGAAAACTTGTGTGGTAGAGTTGAAAAGAGTGAGAATAACTATATACTTTGGTTTTCTATTGATACCAACCTTTTGAACCATTGGCTTGATTTAGATTAGATCATTACTGTACTTGTTACGTTTGTAGGTACTAACTGGGATTGAATGATTATATATTGGCTTAGCCTGTACAGAACTGAGGTATAGAACAACTCAGAAGGACTGAACTTTTTTGACATATTGGTTGCTTGTACATATTGGGGCTGCATTAGGGATTTGAATCAAGATTTTCAAATTTGGAAAAGTTCGATCTCACCAATAGAATCACTAGAATTTTGTTAGTATAGATAACGTGAGTATAATTTTTTCTAAAGTAAAATAAAATGGAGTTGAAATGAAGGGAGAAAAAGGGTGATAATCATGAAAGATGGTCACTCCCCTTCAAACGTACAAAACAGTAGTTGCTGTCAAAGCCTGCATAACACGTTTAATGCCTAAATAGCACCAGAATACACTCCTAATACCATTTAATTATAAGCGACAAGATGTGGAATCCTACATTATTGTAAAGACCGAACCTGAACATACGCAGCTTCCTGGAAGCTGCATAAGCCGCTTTGATTGGGTAAGCACTCTTGTTGACTTGTCCTTGTCCCTTTTCTTTCTTTCGTCAGGAAAGAAAGAAAGAAAGAAAGGAAAAAAAGACAGCAGGTATAAGGTTATAGGAAATATGCAGCATAAGGATGTTTCTCTGAATTCTTAGTTACAAATAGTACACAAAGAAGTATCAGAGTGTCTAGGTCTTGGGAGTGTTGTTCCTATTTATTCACTACATTTTGTTTCTTGAGTATTGTTCTCCTGAGACACTGGATTTTGGTGAGTTGATTTTAAGGATTTTGAGCAATGATCTTTGCGGTAATCCTGTTGAGTTTCATCTTCTACGTTTGCTTCATGTGTGTATTTCTCCTGTTTTCAACGAAGATGGTGTTCCTACTTCTTTGCCTTTTCGGGCCAAGGTTCTGCAGGCTTGTGTTTCTGTTCCTATGTTTTTCATTTTTCTGGCTCATCTTCTCGGTTCAAAAGGAGAACAAATCCAACCACGTGATCCTATAATCCCCAAGTAAATCAAGCTTGTGATTTAATGTGAAAGCCTAGAAGAGTGAAGAATCCATGGTGGTCGGTCCAAAAGTCGTCTGTTATTTTCTTCTCCGGACGACTAATGTATAGTTTTTGATGTTTACTTTTCTGGGTTTTTGGTTTTAGAATCCAAAGACATCTCATTTTTCGTTTCTCTCTCAGATAAGAAACTTTTATCAAATAGTCAAAAGGACAAAGAGTTGATTATGTAAATGTGAAATACATGTATAGATGTATGTGTGAATAACAAAACCTACCAAACAAAATCAAATTAGTTTACCATAATAATTAATAAACTGATTGTTAATGCCCGACCAAATTTTGTTTTCAAATTTAGTAAAAAAATCTTATTTATTTGAATTTTTAATTTATGTGTTTTATTTTAATTTCTTCCGGTTTTCAAAAATTATAAAATCATAAAAAATAGTTTTTGTTTTCTGTTTTTATTTTTTTCATAATCTAATTTACTATCATTTAAATATATATTATTTAATTATTTATTTTAATAAAAATTATGAATAGTTTAATTCAATATTATATTTATATATTTAATAAATTTAAATTTATTATCAATAAAATTATAAAATAAAATAATTTTATAATTTTGATTTGTAAATTATTTATTTTATTAAAATAACATAATTTTATTAATAATTTGTTAATAAATATTATATAAGAGATTAAATAAATTTATTTAATTAAAAATAATTTATCTTTAATTTTTATCTAAAATATAATTATTATCAGTGATAAAAATACAACTATATCAACATTAATAACTAAATAGATTTTTGTTTTTATTTAAAAGTGAGGTAAAAACAAAAATTGAAAACTGAAAACGAAAACTAAAACTAAAAACTACAACAGCAAATAAAGCAGAGTAAATAAAGTGTCTTACAAGGAATCGCATTCACATCCACATGTGTTCCTTACAATCCCAAGCTTAGCTAATTTATTAATAATTTTAGTCAGAATTTAAAACTATAAAATAAAAAGTTAATTAATTTAATAATTTAAAATAATTATTGAATTTAATTAATTTAAATCAAATTTAATTAATTAAGATATATTATTACGTGAATAATATAAACCAAAAGTTCATGTTTTTTTACTCGAAGCAAGACGAAGGCCCGTACCCACCCACCGACTCATGTCATGCTTCGTTTGTGATTTGACCGCCAGAAGAGAGTTAGGCTAACGGCTACACAACACAACCAAACCGACAAAAGGACAATAACGTTCACATTTGCAGTAATTTGTATGTATTCAATTCAAAGATAGCCGTTTTCTTTGCTTCTACAAGTTTCTTTCCAGCTGTCCACAGTCCACACACGCTTTTTTACTTCACCAACATTCATCCAATCTCTCTATATATACCATAGTTAAGATACGCACCTTCATTCGCATCCATCTCTTGTAACTTGTGCTCTTGAATCTACAAATCTCTTCTTCTTCTTCTTCAGTATCGACAGTCATTTCTTTTCGATCGTATCAATGGCATCAGAGAAGAGCATTTGCGTTGCGGTAGTATCATTCATGATGATGATGATGATCGCGATCTCGTCCATCGCTACTGTTTCAGCACAAGATTTGGGTGATTTCGCACCGTCGCCCGCTCCTTCCATGGACAAGGGAGGTGCTGCTGCTTCTTCTTCGTATTCACTGGCAGGGATCGTGGTTTGCTCCTCCGTTCTCCTCTCCTTGATGCGTCTTCTCAATCACTAAATTAAATCAACAGATGCATTTCTTCATTGGTTGTGCAGTGTGAGGATTGGATTTTCATTCCGATTCTGGATTTTTTGAGTTGTTAGGTTGAGAATAGAGATGTTTGAGTGAGAGTGAGAGTGAGAGTGAGAGAGATTATTCATTATATTATTGATTTTGTTGCATTCATAAATATATAGACATATAATAACATTATTAGTTCACAGTTATACTTATTCTCTCAGTTTATGGATCTTGTTCAGTTCATATGCTTGTCTCTTATCATTTGGGTAACATAATTGAATGTAAGATCACTGAGATTTACCGATAAAGGAGTTTAAAAATCTTAGAAGTACAAATTTTAGAAATTACAAGAAAATAATACCGTGTATTATTTGACCCCTTTAAATTATTTTTACTGAGTAATGTTGTTGTTTCTATTAAGGAGGTTAAATAATACTCAGCTATATGAGTTGAAGAATTCTAATACAACACTGGAGACTTAAGTCATAGTCCTTTGAACTCCCGTTATCCAAACCCAATCTTCTCTAAGAAATAAGTATCTGAACTAGAGTAGGTACCATATGTGGTTTGAGACTCCTCGTAGATCAGGTCCACAGCTTGTTTGTCAAATATGATTTTTGGCAAGCGGATCAATAGTTTCTGACGTTCAGGCCCGAACCCGTCCTGAAAATTTTTGTTAAAGTTTGGAATTCAATCTGATGTATTTTCAACCCGATTTTTTCTTATAAAAATTAAAAATTAAAAATAATATTATTTTATTTTTTATTTAAAATAATATTATTTTCTTATAATTTCTTAATTTAAGACGCCTACGTTTGAATTTGAAAAAATGAAATAAAAAATTTTAAAAATTGATATTCAATCAAGCCAAGTTAAATCGGAGTTGAGATGTCATTTCTACTCCGAATACCATTACCAATAAGCAAAATTCATGTCTTATGTGCCCAATATACAAGTTTAGATTACCTACCCTATTTATTTTATTTCATGAGCATCTATCCATTTATCAAAATTTTCATTATTGTATCACATAGGACATACTAGACAAAGGATAATAGTAAAAGCTGAACTGCTATTCCCTCTGAACTTTTGTTTCAGCGTGGAGTTATGATTCAAGTGCCTTAGTATAAGCTCATGCTATCTTTTCTTATTATCATCAACTCCTATGACTTGTAAATGTCTTAAATTTACAAAATAATATACTTTTAATATTATTAAAATTGAACTAATTTAATAAATACGAAGAACATTCTTGATAAAAGTAAAAATAAAAAATTAATTTCCCAATTTCTTAACTTTCGAAAAAACTGTTTTGAATTGATAAAAAAAGTGACAAATGTCAAGATTTAATATTTGTGGTGAAAAATAGTTCAGTAATTTAATTATGTAATTATAATTATTAGGACAACTAAGATACACAAGGACTAGAGTGCGTTGGGTGTCCTAAATTAAGATGAAGCTGTCATTTAGCTTTTTATTATGTGAGAGATGAGCTGTAACCAATTATAGCCGTCCGTTTCATTTTATATCAAACGTAAGACCCGCTCCAACCAAAGACCCGGAGCCACAACGACTAAAAATAAGAGTGGCCGTACCTTATAAATACCCTCTTCCCACCTCCGTTGTTTCTCAGGCTGCCTCCAAACTCCACTGACTCGAAGAAGCGCTTTGAATTTGAACCAAAAGCATTCTTCGTTGTTTGTGTACTTTTCAGAAGAAAAAAATAAAAATGGAGATGAAGAAGAAGGTAGCTATCGCCGTCCTCTTCGCCGCCGCCTCCGTGAGTGCAGTGGTGGCGCAAGAGCCAGCTCCTGCTCCCGCACCAACTAGCGGTGCCTATGCCTCTGCCTCCAACCTCGTTGGTTCTCTGCTCGGGGCTTCTCTTGCGTCATTCATTGCTCTCTACTTCCAATAAATTCGAAAAAAAAAGAAAAGAAAAAAGTTGAGATTAAGAGCTTCAAAAGAGGCAACACAACACACACACTCATTCATCATTTGGTGTTCCTTTATGTTTCATGCATCTGTTTGTACTTCGTAATGCTATGAAAATTATTATATCTTCTTTTGGAGTTCATTTAACTCTTTCCCACTTCTCTTATCTTTTTCAAACTTATCATTTAATTCTTATGCTATAATTCACTCCCTAATAAAGTTCTTTCTTGACTTATAAATAAACAAATACCATATTTTGGCAATTGCTTGTCAAATCAATTGATAAAATTAGCTATCGGTTAATTGCTAGCTAATTTTATGAGCTAATTTAACAATCAGATTGTATTAACAATTAACCGATAACTAATTTTATCAGCTAATTTAACAAACAGATTGTATTAACTATTTGTTATTTGATGTTTGGTAAAATTAGTTGTT
>JANTNU010000004.1:244405-258528 GCA_024752395.1 Erythroxylum havanense
CTATAATTGGAGATTCTAACCTGTATACTCCCATTTGCAGCTGTTAAAGAAGAAGTGGCATCACTGGAGACGAGTTTCGTGTTTGGTGCAGCTCTTGACTTGGACTTGCTGGGAATTGAGATCAACGACGATACACTGATTCCTGGATTAGCTGTTGCATCTTCTCGTGCTAAACCGTTAGCAGGTATCTCCTTTCTCTAATCTACCATCTATGGCCATCTCTTGATAGTTACAACATTTATGCTGCGTCCTGCAAAGGGTAAGTTCAACACCTTCCTCCAATTTGTTGCAGCCTGGATGAATGGACTGGAAGTATGTTCGATCGAAGCCGATACGAGTCGTGCCGCATTGATTCTATCTGTTGGAATTTCTACAAGATATGTTTATGCAACCTATAAGAAAACTCCTGTAACAACAGCTGAAGCTGAAACTTGGGAAGATGCAAAGAAGGCTTGTGGAGGGTTACATTTCCTTGCCATCCAGGACGACTTAGATTCTGATGACTGTGTTGGATTTTGGCTTTTGCTAGACCTGCCTCCTCCACCTGTATAATTTATGTTTTTTCTAGTCTTTTTTTATTTATTTATAAGGTACGAGCCTGTTTTTCCACACCACACAACGGAATTTCTTGCTGTCTAGCCATATGATGTTGGAAAGAGATCATTATTCAGTAACTTAAATCTAAGCCCAGCTAAGATTTGGGCCACACTTGGATCACCGTTCAATTCCACCAATCCCATTGCCATTTCTAATTAAACCTTAAGCAAATCAGAACAGTACGGAACCGTGAGGTTTACAAAGGGATCCAAACAAGAACCTGATTCTTTCATAAGTCACAATTACGAAATTGATGATGACATACTCGTAATTAATATTTTTCGAGAGCCTATTGAACAAAATACATGAACATAACACCGAAGCCAATGAAATGTCACTTTCACTTAACTAATAAAAGTCGCAACAGCTACACGGAACTGCCATCATGAACACGAAGCTTGGATTCTGAATCATTGTTGTGATCCACTTTAGAAAAGGAGAATTTGATACCCTACTCTGAAATTATCCTAGAGGTACACAATAATCTTTCATTTACAATACAACTGCATATTAATAAGCAGCGGTACAAGCAACCCCAAAAATGACACCATAATCTCTGCCTCTGGAATGGGAGACAAACACTTGACCCCTAAATAGGGAAGAAATCTTGAGCTTAATCATCAATTTAAAATAAGATCAAGCGGTCACCTCTTTGATCTCTTTTGCTTCTGCGGAATAAAGCGAACATCCTGCTTCCCAAGTTGTAAAGTTATCAATCTGCTATCATCTAGAGTAACCGAAAGCAACGAAGTGCCTTCAACAATATCAGACACCACACCCTTATGCCTGGATTAAAAGTTCAAGATCAAAAATGGAATGGAAGATCAAATAAAAAGCAAGAAGTACCTGAGGATATATTACTGAAATCGTAATCACTCATACGCATCTTCTTGAGGAGATGAAAGGAAAGAAAAAGCTTACCATGAATCATCAGATGGCTGGTGAACTTCAACTCTCTTTCCAATTGCATCTTTACCCAACCTTTTCAATATCCAACTAGCTCCCATCATCTGACTGTCCTGATGAGACTGCGTGGCATCATCATCTCCGTTTGATGTCATCATGAAGTTCGATGATCTCTTTCGCTTTGATCTTTGACCCCTTATAATCTTTTCTACGTCAGGTGCACGACACTGAGAACTCTGATTCTCAATGTCAGGTTTTTTAATCTTCAATCTGAGTGAAAGTTTAGAATCTTTTGGCAAGGAATTCAAAATCGGTGTGTCACCAGAGTCATCATTGCTTTCAGCTTTTGAATTGGGCCTCATTTCTGGTGATTTTGCCAAAGATAACTTGCCAGTTCTTACAGTGGGGACATCAGGCCCAGCTGCAGCTCTGCTCCCCCCAATGCTTCTTTTACTTGATGAAACACGAGTCTCTTCTGAACGCATGGTTTCACCTCTGACAGTGCCTCTCTCTATATCGAATTTGGAATTTAAGTTGGAAGCTTCAGGCTTCAATTTTCCAAGCTTAATCATATTTCCTTCTCTTCGTGCAAATTTTAAGCTGCTTGTTTGGCTAGACTGATTAATTGTCTCCTCTGCATGATCCAAAATAACTAATATGAATCTATGATGCCCTTCGTTCACTAAAACAAACCCTTGCAGATAATGAGGAAATTTTAAATGAATGGATGGAAGCCACTCACCTTCTCCAAATTTAGCAGTGCCATTGTTTCTCTCTGCAGTAGACTTGTCACTCATCCTATGACGGCCTGTACCTTCACTACCTATTCATAAATACCAAATGTACAAGAATATGAGTGAGGACACACTATCATTCAGTAGGAAATATCAACCTAAAATTTTGGTGATTAAGCTGTCGTAGCAAAAAAAAAAAAAAAACCTTCATTAAGTTAATAATTAAAAAATATTACAAATATATTTATGGAAACAGATCATCTTAGTTCATCAAGGGAAATCAAACTGATAGCATACCATTGGAAGTTGTCAAGTCCTGCTCTCTTTGAGAGCTTGAAGCATCAGATCTTGGAGACTTGGTAACATTTATTTTTCGAGCACCTAAATTTATGACCAACTTCTTTGCTTTCACAGTTGATTTGCTAGCATCTTTTTGTGTGTCATTCCCACTATCCAAATCTTGAGGCTTATTATTTACAATTCTAATAACTCTGGATGTCCTTTCTCCATCCCTCACCATGACCTCATCAACAAACTTTTGTTTCAAACCTCCTGGCTGATTAACAGAGGGAAAGCCTTCAGTGCGGTTCACCACTCCTGCAACAGTGGAAGAATACACATCCAGTCCTTTTTCATATGTTTCGGTGTCACCAGCCTTATTATCATCCATACTAGTTCCATGAGATTGAATATCCTGCTGAGGTAGTTCTCTCTTACTAGTAGAAGATGAATGAGAATCCTTGTTCTTAGAAGACTTCTTATTCCAAGATTTCTTTCCATATTCCTTACTCTTCTTTGGAGACTTATCTACCACACCTTTTAGAGAGAGCTTTATAGAACAACCAGATTCATTCTTTGGCATCAGAGGACCATTTTCTTCTTCATCTGAATAGGGCGAGATCGAAAAGATATCTTCTTGAGTTGGCAGCCCTGCAGCTTCCCTCAAGCTAGCAATCAAATCCCGGTCAGCTTTATCTCGTCTTCTCCAAAGCTCTTGAACAGCATCTTCAAGATCCTTCACCTAGCAACACACATTATGTAATTGATGAATCGAATATGGACAAAAGGGAAAGAGGAGCTATATAATGCAATAACCAATAAATGTGACACAGGGAGAGACATTAAAACCTGATAGCATTCGCCACGACAGGTGGCACATTTGTACTGAAGATTCCCATCAACTTGAAATTGCAAATATTTTTCATCACTGCAAACCATTCATTCCAGAAACAGATACATGCATCATTTAAATGCTACAAAATCAAACCGTACAAAAATACGTAATACCAATCATGCAAATAATTTAATTCAACAACTTGACTAGGAGAAAATAAAGGTAACTTAATAACCAAATATATTTATAAACGTATACCCACTTGCCTGAGAGCAAATAAATTCTCAAAAGAAAACGTGCTATTAACTTGTTACTAAAGAATGGCAGCAACAGACCTGATACCATCACAATGACAATGCACCCAGCGCTGGCACATATCACAGCAAACCATTGGTGTTGATTCTGAATCTCTATAAACCTTGAAATTAAAACAAGCATCTCAGAATTCAGTCAGATTAGGTCATAGTTAAAATCAGAAGCACTTCTAAGCAAAAAACAAACCTTCAAACAAATGGGGCAATAATTTCCTTTCACAAACAGTCTTCCACAAGCATCACAACAAGTGTATCCCAGAAACCACCTGAAAAGATAACATACTGAATCTGTCAAACAAAGGAAAATCATAGCCCCGTTGAACATATAAATATGGAATCAAAAACATAGGAGTTTATAAATCCATAATGCCACCATCACCAACCAACTACTACCATAATGTTGTATAAATTCTGCGGCATCTAATATGCATTAAGGTTGAATAAACATGACATCCTAACCAACATGTTTTGATGACGTTAAACAGTAGCCATTTGCAATCTCTAAATATTGTCAAAGCAAAAAAGAAGTCATTAGGGAAAAAGAAACTAAATGCCTTCATCAAGGAACCCGTGCTTAGAGAATCAAGTATATTTGTGTGCCAAAGCTAACTCTTTGTAATTAGTACCTCACACTTAGGCCATTTCCAGGTACACCAGATCCACAACTGTGACATCTTGTATGTTTGGGGCACAAATACAGTCCAGAACTAACATTCTGTGCCACCCAAAAATGGAAATTAGAAATGCTTCTTGAATCCAATTTAACATCAAAGAGAAGAGTAATAGACATATCACCTTGTGTGGAGGATGCTGACAATAACAATGGTAAGCACCATCACATCGTTTGCAGAACATAAATTTATTCGGATCTCCAGTCCTTCGACATATCTAAAGAAGTCGGAGGCATCAAAATGTAAGCTTTCTCTCAAGATCAATACCATATACAAACATTCCTAAAAAAGTTCAAGAATGATGAGAATCTAGAACTCAATGTACCTCACAGATTCGGCAAGATGGACAGTTCCATGAACTCCAGTGAAATAAATCTGCACCAAATCCCTGAATAAGAATACATAGGAGCATGCTGTTGTTAAAGTATCTAACCTATTAATTTACCTCTATTTCGAGACCAAGCTTTCAAGCAGCTTCTGTGGTATTTCTTGCCACAACTTTTGCACGAAAGCATCTTTCTTGCTCTCTCACTTCCTTCTGTCTCACCCAGAAAGCACATCCGGCACATCACATTAGCATTTGACTGACCTTGCTCTTCTCCAGTAATTTTCTTAGAGCCAGCCTGGAAATGTTTGTTAGTACATAAACACAGAGTGATTAAATGGTGCAAAACCTGTAAATTGTAAAAACAGGTACCAACTAAGCTCTTCAATATCCACAAACAAGTGTCATGAACAAGTCACAATAGATCAATGTCCAAGATCACAAAAATTTGTGCACGTATACATAACAAAAGTGATAGGGAGATGGAAGACTCCAAGTAACTGCCCATCCCAATGAGGCCAAATGAACAACTAAGCCACATTCAGAAAATGCAGTTCCTGTTTTTATCAAGTTCGGCTATGACATCAAGCTTTAAGATCCCGAAAAAGCAGAGCAACCAAATAAAAAAAATTGCATAGTAACATACTCCGGAACTTTTTTCAAAAAGAAAAAATAAATTACAAACACCAAAGATATGGTATATATAACAATAAATGTCAACAGAAATATTCGCCCATATCTTGAGTAGGAAATTACAGGAAGCACAAAAGAACATTCAAAAGCACAACCATCAATGATTTTCACTAGTTAGAAACATGAAACACGATCCAACACCTCCATATTGAAACAATTACTCAATATACAACAAATTTGTTGGAAAATTAAATTCACACAACCAAGCAGTTATCCCATTAGACCGAAAATCATAAAACCTAAACCAAATAAGAAACTGGTTAGGTATATGCATTCTTGATGAATTCAAGGATTCAATTCGATTATTATGTGTAGGTAAGCACAATCAAGTTCAAGCATTCTTTCAAACTCTGTATGTAGACAACTTCAAACATCATCAATCAAAACTAACTAGTCCAAACTCCACATTGCGTCCTTCAAACAACTCCAAAAGTCCATACTAAATAAAATTCAGCATAAAATTCAGAAATTAACAGCTGTTATAAACCAAACGTGCACATTTGATGTAAACTCACCTCCATATCTCCTGCCTCAAACCGGCGCGCATAATCTTCGGCTGCAACCATTGCCGCGGCGGCCTTACGCTGAAGAGCCAACCGCTTCGTCTTCGCCGACACAGCAGCTGCACTATCATCAGCTCCCTCACCGCCGCCGCCGCCGCCGCCGCCTCCATCTCCCCGATACACAATCGCTGGAGGTGGCGGCGGCGCCAAAGCGGGAACGTGCGTGACCTTGGGGACAGAGACCTGAACGGTTTCGTGGCGCGAATCCCCAATTCCGGAGGAGAACTCCTCGATTCTTGAAACATCGAACAAGAACAAGGCCTTGGATTTCGCGCTCTGGAGATCCCGCGGAAACCCTAGCGGGCAGAAGCAGATCCGGCGACTGCGAAACAACAAAGAAACACACACACACACGAGACCCAAAGACGAGTGAGTTTTAAAGAGAAGTACGACACGAGACGATAGACAAAGGGAGAGGATTTAGTGTTAATAGTAAATACATAACAATACTACTAACCATGTAATTGGGCAAGCTACGTGAAAGGCCATAGTGAAGGATTTTGAGATTTTGAATTTTTTGTGTTTTTTTTTTCCGAAAAGAGAGAGAGATTTAGAGATCCCCTTAAATTAAAGAATAATAAAATTAGAATATTTTTTAATATTCTAAGAGCTTAATTAGATTTTGGAGGGGGTTGGGCTATTGTGCCTTCTGTTCCTTTTGTTGATGGATGTGGCGAGGGTTCCTGATAGTCTCTGGTTCCCGAGTTTGGACTGTCTACGGTCAAGACTACGGGGATCATCCAATAGGAAGACACCATGCTGGCCATTTTGTTCGTGGTTGACCTTGAGCTTTACAGCCAATAGACTTCTGCCACGTTTTAGCAACGTGTCATTAATTAAGGCTCCTACCGTAGGCTCGAACCTAATTCTATTTGATCCAATTTATTATTTTTCAAATTAAAATATGAAAACGACGCCATTTTATTATTACTTGTCAAGTTTCGAGCGAAGCCGAAGATACGAGCTACTGCTTTCACTGGTTTAGAGAGGGAAGAGAAACACAGAGCGCGAGAACTCGGAAGAGAGAAGCCATGAACGCCCCTGATAGATACGAGCGATTCGTTGTTCCGGAAGGCACTAAGAAGTAAGTATCTTCCTCTAGTTTGTCTCGAGAAAAACCCTATTTCCTAATCTCACCTTTCTTCTCTAGGGTTTCGTACGAGAGAGACACGAAGATCATTAATGCTGCGTCTTTCACGGTGGAGAGAGAGGACCACACCGTCGGAAACATTCTTCGCATGTATATAATCGACTCGTTAATTCATTATCTGGTTCTGTGTTTAATCCAAGTATAATCTCTTTGATTGTTATTGCTGTTATCATTTTCTTCTTTCGTTTATCATTAGGCAGCTGCACAGAGACGACAACGTTCTCTTTGCTGGTTACAAGCTCCCACATCCTCTACAGTACAAAATTCTAGTTAGGGTAAGCTAGTAACACTCAGTAGTCTGTGCGGCAGCACATTGGCTAGCTTATTTTTGTTGGGTTGAGTAATTGGGTGAATTTGTGGGGTTTTTAATCAATTCGATTTGGCTATGTAGATTCATACGACGAGCCAGTCCTCACCGATGCAGGCATATAACCAGGCGATCAACGATCTCGACAAGGAGCTCGATCATTTGAAGAATTCGTTTGAGGTATGGTGTTTACTTTGACAGCAAATTATAGAATTTTGGATATTTTTATGTTTTGTGATGGTTTTGATCATGGGCTGTCCGTATTGCATTTAGACATCTTTTTCTTTAGCTTGTTAAGGAACTGGCTTCTTTTGTAGTTTTGGTGGAGAAAACAATTATTAGTATTGCTTTTATGGTTTTTGACTTAGTTTTTGTTTATAGGCTGAGCTTGCAAGGTTCCAGAGGAGCTTCTAATCATGGTGGGATACAAGGAAGCGGTGGATGAATGATCTGGCTTTGTTTGCTTGCAGATTGAGAAATCGTAACCTTGTCGAAAATTGGACTTGGCTGGCTGTAATTAAGCAATGAATTGTGGCTAATGTGAACTTTGAACATGTCAAAAATTTCAACAATTGAAATCTAAATAACTTTTGTTTATCACCTGCTTAATTGCCTGATGCTTTGTTTCAGTTCCTACATTCTTGTATGCATCAATAGGACCATCGTACTCTGTTTTTCACTTTTTCTTGTTCTGTTTTTCCTTTTCTCTTGCTTGGTTAATATTACATTCTTCTGCACATCGACTTTCCTTTCTAACAACTATGAGCACTAAGATATACAAGTATTTGTGTCCTTCCTTCCTAGTATTGATCATCTAAAGTTCCAAACTATCTGACTATAGATTTACATTATAGAGAACTCATCATCCACACCATCTAGTTCTCCTCTAAGACTGTGTTGTTGGATGATCAAAACAGAGGTCGTGAGGGAGAAATTAGACCCCGATAGAACATCTCCAACGGGACCTAATTCTGGACATTGTTGCCAATCATTCATTCCGACTGTCAATATTGAATTCACCCTTCCCCCTCGTCCGACAATGATTAGTTTGTATTGCCCTTCCAATGATTTTAGAGTGGAATAGGTCTCAGCCGAATTGACAAGATGCTTCTCCATATAGGAGACATAGCCTGCGGCAACATATCTGCCATAGAAATGTGCAAAACACTCGTCGTCGAGCTTCATCTCTTGTTCCCTCTCGGCTATATTGGCTCTAAGAGGGCCTCTTCTTGAGGCTGCCTCTGAGTTTTCTTCTACTAGGAATCTTATCACTGTGAGTTTGACTCCTGGGTGTCTTGCGACCTGACCTGCATATGCTAGTGCTTCCCTGTCATCTTTACCACCAATGAAGATGACTGCAATCATGAAGGATCTTTTCATTGTTGATATGTTTTCCGTAGATCCAAAACCACGGTCTACAAGAATTCCGACAGAACAAGGGGCGCTTCTGAGCACCTGTTTAAAGCCAGACTCAACAGGTTAACAAAATTGTATCAAGAACAATCATCAGGAGTTTAGCAACAGGACCTATATCAGTTTTAGAGAATTCTGTATAATTTCACCTTCCGATTCACATAACGGAACCCGGGGTGGCCACCGTCTAGTGTCCCATCTGGTAGTTGCTTCTTGTGAAAAGGCAATATTAACAGGGAGACCATCAAGTCCTCTGCTAAAACGCATACATCTTGAGCCATGTTATTGAATGTTGAGAGTGCGAGCATTCTCCTCAGTGTGATGCCCTCACTGTTTTCGTCCACATAATTTTGGAACCTTTTGGTGATCTGATCTCTCATGTTTGTTACCTCCTTATCTGTCACTGTCACGGTGTTCATCCCCTCGCTACTTTGCACCAGTGTGGCTGCAATTTCGTCCGTGAGTTCAATCATGTCCGTCACGTATACCAGAATTCCGGGGTCAGGTGTACCCCTAGAGATTTCAACGAGGTTGATGGTTGAAGGTACATTGTGTTGTCCATGAACACACAGCTGAATTCGAAGCTCGTTTGAGGCGTCAAGCAACTGAAGGGCCCTCCGGTGAGTTGGTGCACGTTTCCTGGCTCGCTTGATAATTTGCAACACAACTGATGGAGTGTGCACAACTGTGAGGAGGATTGTAAGTATGATACTAATGCAGGTCGAAGTAGAGATTATGTCATACTGCAGATTCAGTTTGAAAAATGATCAAATAAACAAATTAATATGAATAACAAATCATATGAAACAAATAAGCTGACGAAGCAAACAGTCGTAATTACGACAAGTTGCAATAGCGGTAAGGAACGTAATCGTAACAATTGAGTGGAGGAGATTATATGCAACTTACAATGCTTGCAACGACTGCCAAGAATACATGGAAATGACCCTTAGCAGTCAAAAGACACCCAAGCTCAGCAGATTCACGCCAGTGAAAACCCAACATAACACCGGAGATGACTGTTCCGATCACTTTCCCGACGAGGGTTATCAGTATCAAAACAATTAATCTTCCCCATGTACCTAAACTACCAGCTCTAAATTTGCTGAAACTAGAATGATACCCCATCCAAAAGAAGAAAATGGGATAAAAGACGACGGTCAACAAGTAGTTGATCTTCCCAACCGCCCACTTCGATACTCTCCCTTCACTTGGCAAGAAAGCTCCGGCCATGAACGCACTAAGAATCGGACTGTACCCATAAATCGGAGAAGAACTGCAAATCATGACCATGAAGGCGATAGTGAGGACCAAGTGTGAACCTTTCATGGGTTTTCCTTCAGGATTCTCATTGTTAACCCAGTTCATAAAGATCGGCGAAACAGAAGCTGCAAAAACTGTCTGGAACAGTAAAGCTGCACCCATTGTCAAGCTTTTAGTTATACGTACAGAGAGATCAGAGACAGTGAGTCCAGGAGGAACAATTATGAACCCTATGCTCAACAAAAGCATCGATATCATATCGGCGTGAACTCCGGCAGCGATCACCAGTTTCCCGATATCCGACTTGCCCACTTTCAGGTTTGTGATGATTCGAGTTAATATATGTGAACTACTCCCAGAAAGTGTCAACGAAAGGGAAAGTGTGAAGCCTATGTCTGGTCTGTTGGAGTAAGCCAGAAATGATGTTATTCCACAAGCCAGTATGAACGTAGAAACCATACCAGCATAAGCAATCATGGCGTCTTGAGTCGGCGGTTTGAATATCGTATACGGGTCCATCTCCATCCCCAATACGAACATGTAACATATAATCCCAAACTCAGCTACGAAATTGAGAGTTGTGATGAACTTTTCATCGAAAGAGTCGTAAATCCATGGTATGTTCCCGATAAAAATCCCTACCTGTAAGCAAAGAAACAACATTAACCCCCGTCTGGTAACATCGTACAGTGCATGAAAAGCTGAAAAGAATACGTACGATGATGTCGGAGACTATACGAGGCTGAGACAGGGGCTTTAAGAGAAGGTTGAGGAGGTAACTTAGAACATAAGCAGATACAAGTCCGACGATCTTTCCTGGTCCGTTTTGGACAGTGTACTTGAGGAAATTCTGGCAATCACCAACCTTGTTAGTGTTAACGACCTTCTGGTCACTCATTTTTCTTAATGTCTCTGAAAGAAAAGGAAAATGTTTTGTATTTGCTTGCTCAAATGGAAGTTCTTCTTGGTCTGTTTTGTTATGTTGGAGACGATGAATACGAATTCCACCATTGTTTTCCCCTTCTTCCTCGCTGGTTTTGTATCAGAGGCTGACATTGAGTTGCTTAGTATAGCCAGAAAATGAAGGAGTGAGTTCAGGAGATTGAGACACGTACATTTTCTGAGTCTTGCTATCAGATGAAACTTTGTATAAATAGTAATAACTCATAAATTATAATGCAGAAATTTATTACGTATAAATAGTAATAACACATACATTACTATTTATACAAAGTTTCTCCATCAAATCAGGTATAGAAATGACCAAAAGCAAGGGGAGGTGCATGTCATCATGAGAGTTTTTGTATGAAAGTTGATGTCTTGGCCTAACAACATTTCACATCATTTCACATCAGGGACACCTAATTAGGAGTTCAAATCTTCTGTTTAATATTATAGTATTTTATTGTGTTCAATAATTTCAGCCGTTTATTTATGTGGATCCTGTGTGGGTCTTGCGTAGATCCTATAAAATAAATAATTAAAATTTCATGAAACAGAATAAGACAAGTAATACTGGACAGAAGATTTTAATTCACCAATATGTACTTTTACTAATGGTAAATTACCCAGTCATCTCCAACAATGAATTCATTCACTTCATCAATGTCTAAGTATTTAGTTAACAGCAATCAAACCCACCTTTACTCTTTTTAGGTTTGGCGTCCACAAAAACCTTTTCCTTTTCTGTTAACTTCTCCTTTCCCCCAACTTTTCCTTTTGTTTTCCTTTGTCTCCGTACATGGTCCACTACGAAAGCAACAATTAAGGAGAGCAAGTTCTGGTAAGGCCATCAGTCAGTCTCCCTCTCTACCACCCATCAGTTCAAAGTATCAGAACCTTCCACTGTTACACTTTAAGCTGAATCTAATTTTAATGTTATACCCAATAATCATGATCGGTCATATTCTTTCACCTTATCATGAACATTAGCCGATTGCACTGCTTACTAACTAACTGCTGTTGTTTGCAACTTTTTGATAGGCTAATCCATTCCTAAATCTGGTAGATGATTCCAAGTTAAGGGCTGTCAATACTAAACTTGATCCTCTATACAAAATTTATGGGTCCAAAGAAGATGATGAGGATGCTTTGAAGTTTCTTTCAACAGTATATGTATCAGGGAACAAATCAAACGAATCATATGCTGTCATGATAGTGAAGTTTCTGGGAACATCACCAGATGTAATCATGGTTTACAGTTTCATGATAGGAAGTACAAGTACCTTGATATTTATCCAACTAAAAGTTTGATTTTGAAACAGCAAGAGTCGAGTATGAGAGCAAGGTTGCTTAACGAATTTAAACCCGATAATGCATGTCCTCTTGAAGCTGTTTATGTGCTGATACTCCAGACGAAAAGGATGAATTGGGATCAAGAAACAATGGCCATTCTCATACAGTAATGGCCTCATCTGATTCTCAGATCTTTCTCTCTTCTGAAACAAGTCCTATCGTCACATAATGACTTAAATGTGCAGGTTGAGCTCCACTCTTTCATTTGGAAGATAACGTTTCACCTATCACACCTGAAGGTCAAGCAGACCCTAATAAGCCATTGTTCTCGGATCCTCCCGGTCTTCTGAGTGTTAATGACCTATTAAATGGAGTAAGTTGCATTCGGTTCTTGTTATGCTTGTATATAAGTGTACAAGTATGCATGTATAGCAGCATGGAAAAAATTTTTTACAGGCATAAGCATGCCAGGCAAAATTATCATTAACATCTTGAATTTTAATTTGAACTTCTACTTATGAAATCAAATTTATAAGCAGATATCAGAAACAACCGATCAGGTTGGACGACCTTCGGTGTCCACCATGCCAGCCGTACCCTACACAGAAATGGCTAACCATTGTGCAGCCCTTTCAGCTGGAAAACAACAAAGGATGTCTTCTTTAATGATTACTCAACAGAGACAAGAAAGTATAATGAGAATCCCTGTTTATGGATGTGATCAGAGAAAGGAAATAACATCTGATTCTCAGATTGAGCAGGTTCTACGTCTGTACTTCATCTTATATTCTAACAATTGCGGTAGAATTTAGAAATTCAGGACGTTCAAACATGTGAAATTAACTACTACTTACACTGTTCATAAGTTAAAATTACAAAATCTGCACAATGTGAAATTTCACTTAATGGTCAGATGATGTTGCTACATTTTCTGGAAACTGCAGAACGGAAATACAAGTCTTGACCAGAACTCCAATCCCAATCTGCAAATTCCATCTTTTGCTGCGAATCCAACGCCTTGTTGGAGTGAATATCAGCAATATCAATACTTCCAGACTCCAGTTACCAGCATTGAGTCCATATGATAACTTTCTTAAGGCTGCTGGATGTTGATCCTCACAATGAAAAGGAGAGCTCCTCACAGCTTGGAATCTGAATCTCAAAGTAGAGTTTAACCGAAAGAAGAAGCCTTTGAACAAGGCTAAGGAATTTGATCTGAAAATTGTAGTTGAGAAGTTAGGACCTTTTGCACGGTAAGCCATGGTTGATGTAACTAGAGCTCCCTGTACTGTTTGTTGCGTCCTCCAGTATCAAAAATGAGCTTTTGTTACTGGGGAGAAGAGTCCTTTGCTTCTAAATTGGCCTTGTTCCTGTACATGTAATGAGAAAGTTTTGAGCTTTTTGATTGCTCTGACGACGAAGATGTGTAATGCATGTGAATGGAATGTAAATGTGTAATATAATTTTATAATTATTGTATGTAAATAAGAGTTTAATTAATATGTGAATACTTGAAAATTTAATTATATAAAATAATAAATTAACATTTTATATATTTATATATTTATTATAATTTTATTTACACGTAAAGTCCGTTTTACTTATTTATTTTTTAACCTGCATCACTATTATTCATATCACATCTGTATTTAGGTCTATCGGAAATAGTCCCTTTATTATATAGAGGTAAAGCTGCGTATTATCAGATTTTCCTAGACCTCGTTTTACTACGGGACGTCGGGGTATGATGATGATGATTAATAAATTAAATTTAAATTACATTATTAGAATTTTTATTTTTATTAAAATGAAATTAAAAAATTATTATTTGATCCAAT
>JANTNU010000004.1:340216-351399 GCA_024752395.1 Erythroxylum havanense
TTAAAATTCTTGCAAATTTCGAAATGAATCTTTTAAAGGGTAAGCAAAAAAGAAGCAAAGGATTGACATTGCAAGCCAATATTGGTAAAGTCGTGCATGACTTCGAAGATAAATCTGATAAGAATGAGGATATGCAGTTATTGACAAGAAATTTCATTAAGTGGTTAAAGAAAGTGAAGAAGGATAGATCCAATTTTACGTAAAACAGTAGAAGCTCAACAAATAATAATTTCAAACAACAAGGGAAAACTCAAAAGGGTCAAAAAAGTGAAGAAAATTCAATGTTATGAGTGTCAAGGCTTCGGACATATGCAAGTGGAATGTGCTAACACCTTGAAAAAGAGAAAAGGGAAGTTTTATACAAGCACTTAGAGTGAGAATGAATTCGAAAGTAAGTATGGTAGTGAAGAATAAGCTATGAATAGTGCTACGTTAGTTACTTTATACAACAAAAGTCCAGTTACTTGCTTTACAACAACTAAGAAGGAAGTAACCGATGACGAAAATGTAAATAAATCAGAAAATTCAAGAAAAAACGCAAAAGATTAGCTCAAAGCTCAATCTTAGATTATGACAGTGATGACAGTACTTCAGAAAAAAAAAGAAGGTATTTATGAATCTTATAAGTTAATGTGTGCTAAATGGGTCCAAACATATAAGAAAAATGAGAAGTTGAAGGAGGAAAACTCTTGCATAAAGAACATTATTCAAGATCTTGAGAAGAAGTTGTTATCTACTATAGATGAGCTTAATAAAAAAAATTGAAGTTGGTCAATATGAAAAAGGGAATAAGAATGCTAAATGGAGATACCAAAAAGCTATAAAAGTTATTGAAAATTGGTAAGACGAAAGGAGACATTCAAGGCATTGGCTATAGAGGTGAATGTTCCAAGTTGAATGATGAGAAAATTAGTGTGACCAGATTTGTCCAAGGAGAAATCTCAAAGAAAAATTGGAGGTTCATATCTACATGTCACTTTTGTGGAGTAATCAAGCACATAAGACCGAAATGTTACAATTTGTTATAAATGATCTTTCAAAGGAGTAAAAATCGAAAATCTAGACACTCTCCATCAAATTTTTGGCAGCAACCTATGTTGCCGAAACATTCTTGAGTTAGAAAGGTTCAAGTACAAACACAAAGACGTAGTGAAGGAAAAATAAGAAATTGTCCAGATTCACAGCTAGTTATTGCTTTTGAAGAAACTGTTCAGATTGAGGATAAGTCGGTTATTTTAGATGAAAAAATCAACCAGACAATTGATGATCGAGATAATATGACAAGGAATAAGTCCAAGTTTGAATTTCTTCAAGAGGCACAAGGACTATGTGCTTTACATTTTTGAAATATAGTTTGATATTATTTATTTAAAAACAATAAAAACAAAAAATGGTGTGAAGGAGTTATCGTTTAGGCTTTCTAAATTTTTTATTTATGGGTTTTCTAAGTTTCAATTGATTGATGTATACATGAGCCTATGCTTGATGATGGGGGATTTTTGAATTTAATGAGTCATATGTAGATGACTTTGATGTGAATAATAATACGTTGGTAAGTGTTTTGACTGGAGGTAAATTGTCATTTTAGCATACTTATAATTTTTCCGCTGCACTTATTACTGATTTTTATGCTTCTTTATTTGCTGAGATTGATCACATTTAAGATATTCTTGTTTTGACAATGTTTTGTCCCAAGGAGAAGACATCATATTGTTTTTGGTGAATGGTCCATTTAGGGGGAGCTCTGAAGGTATTTCCGTGATTATTAGTCTTGCTTTTTGACATTTTTTTGTCCCAAGAGGGAGAAATTTGGATGATTGGATATTTGATGAATGCTCATTATTGTTTCTTTGGATGTTTTTTGAACTTGAAGAATTTGATAGATATTTTTTGAAACTTGACCTTGGATTGAGGGGGAGTATTGTGACTTCAATACTTGTATATTTGATTATGTGATTTAATAGAAGTTTCTTATTTGTGACAAAAATTTCAAAAAGGGGGATATTACTAGGATATGTCTTATTATTTAATTTTGGCATTTTTAATTATTGGATATTCAAAATAATGAATAAAAATATAAATCAAGAAGTCTTACTTGAATTGGATACTTGGATAGTGTTGTTGCACAAATAAGAGACCATCTTGGATGAAGATTGGAGTGGATTACGTTTCTTTTTAAAATATAGATAATGCAAGATGACATGTGAGTTATCCGGTGTGAAGGTTTCATGTCTAGAATTGTTTTTCTCTACTGCGTGACTAAATTTTTTTTAGGGACACACGCGAGTTATTGGGTGATTTTCTTTTCGGTGGATGTTACCATGAATCACTATTGTGTTAGTCTTATTGCGTGCGTCACTCGGTGTTGTCTCTGTTTTGTAGAAAAATACGTGAGTGTTTTGATGAGGTTTTTCTAGTAACTTTTGATGTTGAATGGAAAAGGAAAGTGTGCAGTTTTGATATGAATATTTTACTGCATTGAGGGAGGTTTACGTGAGGGAATTTGTGGTGGTGTCTTGGTATTGGTTGATTTATCGTGTATGAAAAAAATCACGTTACTGTGTGTTATGAATATAGTGCAAGTGAAGGAGTGTTGATGCGTGGGTGAATTTTCTTGTCCAAAATTTTCTGTGTGCATTATCTTGTTTCTGTACCACACACACAGATGACTTAGTGGAGGTTTTGGCTAGGGGCATTGATTGATGGTGTGTACGTGAATGGTGAAACCTTGATCTGATTATTTTGGTAATTGAAGGATTGTGTACGTGGGCTGAAGTAAGAGTTGTGGGTGTGTATATGTGACTCCTTACCTGGTTTTGCAACATGTGTGCATGACAGGGTTGTGGGCTGAAGGATAGATTTTGTGAGCTTCAGATTTTATGATGGTGCACTTCTTTATGCGTGACTCTCTCTTTGTTTTGTTCAGGGTTGGTTGTTGGTGAACGAGCAGATCACGTGGTAGTGGAGTGCAAAAAATTTCAAGGCAGCTGCATATTAGGTAGCTAGTGTCATTGGTGAACAACTATCAGATTAATCTTTAGAAGAGTCAAAAACTTTGGGAAGTTGCTCTTTGTCTATTTCTTAAATGTTTCTATTAATGTTAAATTTTGTTTAATTACCTGAGTTATTTATTTAGTATTCTTTAGTTATAAGATGGTTGAGAAAAATCCTCTGTTAAGGTTAGTATGAGACGGTTGTACTATTAGATGTGAAATTCTTTCAACGAGTAGTGAGGACGAGGGATAGTGTAAAGAATTGAGTGGTATCAGCTCAGTAAAGCGTTATATAAAACTATTATCGTTAGTGAAAATGTTTAACTAGATGAGGGTCACATAAAATTAGGCAAAGTGTGTCGAACTGCATTACTAAATTAAAGTATTGATTTGTTTAATTTCATATTGATTTTTCTATTTTCGCTTATGATGAAAAGTTAATAATTACTGATATAGTTATTTTATATTTAGTTAACAACAAATACAATTACAAATAATTGTAGCAAGAACTTACAAATAACTGCAATCAAATTGAAGTTTTATGGGAACTCTGCCCCCACAATCTTTTCAAGAATAATATCAGTAGCAGTGTTTCAAGAAGCGAACTTGTTTACAACTTTCAAAGGAATGTACCTTACGTGAAAACTCAAAGCACATACCTTTCGATGGAAAAAACACCCAGAAAACTCGAACTTTCAATCTCCCAACATAAGAAAGATGGTAAATCAAGAAATTGGTCGTACCTTGGGTACAATCTGGAATACAAAGCTATGTATGTGGGAAGGAAGCAGTCTTCCCAATACAGCTTCGGCTGCGCTTGTTTGAACAGATGCAGATAAGCTCTTAGAATCCAAACGATTAAGTAAAGCCTCGATAGCGTCGTGTCTGTTGGACGACGTTACCAAGTCAGGCGACAGTACAAGAGCTATCAAAAGCAGAGAAAGTATAAGACCAGACATGGTCTAGGTTCCCTTTCCTTCTCTCTTCTTGGGATGAGAAAAGAATGCAAAGGAAGTAGAAAGTCAACGCTCAATGTCTGAATTATGTAAGGAATCAATTACTTTCCCGACGAGCAAAGAGACAAAAAACCACCATAATAATGGAGCATTAAACAAATGTACTCCGCAAAACTTTCAGGGAAGGTCTTACCTGACATATCCGTCCTTTTTTCTTGGATTTTTGTTCTTCTGTCACATATGCCTTTTATATCGAGGAGTTTTATAATATTTGTAGTGCTGGCCGTGGACAAGTGTTACAAGTGGAGCATTAAACAAATATATCAGATTACCTATTTCGATCTTGTCCGAAGTGTACTCTGCAAAACTTCCAGGAAGGTCTTACCTGACATGTCTGGGCCGTTTCTATTGATTTTTTTGTGAATTATTGCAAAATAAATATAGGCTACGTTTAGATCTGCGGTGCGGTGAGGACAAGTATTTCTCTTCAAATTCTCTGTCTCAAAAATGGTGTAATTATTCTGTCCCAATACATTCCACCCATCTTCTTGTGTGATCTCAGTTTGCAAAAATCAATAAGCAGAAAGAGGGTTGCAGTAGGAAACTGCTTCTGTGATAAAAATTTTACTTTCCATTAATAACCTTCACTTCAAGTATTATTTTCGATTATACCCTTAATTAATATGACGAATAATATATTTTTATAACATATTTTATTTACTAAATATATATATATATATTCTTATTTTAATTTAATATTTTATTATTTATAATTTTAAATTTATATGACTAATAATATATATTTTAATTATTTATATAATAATTAATAGTTTATTAAATGAATAGGCTTTTTAATCATTTTATCTCTTTTTAGCAATCGCAACCGCACTTGTCAAACACTTATTTTCACGTTTCAGCAGTTACCAAAACAGCAATTCCAAACACATAAGTACTTATTCTTATTGAGAATAAGTACATATCATTTCAGCAGGTTATCAATCGCCACTACTCCCCCAAAGCAAGCCATAGGGCCTCGTTTGGTTAGCTACCTATCAGCTATTTTTTAAGTTGATTAGTATGATTCAACTGTCTGATTCTTCAAACAATTATAAAAACTATTTGAGACGCACGCCTCACATTATTGGGCTTGGTGTGAGGCGTGGGTCTTGCACCTAACAAAATCTTGAGGTCACAGGTTCAACTTCCGTTGGCCCCACGGAATGCGTCGCGCCTCCTTATGAAATGTGGGTATGACCAAAGAGGACAAAACCAAAAAGATGCAGGTCTCACTCTCAAACCAGTTTTCATATTCATAAAATCTAATGATCAATTCATTCCAAACGACCGACTGATTTTAAATATTATTTTTATATTCATGGACTCTAATGATCAATAAATTCCAAAATGGCCAACTAATTAGGGTTGCAACTCAATAATAATAATAATAAATTCTCTATTAATATGAATAATGCAGCAAGTTACATCGTATTATGTGTTATGATATATAGTAATAATATATTAAAAATATTAATTTTATATTCAAAATTTTAATATTATGATATTTTTAAATGTAAACTAATATTATAAGATTAAATAAATATTAAAAAATTTAATAAGCTAAAAAACATCTTGTAAGGTTTTTTGTCGATCACTTTTATAATATTTTTTCCAAAAAAACAAGTTCTCATTATCTATGATGTACTATAAATTTAAATTAATGACTAACTATTTTATATTTCTTGTAATTTGATTATGTTTTGTTTTGATTTTAATTTTTTGGAAATTGTTAGCTATTGAACAATTTCTCTTATATTAATTCTTTTGTCTATTTACAAATAACTTTATTCCATAATGTAGTATTTTTAAAATTTTTAATGTTATGTTATTTTGAATAAAATAAATAAAAATAAGCGAAATATGTCATTTATGATAATTAAATAATATTATAAAATAATAATGATATTAAAATATGAATATAAAATAAAATTTAATTATTATAAATAGATGTTGATCTAAGGGCTTTCGGCCCAAACGTTTCGTTTTTGAATTTAATACAATTAGTGAACAAACACATTTAGGGATAGCATTCAAGTTCGAGTTTGGCCTCGTCCATTATGAGGTTAACGAGTTAAGACTTGGGTTAATCCCGCCTTAGGTTGGACTAACCAGGCTTGACTCAATTTAATGCTTGACAATTAAGAATAGAAAAATGACATAGTTTAATTATTATTTTTTAATTTTTTAATTTAAAGCCTGGCCAACCTGAGGCCTAATTGGGTTCAAGGCAATTGGCTTGAACTCGACTCAACTTAACTCGACTTATTTTTATTTTTTAATTCTGCTTCGTGTTTTCGTGTTTTGCAAACCCCACCATCTCGTATTACATACGGTGTCGTTTCTGCTCTAATATTTGCTTATAAATATGTGCTCCCATTTCAAATTCTCCTACTTTCCGTCCGCTTCCTACTATTATTATTATTGTTATTTATAAGAATATGTTAAATTTTGTATGTAATTTAGACGATTATTTTTATTATTATTAATTTATTATTATTATTATTATTATTGTCAATAGACATACTAAATTTCGTATATAATTTAAAAGGTTATTTTTTATATTTTCAATTCTTATTTATAGGATAAAAATTCTTATACTTCAATTTGAGAAGGAGTAAAAATTTCTATCCTTATTCTTTAAAACCAAAACCGGAATAAAAATTTCTATCCTTATTCTTTAAAACCAAAACAAAAATAACGAGTACAACAAACAAACAGTACGAAGCACTGAACTTTTATATTCTTATCTGCGAGTCCAGATCTCTTGTCTAATATTATCCTATTTTATTGTGTTCAATGAATTTCAACCATTTATTTATGTGAGTTTCATATAAGTTCCGCGTAGATTCTATATAGATCTCGCAAAATAAATAGTTAAAATTTTATGAGATAGAATAAGATAAGGTAATATTGGACAGAGAGTATCTTGTCCCCTATCCTCTCTGGCCTCACCCAAAAACGAACAACAACCAAACTCAGGGTTATATTCTTCGATCTTTTGTTTCCTCTCGTCTTCTTTAGTTCTTTCTTATTTACTTCACTTCTCTCTCTTGCTTCCCTTCGTTGTTCTTCTATTTCGATTATCTATTCAAAGTTTTCTGACTTGGTAAATGACTGAGAAGAAGTTGAGAATGAAAGATCGATCTGTCCGTATGCTACTCCGTTGTCTTCTTTTTCCAGTTTGCTTTTATATATTTTTGTGAGATCTGGATTGTTCTCGGATCTGAGGATCTGTTCGAAGAAAATGGAGAGGAAAGTGGAACACAAGATTCTGAATCGATAATTGAGAATGCTCAAGTTGAGAATGAGAGATCGATCTATCTCTATGCCACTCTACTTTCTTCTTTTTTTCATTTTGTTTTTATATGTTTTTCTGAGGTCTCGATTTTTCTCAGATTTGAGGATCTGTTGAAAAAAAAAAAGGAGAAAAAAGTGGAACATAACACAGGATCCTAAATCGATACAGAGAATGCTCAGGTAACTCTTAGTTTTACCTGTGCTGAAACCTGAATGTGAGATGATACTTACAAAAGTTGAATATCGATGCTCCTGATTTCCTTACTATACTGACTAGAATGACATGAGAGAGAGAGAGATGAAAATAACTGTTCACTAATGTCTACAAATTCTGAGAATTTTTACTTGCATTAATCCTCTCAGTTACTTTGTCGTTTTCTTACTACGCGCTTCTTTGTGCAAGGTTTTGGATGCTGTATGTTAGGACGGAGAACAAACAATTGAGGATAATGCAAGGCATGCACCAAATACAGAAGTCGCAGATTGTCATTTGTGGGAATATATATTATGTTTGATGTCTATTTCTGAACTTCAGCTTAGAAAATAAATTTATAATAGGAGGATAGACAAAAAGTAAAAGCGAATATATATGCTATTCAAACCTCTCGTCTTTGTGTGGATGACTCTTTTAAGAGCCTGTAAATGTCTTTTGGTTTTCTCTAATGAGTTTATATGCTATTCAAACCTCCCATCCTCACTCTACCTTCTAACTACATCTCTTCGTCCTCCCTTCGCTCGATCGCTCTCTGTGATTTCTTTTCTACTTTTAGTACTGTCTCATCATTCTGTTTTTTTTTTCAGTTGCAATTAATGGTTTTCCTCATTACTTATCATTATATGAATTCCCTGTGATGTTAGAAGCTGTTATGGACGACTCTCTGTTATTTCGCCTTCTTTCTTTTTCACTTTTCTATCTTGTTCTCGGATTGTCAATTTCCCCTTATTAGAGAGCTATAGCCAAAGAACCAGCATCGTTCGCTTTTGGTTCGGGAACAATTTGGGTGCTATTCTCTGTAAAAGATATGAAGACGATTAGTTATTGGATCCGCCGTGGGGAACAATTATTCCAGGTACTTCTTAGATTTTAGTTTCTGACTTCTTACGTTCTTTTATAGTGGTTTTATTTCAGCTCAAATACACTGGCTGTGATCTTCGTAGTTCGCGTGCATAAATGAAAACATTCTGTATTGCTGTCACGTATTCGTTATGAGAAACTCCATAGACGTCCTATTGTAGCTTGGTTTAAAATTTTCTTATGGGTATAAAATTAGGTTGTTGTATGGGTGTGTTTAGGCTGGTGCACCTGGCTGTCCGGATGAACCGGTGCTTTTGAGACACTTGGGTGGCGTGGTGCTCCTGTAGTGTGCGGGCCACCGGTTGTTTCTGGGTCCAGAAACTGTCTTCTAGACTAAGGTCTAGAAGTACTAACTACTGGACTAGAGTCCAGTAATTAAGTATAGCAGTTAGCTTTTGAAAGTCAAGTGCTTCGGCACTATGTCAGTAGATTCTGAACTAGGTCTCTGGGTTTTGCACTTGGGTTTCAGAAGATAGCTACTGGACTTAAGTGTCCAGTATATTCTGAACTGAAGTCTAGTAGCAGCAGCCTTCTGGGTTCTACACTTCTGGGTCTTGAAGCAGTAGCTTTTGGACTAAAGTTCGGTAGGTAGCCTATGGAGTTAGGGTCCTGATGCTCATGTAGCGTGTGGTCGCTGTGCTGCTCTTGTGGTGCGTGGGCTGGGCTGCTGCTTCAATATCTGTGTGCTTGCGTTGGTTCTCCTGCAGTGTGTGACCTGAGCCGCTTCTCCTGTAGTGCTGGACCTGGGCTGCTACTCCTGTATTGCGTGATATGGGCTGGGATAACGGTATTGGAACATTTGCGCTCGACTTGCATTATAGCATGGTCAACCTTGATTCTACAATACAATTCTTTTTACCACTCTTCAAAACAGTTGATTTGTTTTATGGTAAAATATGCACAATCTATTTGAACTGCTGTCACATTAGTGTTTGTATTTCTTAAAGCGTAAGCATTATCGTGATCTGCATTCTATGCTTGAAGACCACAATGTCATGTTTGATGCATAAAAAAGCTAGGTCGAGTTTGATGTTTAACCTTATACATACGTGTTATAACTTTCACTGTGGAGACTGGAGAGCATTACGCGGGTTGTTAGGGCATCTTCGTCTATGCTTCGGCTGTTTATTACGTTTCAACGTTCAAGTCTTGGCTCATAGTTTACGCCAAAAAACAATAAGCATACTAATTAAACTAAAGAAGCGAAGTTATCCGAATGATATAACTGAAATTTTGACACCTAGCTTAATTAATCCGCGCCAAAAATCGACCGAAATTGGAGCAAAATTGATGTTCTTAATTATACAATTGAGAACTGAGAAAAATATAATAAACAAATAAATATATAGATTTCTGAACCCATCTGCTATGCTCATTTAAAACAAATCCTCTGGTAATCCAGTAAGTGTTTGTCCACGCCAGAATGGCACTAGTAATCCCGATCAGATATGATAACGATGAATATTCCTATTTATCTCTTAAACTGATTATAGTTTGTTTAAATAGAGTTTATCATTATCTATTGTTTGTATTAATCCTTATCTAATACTTGTACCTACACCCTGTACATACGTATTTATACTCCACATGGTTAATGTAAAGCAGTTACCATTACAATATCACAGTATCATAGCCTTTTTCTTCACACCCTTCTGCCTTCATTTGATTTTTTTAAAGATTTCATCAATTTAGAGGTGTGTTTACGGCCATACAGTCATCTATCCATCATGACATCAAATCAACCAATTGTTACTTCAATCATCTCCGTCTCGAGACCTGTTCCTCTGGGTCAGGTACTCTAGCTCTAATATGTGCCAGAGGATCTAACCTGACCAGATGATCTCTAAGTCATCCATTTCACTACAATGGATGGCTTAGATCCTCTGGCACAGGTTAGAGCCAGAGTACCTGGCCAGAGGATTTGAAGGCCTCCGTCTCACCTACCTCCACTGTAGTCACTTTATTAAACATACCTCACTAGCTCCCAATCAAGCAGAACTCCACCAATTATCTCCTATGGAAAGCACAAATAATGCCATTGCTTCACAACTACAATTTGGCTTCACACACTAATGGCAACTCTGCTCCACTATCACGAACTAATGTTGAGGGACACCCAAATCCTCAATATTTCCCTTGGCTTCATCGCGATCAGTTGGTATTGAGCTGGATCATTGGCTCCATCTCCGAAACCTTCATTCCACAAATTGTTAGTGTCTCTTGTGCTAAGGATGCTTGGACAAATCTTGCAGCATCCTATGCCTCAGGTTCTAAAGCCCAGATTCATACCATTAAAAGTAATTTCTTTAAATCCAAAAAGAGCAGCCTCAAAGTATTGCTCAGTATACTCAACGTGCAAAGGCTATGTTTGATCAGTTAGCAGCCTTAGGCAGTCCTATGCCTGATGATGATTTGGTGTAGGTAGTTACCAATAGACTCGGACCTGTGTACAGTCCTTTTGTTTGCTCTATTGAAAACAAACCTGGGCTGCTGCTCTCTTAAACTAAAAATTCAACCCCAAAGATGGAGGTTGAGGGCTTGGGGGTACAACAAAGCCTATAATAGCCTTCTTTTTCACATCCTCTTAGTCACTCGTCCTGTGTAATTATGTACCATATCACACAATGAAGGTGTACATTACCTTCTTAAGGTGGAGTGGGGAGGCATTCTTGAAAACTTGTAGTAGCCACAGGATCAGCGGTATGGTTTCTCTCCTTAACACAACCAGTTCAGGCTCGTCGGCACTGTCAGGTCCGAGCTCAACTGTCATTCCTGTTAGACCACCACTTGTAACCCCTTTTCATA
>JANTNU010000004.1:428483-438691 GCA_024752395.1 Erythroxylum havanense
TATGACAATGGATTATTTTGTATTTTTTAAAAAATTTAGAAATATTTAATAAATTTAAAAATTACCTAAAATGGTACCCGATATTAACCGATTCCGATACAATACTATACTAAAATCCAATCCGATACGAAATACGATATTCGTGGTATTGATTAGATCGTGATTTTAAAATTATATATTGGCTGTTTTTAATGTTTTACATACCTTGGACAAAGTAAGAAAATAACCTCTATTTTATCTTATTTTATTCTTTATGAATATCAAGAATAAACCCTCCTAAAAAATAAATTAAAATAAGACAAAATATAGACTGGTCAAGTATAAGCCTAAGGTAGGTGTCTTTTTTGTCCTTGCCTAGTCCGAGTCTGTTAGCAACCCCCCTAATTCTACTTGCAGTCTAAAGTTTTAATATGTGAATAAATTATTAAATTTGTCACTTTTCTTACATATATATCTCCAATCATGCATGAGGAATCTTGTTTGTTTTTTTTTTCTTTTTCCTTTTTTTTGGATTGTAGTTTGTTTTGAGCTGAATCGTAGACCCAGAAGTGCTCGTAGATCCTACACAACAGTACATGGAATGGACGTTTAAAAATGAAAAGCCAATGACCGTATTAAAAGGAAGATGATGAATAAGAGCAGTATAACAATCCAAATTCTGGTAGTTAGGTGGTTCTTGTTCTCTGGCTCTGGACTCCGTTAAAAAAGAGTATATATAGTATTATGTACACTACAGTACCAAGTCGGTCATGTACTATTGCTTGGCTTCATAGCCAAAATCTGCGTTTTAGTTTTTATAAATAATCTTGTCACGGGCTTATCTTTCCTATTTTCAAGTCATATTAAGATCCAAACCTATTATTAAAAACACGAATCAATTCGAGCGGTTTCAATCATAAAAAATTTGAGTTAATTAATTTTTTTTGTTTGGTTTTTAATTGCCTAATTCAATTTACTCTAATGACGTTTGTTGTTAAAAATTGATCAATTTATTAATTAATCGGTCTATTTTTATAAATTAATCGATTTTTATAACTAAGCAACATTCTTTTTCAATTAAACTTTAAATCAAAAATTGTTTCTTTCAATTATATTTTATATATTTAATTTTATTTAATTTTTAAATAGTTATATCACTGTCTAATATTAAACATTTTAAATCTTGGACTTTATATTTTATCAGTTCAACTTTTAATCTGACTTTCAAAACATAGATAAAAACTATACCGTTATACAAATGTTATGTGATAAACAAGAATTGCAAGTCTTGGCAGATAGTCTCATCATTCTCACAGTCTATGGTGTAAGTCTTTTGTTTTTATTACTTATTTTAGATGTTTTTTGCCTTAGTTCATCGTGTGTATACAAGAGAAAGCAACAAATGTTACGATATTTTCTAAACTTGTTTATTATATGATAACAAATTAAGCAACGTATAAATTTTTTAGATTTATTTTTAATTAGTGTTAAATTTTATAACTAATTTTTAAATTTTGTATAAATTAAGTAAAAATGTTATTTTTGCTTATATGACATGTTTATCAATTGTGGATGTCTACTTATTATCTACATTAATAAAAATAACAATTTAACTTAATTTATATGAATTTTAAAAGTTCAGTTACTAAATTTAAAATTTTTAAAAATTTGATACTAAATTAAAAAAGTTCAAAAAGTTATACACTTTTAAATATATTATCTCATTTATAATATATTTTAGAGAAAAAATGATATAATGAGAATTATATTTTAAATGTCTATGATTTGTCATGTGATTATATAAAGAAAGTTGAAATTTTAAGATTTCAAATAAATATATTTCGATTAGTTTGAACTTTTATTTTTTCCAATCAAGTTTTGGAATCTAAATGTTGGATAAAAAATTGAAAAAACAACATCATTTAATATGAATCTGCTAATATACAAAGTTTGATAGTAAACAACTTTGTCCCTAATTAGGATAGAGGTTGTTGTTTTGAATGAATCGAAGAGTTCATAATGTAATATACTCAAATATTGTTTAGATGAAGTGTTTAAAATGTAATATAATATAAAGTTATTTATTATTTTATATTATATCTTAAACCTTCAAATAAGAAAATTTTCATTTATACTATTTTCATTTTTTGGATCAATTTTTACTTATTTACTTTTTTAACCTACATCACTATTATCATGTCGAATCTGCATGTGGGTTTATCATAAATAACCTCTCTATTATATAAAATAAGTCTGCATATTATCAAACCTTCATATTTTATTTACCGTGAGACTTTAGAATATGATGATAATAATAATAGAATGAGATGTAATATAAAATCACAAAATTCTCTTATTATATTATATTATATTATATTTTATTATAAAACCTCTCTTTAAATAATAAAATAATATTTTATTTTATTCAATTTCATTAATAGCAGTCCTCCAAAAATACCTAAACGACTAAAATGTGTGACGAAGCTCCCGAAGTTACTAATGAAGTTTCAAGATAAGCTGTTACTCGCTGTACGTTCGTTATTCCCAGAGTACGTTGCCTTTGATCCTTACTTCCAATTCTCTAAAAAGTTTTGACTTTTGTCAGTGTTTGGTCTGCCGACTCTGGACGGATGTAATTTCACAGCGCTTGGGTTGAGCCGATGCTGCTACTCCGTAAGCTGATCGATCTCATTATAGGTATTTTGTTATTATTATTATTATCCAAAATAAAGGAGTTTAAATTTTTTAACAAAATTTTAATTTACTAAAAAGTATTTATAACATTTTTTAGATTTTAGATAAAGTTAAATAGAAACAAGATTTTAAAGTTTAAGATTTAAAGTTCAAGTTTATTTAAAAATTTGGATTTAAATTTTATCTAAAATCAATTAATTTAAAATTTACATATTAATTTCAGTTCAGTTCGAAGTATTAATTAGTTACTGATACAATATAATCTATAAAATATCCCAGCTTTTGTTCGAAAATGAAATAACATAGCAAATAGAAAACAAAAACCATTCGTAGCCACTTGAGAAATTTAAGGGAAATAAAAAAAAAACAGAGAGATGCGAATTCCGAATTGATATGCCTCGCAATGCCTTTAAAATCTTAGTCATTTAATTTATTGTAATGGATGGTTAGGATTTATTCAAGAATAACAGGCACAACAATTTGAGAACAACAAATTTGTTTCCGAGAATATGGGATTTTGCTTTGTCTGGCAAATTATGTGCATTTGACTAAAATTATTATTTGCTAATTAAGGATGGAGATCAGGTGAGCTTAAATCTAATCTAAATTTAATTAAAATATTAAAATAACATTGTTTTGTTAATTTCAAGTTTGAGATAAGCGTCAAACTTGAATTTTTCAAGAAATGACCTGAGGCCTAATCTGAAACCTGATCTACCCATGTTTAGCCTGATGACCTCAAGCTCGAGTCTCGCCTCCATTAATAATGAACTTGTATTAGTGAAAAAATGCAAAAAATGTGTATTTTGGCGTCTATTAATAAAAAAACAAATAGCTAAAACTTTTAAAGAAACTTATGAACAAAATTATGAAACTTTAAGTTAATTTTATAAAAATTGTATATTCTTATATTATTAACAATTTTCTGCATTTTTCTTAATGCGTAAGTCTCTTAACGAATAAGAGAAAATAAACATCGTGAACCTTTTTTTAAAGGAATAAACATCTATCAACTTATTTAAACAAATGGTAGGAGATTTAACAATTATTTATAAAAATCTTATTAGACTTTTCTAGCAATAAAAAATCAGCCATATATTATGACTCATTTTTTTAATACACTTAAATACATTACTTTAGGGTGACGAATATTAGTTTTTAGATTCATGGAATTTAATGATCAATACACTATTTTAGGGTGATAAATTATATCTTAATCATTCAATTATTTCCATATAGTTTATGCTCCATCCAATGACTACCGATTAAACGACCTATGGTTAAATAGATCATAAGTATTATTAAAACATAACAATCCCTAAACAAGATAATTTTGATGATCTCAAGTCAAATGATCATTTGTATATTTATCACAATGAAAATTCTATAGGCATACAAATAATGTTCCAAATGGATTTCTCATATTGGGTATGTTCAGTGAACTTGTTCTTTAGCAAACACTTCACGCGTTTGTTTAAATATCTCTATACTTTAACCTATGAGATCAGCTACTTTCTTTATAAAGAAAAACAAAACGTGTGCTAGTAATTTTTACGTTTTATTAATTTCAAATTTTAATAGAACAATGATTAGAAATATTTAGAAATAATATATAAATACAATATAAAACTCATAATTATAATATTATTATAATTTCATTAGCAAGATACAATTATCCTATAGGCTTTATCATATATATCTGAATATATAGGAGATAAAGAATATCTTTAAATAATTTATCACTAAACTACAAAAACAAAGCAATCAGGGCATGAAACAACAATTTTTGTGTATGAGTTGACAATGTTTAAAAAATGGAACCTAAATTTAAAGTGGTGGAACAAAAAGTTAAGGTTTAATTATTATTTGGCTGTTATTAAATTGGTTAAAGGTGAAACAAAATTGAAGTAAAGTTTAATTTAAAAGGAAGTCTTTTAACGAAAAATAATTAGTTTATTTTGATTTATAAAAATGAATTAGTTTAAGAAAATTAACTAATTGATTAATAAAATGATCAATTTTTAACTGTAAGAGTTATTAAAATAAATTGAGCTTAAAAGATAAAAATAAAATAAAATAATAACCAGTTAAAAATTTTCACATGGGATAAAGCTTGCTCTATTGACCTAGTTTTAAGTTAAATAAATTCAATCTAAATTAATTGAGTGATTAAGTTTAGGGTCATCTATATCTAATCAGGTTTGAACTCGAATCGAGAACTTCATATTCAATTAAGTTTCTAATTGAATTTAATCACGATAAATTTGAATTCTATAAATGATGATTCATATAATAAATAATTGGATATTTCACACTAAACAAACCTTATACAACAGGCTCGATCGAAAGGGTGTAGATAGAAAGATTTAAATACAAGATCTTTTAATCTCATGCCTCTCACTCTATCAACTCAGACGGTATATAAAGTAGTTAGTAACATAATAATAGAGCAAATTATATTGTCCCAAATATGTGTTGCAAAACTTTTAAGGAAGGTCTTCCTTTACATATCTCTACGTTTCTCTAGGTTTTTTTTGTGTTCTTTTATCATGTCTGCTTTTTATATCGAAGAGTTTTATAATAAACATGTTTCAAGATAAACGTGAGTTTCTAAGGTTGGAGCACCTTGTTCCTTATATAATCTTCCGGTAACTTTATTTTTTCAACATATTTTTGTCAAACTTATATAAATATATAGATGAGATTTAATAAAATAGAGCTATAATTAATTAACTAAAATAGAGTACCTATTCACAATTTCTAGGCACTAAGGAACAAACTAAACATCAATTTTAAAAGTATTATTATTATGACAGTTTAATTATATTGATTTAAAATATTACATGGATGATATAAGATACCCTATGCTAATATTATTCAATTTACACAAGATTAATCATCCCGTTATTATATTTTTGAATATTTATATTTTATTTTATAAATATCTTTTTTTATATTTGTAATAAGTTTTCTAATTTCAAATTTGTTAAACTAATTCTTGTTAATATCTGTTTAACATAAATTATATGATAACTCACGTGATGATTGCTTGTTGTCACAAGGGTCATTTTTGCATTGTTTTTCTAATAAGTGATAGCTATTATTACTTATTATCTTATAGACACGTCTACTAACAACCATTTTTTTCACACATAGAGTTTAATGTGTATAACATATAGAGAATATTTAATTAATTGGCCGAGATTAAAGGTAAAAATTAATAAAGCTTGTTCGCCCAGTCGAGTTATATATATAGAAAAACAAGATATATAATTTATTACCTTAAAATTTTAATCTGAAATATAATATATTTTATTATATATACATTCACTCCCATTTGATTTATTTTTTCTGTCAATCTCCCAATAAATTTTATTGATATCATATTTGGGTTTACCATAAATAGAGATAGATTTGAATTTTATAAATGATTCATATCAACACATAACTAATGAAAAGTCACGAGGGAAAATTGATTTGGTATTAATTACAAGTGGATGAAAAATTAATTAATATGGATTAATTTATTTAGGAGGAAGAAATGTAACATGCGTCTGATGGAGTTTAAATAATGTGTTTGATATATATTTGAAAAATTTTAAGTTCAATTATTAGATTTCTCTATTTGATTTTTATATTAATCTAACTTAAATAAATTCGTACCAATTCATTAAAATTATTAAACTTTTTGAATATCAATTTGATTAATTAAATTTGGAGATCAATTCAATAAAAGTATAAATTTTAATTTGACTAAATACTTTAAGCAAAAGTCTAGTCAGACTTCCATTTAGGCACTTTTGTAACTTAAACTTGATCAAATTAAATTAAATTAATTAATTTTGAATTAAATTGATTTAATTCAGTATATACTGAAAATAACTTAAAAATTAAACTGGACTTAAGGGAAGGACATGTTAAAGATGATGCTTTACAAAAAAAAAATTATAGAGGAAAATAGAATGGTGAATCTACAAAAGTTCCAGCCAAATTTACACTGTAATCTTATGAAAATTCAATTTTAACAATTATAAAAAAGGGCAACAAATTTCAACTGGATTGAAACCCCACAATCAAATTTACTGAATCCACAACTATTATTACTTGTTAGAACTTAGAGGTTGTACATTCAATTGGTTTCTCCACTTTGCTCCTTAATCCTCCCTTCTGAACTTAGAGGCATGATGGTGAAGGATTGTCGTGAATTATATGAACCGTTAAGTCTCTGCTGTCTGTTGTCCAGTGTTAACATGCCTGATACATAAAATTAAACACGTACCAGTACTCTAAACAAAGTATTCTCAGTTTGTAGCTAGCAATTTGTTGCCGAAGTAGAGTGTCCGGATGATTTGAGTGCTCTGAGGCAGATACGTCAATTTTTCACAATTTCTGATCCGTAAATCCTCAAGAGAAATGAGATTTTTTAGCCACTCTTCAGGTAGGGATTAGTTCATCAATCTACTTTAGTTTCAGACATTTCAACTTGGAGAGCGGCTGGACAACTGAGTTCGAAGTAGAAGATGGATAAGAAAGAGTGCTTGCTAATAATGGTGATGATGATGCCAAAGATGTAATGTTCCTGTTTATCTGCTGCAACAGTTTTGAGCTGATATTGTTCAAACGAGCCTCTTAGAGAGATAGGAAAAGTGGCATCCAAGTCAACAGAGGGCAATAAGAAATTTCCAATGTAGTGAGACAAGAAAATTGTGGCAACACAGTAATCGATTCAGCCACACATCACATCATCACCTAGTTTCCACCATCCAATCAGCACAGAACACGCTCTAAGTTCAAGACTCTTTAGGGATGGAAAAAATGTTGATCTTCCTTCTCCTCCTCTACCTCTAGCACCACTGGAGCTATTATCATCTTTCCTATCAATGTATTCCAACTTAGGAAATCGGGAGATCCATAAATACTTCAGAGAAGGGATTAAACTCAATTGTGGTATGTGTTTACAATTATGACCAGCAAAGAAACATAGATCCACAAGATTTGTGAGTGATGAGATTCAAACAGGAAATTTTAGGCCTCCGTAATAAACAATACTCAATTCTTTGATGCTTGGATGTGGCTCGAGGCTTGCCAGTGATACTTCCTGTATTTCAGTTTCTGAAGGGTTGCCAACAACGCTTCCGTCACAAAGTAAAGTCAACCTGCAAGAAATCGAAAACAGGAACTAACTAAGCCCTATTTCTCCAACAAGACTATCCAATACGAACAACAAAACAAATATACTATCAGATGCAAACTATGGTAAGGATATTACGCAATATATGCCTCTGATTCCGTGCAGTGAAACAGTTTTTGTTGTTGGTATAGGGAAAGGAGAAATTTTCACAAACCTGAACCGGGAAATTTCTCTAAGTGGTCCACCAATTCCCCAACCTACATCCAACACCTGACACAACAAATGACGTGAAGTCAATGCTTGAAACCAATTAAAGATGATAGTTCCTCAGTTGTCAGTATATCTAATTAATTGTATGTCGCAGTCAACCTTCTGTCTAGGTTTAAGGCCAAGCTGTAAAGCACGGAAGTGTTCATGTTGTTTGATGCTCTCTCTAAGTGACTCCCCTTTGAATCTACAAATAGCAAATCGAAGTACATTAATCAAATTTATAAGTATAACGTGCAAAACAAACACGCTGATTCACTTGTGTAAGAAATGCAGAAGATATTTTACTTGCTGTGAGCAAAGTGGAAAGATTCACCCCAACCAAATTCATAAAAGCTGGTTGCAAGGTGCGCAATACTTATTCTCCTGGAATTTACATGACATGATAGTTAACCACTAAACTGCACTGTTCGGCCTGAAAGTCAATCAGCTCTGAAGACAATATTTTGAAAAGTATAATTCGCACTTTCATTAATGATGCAAGAGTTAAAAATGATGATAATGCAGTAATATTCTTAAAAAGCAAAAAAAAACCACTAAATACCCTACATGTTAATAATTATTTTCAGGCTATATTCATCAAAAGATCATTGTAAGTTATACTGTAATATCCTTGAGAAGCAAAGATGAAGTTACAAATATAGAACTCATCTTTCATTTTCAATTACTAGTTGCTTGATATCAAACTTTTAACACTAGAACCTGAGACATCATTTCGCTACAGTTATATAAGAGAGTGAAACATTGTGTTGGTGGTAGCGAAACCAGAAATCATGCTATGCAATCTAATTCCTAGAATGAGTCAGTAAAGTCAATTTATGGAAAGAAAATTAACTAACTATGCTTACCATGTCTGTGTAGTTAGCTTTTCTCTCTTCCTCAGCATCTCCATAGTGAACATGATGCTTCTCATACCTGAACCATTAAAATTTACGTTCAAAAAAAATTCACCATTGAACACCTCAGAGATAATAAGGTTATTGATTCCAATCACAATTTGCAGGCATTTCTTTTAAATGAATGAGAAAATAAATGAAATGGTTAAACAAACTGAGAAAGAAAAGAAGTCTTGTTTGGAAAAAGAAATTTAAAAGAACAAGGAAATAACCAAGAAAAAGGTATGTCAGCACTGTTGCTCAATGTTTAATGCATATCCTACCCATTATTCGCAACACTCGTTTGTTAAAGAAGATGATACAAATCATGAACACTATAATTCTTTTGTAATGAAATTTACTCTACTTTTGTATTTTTTTATGAGAAAATAACAGGTTAACCTTCGGTGCCAATATTTTGAAAATCAAGGTACCGCGAAAAAGTCAAAATGCCCAAATTGCTGTCTAGCATCCTGATTATGGTGGGTCCATATTAGTAATATTATTAGGCAGTTGAAAGGGAATCCACAAATGGTCCCGTCTTGTTCAGTGTTCACAACAGCTACCATTACCAATCAGGATTCCCCTTCAACTGGACGTCTACACGCCTGGCATTTAAAAAAATATATGGCATTTTAAAAAAAAAATAGCATTCGGAACGCATGTGGGGGCTAATTTTTTATTATATAAGTATAATAAATCCGATCCCACATCACATGCTCAAAGGATGATAAATCTGACAACGTTTGGCTTTCGAGTTTCGATGGGAGAATATTTGTACAGTAATCGGTATAATTATGTTAAGGACATTCGCTTTTAAAAAATAGAAAACAAAGAGCATGAAATTCTGATTCATTATCTCTAACCAACGGTAACGGCCTTCCCATCATCTGCATATGTAATGCTTATGATTAGAATTCAATACCTAAATGAAGTTGCAAATTTAAAAGATGCAAAATGGATACAAGAATAAAAAATGGTTAAGATTTCAATTGACAAGAATGTGATAAAAAAGGAAACACAAACCTCATGAGCAATGGTCCGTTAGCCCTCCATCATCTAACAGGTATCGGCCTTCCCATTGAATTTTACGGCCATCAATCTTTATATTTGGAATGCGTTCAATGATAGGCCAATCTTCACTCTTGTTGTTTCTGATTTTCATGGTTAAAAAGGGACAGTTTTTAATACGTAAAGTGGTGAGGCGTTGAATGTTCGAAGGCCAATACCTCAATTTTTCACAATCTTTGATCCGTAAATCC
>JANTNU010000004.1:497385-508482 GCA_024752395.1 Erythroxylum havanense
CTTCTCAAAAAGTTGTATTTTAGCTTCTAAAAATTTATTTTTATTAAAAAATGCATTTAAATTTTACAATCAAATATTTATTTTTTTTAGAAATAATTTTTGCAATAGAAAAAAGTACATTCACCCTCCAAAAATTGAAATTAAAAGAAAGATTTAAGCTTATGAAATGATTTACTTAGAAAAGGGCCCAATTCAAACTCTACTAAATGGGCTTCAGTCCTTATCGTGCAGTTGTGGCAGTGTATAATAGATAGGATGTGATCGTTGCTCATTTTTTGTTTACCTATTTTGACCTATTGAATCCAAGCTATTTATTTATATGAAAATCTACGTAAACGAATGACTTTGCACATAAATAAATAGCTTGGATATAATATGACAAAATAGGTACACAAAAATGGGGGCTGAAATTGGGAATAATAGATACACTCCGGCCAGTTCACAAGGATCTCGTTTAAAAGACACGTCAGCTAAACATTCAAGCGATTGCAAGAAAGACCACCGCACACAATAAATACTCACCTTGATCAAAGAACCAAGCTAGGCCCGTTAACTAAAATTCTAAAGCTCCCCAAAACGCAAAGCTTAGAGCAAACGAACGCGCTCAGGAACGGAAGAAACAGAGAAAATAAGAAACAGTGCTAGTGGTGCGTTGCAAGTGTCTTTCTCTGCGTTTTCTCCGAACTTCTTAACAGATTAGAAATTGAAATTCATTCCCTAATCTTTGATCTCTCTTTCAATTCTCCGCACCAGAATTTCGAGATCAAAACCCCAAATTCACCCAATTTAGATCTAGGAAGCGCACGACATGGCGTGTATAAAATCGGTTAACAGATCGGCGCAAGTGGCGCTCGCGCCGGACGCGCCGTATATGGCAACCGGAACGATGGCGAATGTGGTGGATCCGTCATTTAGCTCCTCCTCGAGTCTTGAGATCTTCAAGCTTGATTTTCAGTCCGACGATCGTGATCTGCCGTTGGTCGGCGAGTATCAAAGTGCCGAGAGATTTAACCGAATTGCTTGGAGCAGGAAAGGACCCGAGTCCGATGAGTACGGTTTCGGGTTGGTTGCCGGCGGACTTGCCGATGGGAGTATTGACATTTGGAACCCTTTGGCCTTGATCCGGTGATTAGTTATTCACTCTTTAACAGTTTTTTCGAATTTGGTTGCAGTGAATTCACTAATTTTAGCTGAATAGGGCTGAGATTGTAAAAATGTGCGTTGATAACGGCGAGGGAGGTTAAGCAAATTGGTCGACTTGCTTCTATTTTACATTGATTGAACGACGTGTTGTTTTCTTTTGATCATACGTGACATTTTACGTAAGTCCTAATAGTTTACTATTGTGCGAGCGATTTGTCCGTCTTTGTTGGTTAAGTTCCACGGAAGAACTGGGATTGCCATTTGCTGTGATTTTTTTTTCTTCTATTAGATTGCAGTTGATTTATGACATTGGGTTCATTCTAAGACTTACGACTTTGTGTTCATTCTACATTTTCCTTCTGAATTTTCCCTCAACAATATCAAGTCTACTTTTGGACCGGCATTAAGTCTTCAAAAATTACATTGACATTGTGTTCTGTTTTAGTTGTGATTGGAATAGAAGTGTAATAATGCTGCTTAATCAGGTTAACTGTAGATACTCTTGCTCTTGAAATGGAAGGGATTTTAGAAATAACAGAAAACTTGATTCTACCGTCACTGTATTTCATGATATTGAGTTTGTGCTCGCTTTTTCCTTAATGAAACTCTAGTAACATCTAGTACCACCTTTTTGCTAGTTCTGAGGCAAGCGAAGATGCTCGCATTGCTCATCTCTCAAATCATAAGGGGCCTGTAAGTTTTTTGTTTCTTCATGCATCAAGTGTAATATGATTTCATTTTTGTTAGATAAATGATGATTTGGAGGCATGCTTATTCCTCATCTCCCACTTTCAGGTTCATGGTCTTGAGTTCAATGCCATCACACCTAACTTACTGGCATCAGGTGCAGATGACGGTGAAATCTTAATCTGGGATTTATCTGCACCCAAAGCAGCTTCCCATTACCCACCGCTTAAGGTCTGATGTAAGCTGATTGCATGATATCTTCACGTGTATGATCATCTTTAAAGGGCTGTGTGACCTGCATCTAGTTTTTACTGGTAAATGAAATGGCTACAGGGTGTAACTGATTTATAGAAAGATTGAAAGCAGCTAGATTTCATTCAATTAAGGCTAGAATAGGTTCCGTGAAGATGCTCTTGTATCAGTTTCTCAGTGCCTTAGGAAAGTATTAGAGAATTTACATTGAGAATGTTATTCCCTAGTTGAAGAAAGGTATGCTCTTGTAGAGTGGTCCTTAACGAAGAGATGATTTTTCAAATTGGTTACGTGCTGTTACTTAATCTCTTAATTGGTGGCAGAGAGTAGTATAGAATAAACTGCATCATTATTTGGTCATCAGTTCATTTCCCTCTTTTACAGATTGATTGTGAAATTGATCTCTTGATTTGTACTATTATTGATGCTGCTAGTTTGCATTGCCTTTGTTTCACCATTTTTGCTTTAAAAGGTTTCGTTAACTTGCGCCTGTGCTCAGAGGTGTATTTTATAGTTTGTTTCTTTCACCATTTTTGGGCACTGAATCATGTGAGATTTTTTTCTGCAGGGCAGTGGTTCTGCTACTCAGCGTGAGATTACATATGTTTCTTGGAATAGCAAGGTCCAACATATATTGGCATCAACGTCGCAAAATGGAATAACTGGTAAGGAAGCATAATGGATCACCTTCTGGTTTTGTGCAGTTGTTTTGGTTTTCATATCAATTTTTTTGGGGTTTTGTAGCGGTCTGGGACCTAAAAAAGCAGAAGCCTGTAATAACGTAAGTTACTTGGTTTTGTCTTTTCTTTTGTTTTTTTTCCTTCTTCCAAGGATGTGATAATTTCTGCGTGATAGCATCATATTGTTTCTTGAAGTGGAAACTGATTGTATATCTGTTAATAACAGTGTTGAAGATTCCATTAGGAGGCGGTGCTCTGTTTTGCAGTGGCACCCTGATATTGCCACTCAACTTATTATTGCCTCTGATGCAGACAGTTCTCCTGTTCTGAGGGTAATGATTTTGCACTTGATATTCTTTTCCCTTCTAAATTTGATCTTTAGAAATTTATCAGATATTTTTTCCTGGCAGCTTTGGGATATGCGCAATGCAATGACTCCTGTGAAAGAGTTTGTGGGGCACACTAAAGGTATGGAGCAGTCTGGTTTTCTGCTGAAATATTTGGACTGTAAAATGATATAAAGAAACAAATTTTCGTTATGCTGTGAGTTTTTTTTAGGCCTATGGATATATCGCCACTTTTTTTTTTAACTTTTCCGTAAATTGAAGAAATAACTGATCTTCATAAGCAGTTTGGCATGCATGATTGCGCTCCCTGTTAAGTCCTGCTTTCCATATAGAAGTGATGTAGAGTATGCTGAAAAATATTTTGGTTCTTTTCTTTACTGATGTTTCGCATCAGGTGTAATTGCTATGTCATGGTGTCCCAATGACAGCTCCTATTTGCTTACTTGTGCGAAGGACAATCGAACTTTTTGTTGGAACACTGTAACTGGAGAGGTATGGGATCTCAGAAGTCACACTTTCAGCTTTTGAGAATTTAAATCTTTAGGTTGAGCATTTTCTATTTATTTTTGAGGGTGTCCAAGTATCCATAAAGTTTTAAATTGTTGCATAGATTGTACGTGAATTGCCTGGTGGCTCCAACTGGACCTTTGATGTACACTGGTATCCAAAGATTCCGGGAGTTATTTCAGCATCTTCTTATGATGGGAAGGTTGGCATATACAACATTGAGGTATGGATTTGTTAGTCCCCGCTAGCATTTTTTTTTTTGGTTAAAACGAGAGAGAGAGCTTCTCAATGTGTGAGTTTTGTTTTGACAATAATCTGAATAATACTGGCTATTGCTTTTGCATACAAGAAAAACTGAAACATCTTGTGTTTTGAATCTTACCTTTCAGGGTTGCGGTCGATATGCTACCACTGAGAATGATTTTGGTGCTGGTAATGCAGCATATTCTTGAGATTCCATCAAGTTTTAACCATATATCAATCATTTGCTGCATATTGGTTCCTGTACTTTGTTCTTTCCCTTATCTCCTTATCCTTTAAATTCAGCAACATTGAGGGCACCCAAGTGGTACAAACGCCCTGGTGGAGTATCATTTGGCTTTGGGGGAAAGCTTGTGTCTTTTCATCCTAGATCATCTGCTGCAGGTGCTTCAGAGGTATGCTCCACTGGTTAGATTCCTCCAAGTTTCCTTGGTTCGAAACATTGCCATAGTTCTTAACATCCTGATTTTCTCTTTTAGGTTTATTTGCATAGCATGGTTACGGAGGATACTTTGGTGAGTAGGACATCGGAGTTTGAAACCGCAATACAAAATGGAGAGAAGTCTTCTCTGAAGGCTTTATGTGAAAAAAAGTCTCAGGAGTCAGAGTATGTAATCTGTCTGAGAATTGGACTTTTCTATTTTCTTCTAAAACCTGAATGTGAAATTTTTGGCTCCTGCCGGTAGTCTCTTCAGATATCTGCATACATGACTTTGCTTGTGCTTGTTTATTTTAGCAGATCAGAGGATGATAGAGAAACATGGGGGTTTCTAAAAGTTCTCTTTGAAGAAGATGGGACGGCAAGAACAAAATTGCTTTCCCACCTTGGTTTTAGTCTACCTGTTGATGAAAAAGCTATACAAAATGATCTCTCTCAGGAAATGAGTGATGTTCAGCTTGATGATACTGTAGCTAATAAAGTGGGGTACGAGACAAAAAAGGAGGCAAATGTCTTCTCTGCGGATGATGGCGAAGATTTCTTCAATAATCTCTCAAGCCCTAAAGTTGATTCACCTTTGAAAACTCCAGTTGATAACTCTGGTCTTGGAAATTCAGTTCCTAATTTGGAGGAAAGTGGGCAAGACAATGGGTTGGAAGAGATTGTGGATCCTTCCTTCGATGATGTTATTCAGCGTGCTTTGGTTGTGGGAGACTATAAAGGAGCTGTTGCTCAGTGCTTATCTGCAAACAAAATAGCTGATGCTTTAGTTATTGCCCATGTTGGTGGTACTTCTTTGTGGGAGAGGACTCGTGATCATTATCTAAAGATGAGTCGCTCTCCATACTTGAAGGTATGTCCATTACTTTACTTTCATTTTTAATGCAGTTAATCCATTTTTCATTGAAATTATGCCACGTAACAGTTGGCTAAACATTCTTCCAATTCACTTCAGGTTGTTTCTGCAATGGTGAACAATGATCTAATCAGTCTGGTAAACACCAGGCCGCTGAAATACTGGAAAGAGACCCTTGCACTCTTGTGTACAGTAAGCATTTTACCTTTGGAAATTGTTGACATGGTATACTTATAAGCCTGAAATAATCAGCTGCCTTCTTTATGGATTTATACATTCTTGTGTAAATTTTATCTGCCATTGTTTGACTGTGAGAAGATAATACACATCAAGATTCTTATTATGCAATTATATTCTTTCTTTTGCCGCTGATATGGTATTCTTTTGTTTATGATTAATAATCAGTTTGCACAAAACGAGGACTGGAGTTTGTTATGCAATTCACTTGCTTCAAAATTGATGGCTGCTGGCAGCACTTTGGCAGCCACCTTATGTTATATTTGTGCGGGAAACATTGATAAGACAGTTGAAATTTGGTCAAGAAGTCTGAAGGTTGAGCTTGGAGGAAAATCATACGTTGACCTTCTCCAGGTAACATATCCATTATAAGTTTTTTTACTTTATATGATTGTTCACAAGATTTGGGACTCAAACAATCTTCATTTCATTAGGATCTGATGGAGAAGACTATTGTCCTTGCTCTGGCTAGTGGCCAGAAACATTTCAGCGCATCTTTCTTCAAGCTTGTTGAAAAATATGCTGAAATTTTAGCCAGTCAGGGATTGTTATCAACTGCAATGGAGTACTTGAAACTTTTGGGATCTGATGAAATGTCTCCTGAGCTAATAATCTTAAGAGATCGTATTTCCCTTTCCCTGGAACCTGGTATGTCTTGTGACAGTATATGTGCTGGTTCATAATTGGTTCTTGATTTAATGCTGTTTTCCCTTTTTATCTGATCTTGTATTAATTGAATCTTCATTTCCTTCTCATTTTTCACGTGCATTTCCATTTCTGAATCCAGTTATTAAACATTTATGATAGGTTACTTGGGCATTCAGCCACGTTTTTTAATCCCTGAACAATCATATAAAATAACATTCAAGTGGGTAATTGGTGTGTGAACAATTATTTTCTATATCGTTGGTTTCAGTGCTATTGAGTCAAAATCTTCGTACTGAAGATTAAGCTGCGCTTCAAGCTTACTTTTTGAAAGATTTAATGTGGCATTTTTCTAAAATTTGTGCAATATTGCCTTCAAATGGTTAACAATTTACTGATTTATCTGCATGCAGAGAGAGAAAAAACTCCAGCCTTTGATCACTCCCAACAGCAGGGTGAATTAATATATGGTACTGATCAGTCCAGTTATGGTGTGGTCAATCCCTCTCAACATTACTATCAGGTGGTTGCTTAATTGGATCTTGATTTTAGGGCTATTTTATGAGCTGAATTTGACTTGCTTCTGGCTCCGAGTGACACTTTCCAATGTCTTATCTATAATGACCAGGATACGGCATCGTCACAAATTCATCAAACTGTTTCCGGTAATCCACACGGTGAAAATTATCAACAACCTCTTGATCCTTCCCATATGAGAGGATATACAGCTCCTGTGCCATATCAACCTAGCCCCCAACCATCAACATACCAGCCTTCGCCACAGCCCAATATGTTTGTTCCATCTCAGGCACCTCAGGCTCCACAGGCCCCACAGGTGCTTTTTTTATTAGGCTCCTTTTGGTGTATATGTTATAGCTAATTTATCTCCTGCATGGTAGCTTTTACTCTGACTATATTTTCTATTTTAACACCGGGTAATGTGAGAAAGTGTGGCAGTTCCTCCATGATGTACTTGATTTTTGTTCAAGATGTCCATCCGAAAATTTTCTAAAATACTTGATCTCTGAGTCTTTAGTATTTGCTAGATTTTGGTTGTGGTGTGTGTGATTAAGAACCATTGCAGTTATTGATGAATACTAACGTGGTTCATTTGGCACTGAAGGCAAATTTTGCACCTTCTCAGCCCGTTCCTCAGCAAACTGTTAGGACTTTTGTTCCTTCAAACGTTCCAATTCTGAGAAACGCGGAGCAATATCAGCAGCCCACATTAGGCTCTCAGTTATATCCGGTATGTATAGCCATTATAAAGTTGGTGTGTGATAATGGCTTTCTGATGAACATGCTAAAATATTCTTTATTTGTTTCAGGGATCTGCTAATCCAGGTTTTCAACCTGCGCAGCCTCCTGTGCAAGGACCCGTTTCAGTTCAAACAGGCCCAATTCCTAGCCAGAAAATGCCGCAGGTTGTAGCCCCATCCCCAGCATCTATGGGATTCAGACCCATGACAAGTTCAGGTGTTGTTCAAAGACCTGGGATCAGTTCAATGCAACCACCTACTCCTACTCAGTCGCCATCTGTACAGCCAGCTGTCACACAGGCTGCTGCTCCCCCAACAGTGCAGACGGTTGATACATCAAATGTATCCGGTATTTACTAATTCCTTGTCTAAATTCAGTTTTCCACTTGAATAACATGTCCAATTTTGTGTTGATGCTACTGCTTTTCTTAGGAAAAGGTTTCTCTTCAAACTCAGTTCCAAAACTTGTCTTAATTGATCAAACATTGGTGCACTAGCTTACATTGTATGATAACGTACTTTAGATATTGGAATATGAAACTTCCAAAAATATTGTCACATGGTTTGGAATGCAATAACCAGTATGAGGAACTATATCCCGAATCAATTATTTTAAGGATTGGACATTTTTTTGACCGACCCATTAACCTTCCAATAGATTGTTTGTTGGCATCTTTAGCTTGACTTGCCTGGTTTCATTCAGCTCAACATAGGCCTGTAATTTCAACATTGACAAGACTATTTAACGAGACATCGGATGCTTTGGGAGGTTCTCGTGCAAATCCAGCCAGGAAGCGCGAAATAGAAGACAATTCAAGGAAAATAGGTGCCTTGTTCGCAAAACTTAATAGTGGGGATATTTCCAGAAACGCATCCGATAAGCTTATTCAACTGTGCCAGGCAATGGAGATGAACGATTTTGGGACAGCCCTGCAAATTCAGGTATAAGGTTTGAAGGTAGATAGTTCTTTATGTATGTTCTTGAGCCATTAAAAGTAACTTTACCTGATTTCGTGTATATGGATTAGGTACTCCTTACCACAAGTGAATGGGATGAGTGTAACTTTTGGCTTGCAACCCTTAAAAGGATGATCAAAACCAGACAGAGCGTTGGTGCAAGATCAAGTTAAGAACTGAGAACTTTCTTAGGGCATTTGATGGATAGTTTCCAGGACCACAATGAAATTACCGTTTGGTTTTAATTTTGATCCTTGTAGTATTGAGAGGTAGGGTGTTGTTTTTAGTCCACCGATGCTTTAGACATTCATTTTTTTGGCGTGTAAGTTCCTAAAGCATTAGCAATCTAGTGATGTCCCCTTTGAATACTTATATTAATTTGTTTTTCGCCCATTTGATTGCCAAAATGAACCAACTTATTTGATAGTTGCATGAACTTCAGCATGTCCGAAATTTAATGTATGGAATAAATCTCAGGGTATTTCACTAACCAATATGCGAACTTTAATGCTTGGTTATTAATTGGCCGCCAATGAGAGTTGAGAATGTAGGGGTGCAAAGGTGCAGGTCATCTGTTACTGTTACAAAAATTGGATTATCATCACAGGCACAGAGAAATAAAAACAGGTGATTTTTTTGGACCTAGTAACGGGTTAAGTCTGAGTTTAGGTTGAAGTTTGATCAGGTTTGAAGTTTTTAGCCCGAGGCTGAGTTGGGCTTGAGTGGCTCAAAGTTTAATTAGACTCGAACTTGAACTTAATTCAGTTTGATCGGTCTGAATTTTGATTAAAAATATTAGTTTAATTTTTAAAAATTAAAATGACATTGTATTTATAAAAAAAGTTTTGAGTCTTAACTGAAATTTAATTAATTTAAATTAGACTTAATAATTTTAAGTTGAACTCATCAAGTTTTGTCATTTTTATTTCATTTTTAATTTAAAAATGAGTTAGTGAAGTTTGTTAATTATTTTTAAAATTTTATTTCAAAAAAATTTTAAATTTAAATTTGAATACTAAATTTAATAACATTGACTCAAAAATAATTTATTAATTGATCAAGTTTAAGAAAATTTTAAGTTTAATTAAGTATTAATATTTTAATTCAAATTTGATTCCACGTGAAGAATTTGATTTAATTAGAAAATTTTGATATATTAATTTTAAGTAAATGGGACGAAATTGTTATGCTACTAGAAAAATAATTTATTTTTTGAAATAAAAATTAAAGATATCACGACCTGTAATTAACTTGAAGACTAGAACCTAATTCTTTTTTTTTCTACGAAGTGTTCTAGAAGAGTCTTAATTATAGGAAGGTATCTTTAAGTCATTCACACCCATACTAATTCTTGCTCGATCCAGATAGGTCATTTACGGAAGACAAAATTCTGATCCCAAATTTTAAACGGCTGCATACATAAAAATAGTTCAAACTTACAATCTCACTTAAACTAAAAGAACATCTTACAAACTCACTTTTTCACTTTAAAATTATTTCCCTCCACTTTTTGAAATTCACCTTCCGCCTTCTCTCTCTCGCTTCTCTGATCTTCATGGCCAATTTGGGCAAATGGAGAGTTTGAACTCCAAAGTAGTAAAGTACCAATCCAAACAGCTGCGGATTAGGTTAGAAGAACTGAACTGTTACCATTAAACAAGTGCATATTCTTGTTTGTGATTTTCAGATCCGATGTTTGATTTGCTTTTTCCTCTAGTTGATTACAATTAAGATTCTAGTGTGTGACAGTTTTTTCCGTGACAAGCATGATGTTTTTGATTGCGTTATAATGTTATGATATCAGTTAGATATGTTCTTGTGGAAAACGTTTACCCTTACACTTTACGCTATAACCGAAGGTTTCAATTAACAATTCTGCGACTAGTTATTTCTTTTTGTGAGAAAATGAAATATTTATTCAGAAGTGCGATTGGTTTGTCTACACTAAGGTGGATGTAGGATCGATTTCAAACCCAAGATTTATGTTTCTAGTGAGTTGTCTACCTTGATTTCAGGATTTGCATTATATTTTTAACAGTTTGGAGTTTATATTTTTTGCATTAGAGATGAGATCCTCTCAAGTGAGTTGCCTTACTTTTGTTATTATTGGGCATTCTAATTCTGATAATCTAATTAATCTTGATCCTATTTCTCAAATTGGTGCTCATGATGATGTCCAAAATCATGTTCCTGATCAACTTGTTAATGATGAAAATGTTGATGGTGATGCTGATGTTAATGAGGTAGATGTTCATGTTCCTGAAGTTGTGAATGAGCCGACTGTTCCACTTAGGAGGTCTACTAGATAGCATGTTCCTTCTTACCGTTACTCACCTGAGGATTGGGTGTTACTCACTGATGGGAGAGAACCTGAATGTTATAAAGAAGCCATTGAAAATGAGCATAAGGATCATTGGATTGAAGTTATGCAAGATGAGATGAAATCTTTGCATGAAAATCACACCTATGAGTTAGTGAAGTTGCCTAAGGGCATGAGAGCCTTGAAGAACAAATGGTTGTTCAGAATCAAAGCTGAAGAGCACAGTTTGAAGCCACGATATAAGGTCAGATTGGTTGTTAAAGGATTTGGTCAAATGAAAAGTATTGACTTTGATGATAGTTTTTCTTCTATTATAAAAATGTCTTCTATTCGAACAGTTCTTGGTTTTGCTGCTAGTCTTGATATGGAGATTGAGCAGATGGATATCAAGACAGCCTTCCTTCATGGTGATTTGGAGGAGAAGATTTATATGGAACAACCTGAGGGCTTCAAGGTGAAAGGAAAAGAAGACTTTGTGTGCAAACTGAAGAAGAGCTTGTATGGGTT
>JANTNU010000004.1:762088-772701 GCA_024752395.1 Erythroxylum havanense
GTCACGTCATAGCTTCTTTTCGTTTTTGTTTAGAATTATTTTAGTTTTTAATCAAAGTTTTTAATTAATATTGAAAATTTTTTAAATTCAACAATTGAATTTTAAAATAATAATAATAATAATTATTATTATTATTATTATTTGTTCTGTCAGGTTCTGGCGAAGCTGCATGTTACCGTTTGGGTCTATAGAATTGATTGCTTCTCTCGGGAGCTCCGGCTTGAAGGTTCCTGCAAAATAAAGAAAACACGTTGGGGGTTGTTTTCCGATAAGCCCCTCCAACGCTCAAGTCAGTCTTTTGTGCAGTTTGTATCGCTGTAAGCGGAGAAAACTAGGGTTATGATCACGTATTTCTGTTATGACAGAATTATACCTTATATATGGAGCAGATGCTAGGTTTAAGTCTTTACGTATGCATAGAAGACTTCCATCTGCGAATGGGCTACAGAAGTGTGAACTGAGCCTGGGCTTGATGTAGCCGATAGATACGGGAGTGATCTGAATTTGAAAAATTTTCAATATTAATTAAAAACTTTGACTAAAAACTAAAATAATTCTAAACAAAAACGAATATAATAATTATAATTATAATAATGTAAAGAAGAGGTGTTAGAACCTCTCAAATATTAGCCATTATATTATTATGTCTTCATATTTATAAAATATAAATTTTATTTGTTCGAATAGAGTTATTAAATTTTTTTAAGTTTAAACACTTAAATTAATTTTTTTAAAATGGACCTCAATAAAATATTTGAACTTTATAATTTGTTATCCTAATTAAAGTTAACTATTTGTCAATTATTGAAAAATTCAACCGTAAAAAACTTGAATCGTAAATTTTTCAGTTCAATTTTTAACTTTTCGATTTAATTTACTTTAATAACTACTGTTGTTAAAAACCAATTTATTTATTAACTAATAAGTCAAATTTCATAAATTATAAAGTTCTTATAAAATAAAATAATTACTTAATTTTTATTTAATATTTTTTAATTAAATTTTAAATTATTTAATATACGTGCTCGAGTTGGTGGAGTGGGGGGTATGGAGTCAAAAGATCTTGTATTCGAATCTTGCTTTCTCAATCAAGCCTGTCGTACAAGATTTGCCTAATGTAGAATACTCAATTAACATAATTTGTAGGTTATTGCGTTAATCCGAAAGTTTACTCAGTGTTATCCAAATGATAGCTGCTGTAGATTTCTCTGTTTAAAAACAAAAGGAATAATCTTTTTTAATTATATTTCAAAATTTTTAATTTTATTTAATTTTTTAGAGAGTTTAATGAAAATAATATCTGTTGAACATTTTAAACTTTAAATATTTTATTGTATCTCTTTAACTGTCAATATAGATTTTAAAATGTTTCTATTTTCAAATGCAGGTTAAATAAATTTACATTTCATATAATATTTTTCAAAATCACGCAAGGTGCATAGCAATGGTTGAGATTCGCCAATGACCTTACTACTTTAAAGTCTTATAATTGAAACATAAAAGATGACTTTATTAGCTACCTTTTGTAAGCAGAAGAGAGAGACGCGTACAAGTTTGAGAATCTATTCTGTACAGAAATAGATTCACGCACTTTCAATTTGATGTAACGATTCCTAAAACTTCATCATTGCCACCAACCAAAGCAAATCTAATAATTACACTTTCTTATTGGACCTTTAATAAAATTGGTCCAAACCCTAATTAGGCATTACTATTTACAATTTAACCTTAAAATTGTTATTTTTTTTCTTACATGGGGTATTTATTGGGTCGAAGTCGGTGACTAATCTCCCTTCGCTGTCAGTTATCTAAATCCCAACTTTTCTCTATGATGCTTATTCAGCATCTTCTTGGCCGTTGCTCTGAAAGGACACGTGGAGCTAACAAACCCGTTGACCAAGTGGAGGTAGGTGCTCAACTCGTGACACGTGGCAACATCCCTTTTGTTGAGGTACGGTGACTCTTTGCTGCTCAGTCTTAACTCTCGTCCCACGTCAGCGTAGACCCATGGCGTGTCCTCCACGCGCCTCGGCAACCAGCTTGGAAGGCCCCCCTCCTCGCCAATGGCCACAAAGCCAGGCACTTTTGTGATGAGATCATCAGAGTTCACAATGCGTAATATGCGGGTCCCACTTTTGTCCAGCTGGCACCTAAAGCTCTTGTTCCCGACACGTGGCCCTCCGAAGGAGATCACAGTCACCATTGGTGCATTGGGGAAAGTGGAGTTTATATCGCACGCCGTGAGCGTAGCGAGCGCTGCACCGAGGCTGTGACCGCTGATCGTGAAACTGAGAGGCTCATCACCGTACATTTGAATGACTCTCGAGATCTCCTCTCTAACCATGTCTCGTAGACTAGGACACGTGGCGGTACCTGAAGTGTAGATGCTCTGAAATCCTCTCTCTACCATGGGCACCCCCACATTATTACTATCGTCATCTTCATTCAAACAAGTTAAGGTGGCGCGTAGATTCTCAAGCCATTCCAAGCAAGTAGCAGTGCCTCTGTAAGCAATCACCACGTCGCGGCGCCCCAGTCGTGAAATCTCCTCCTTGTCCTGGCAAACGGCGACGTATCCAATCCAGCTGGACCGAGTCGACACCCAGCTCGGAGCTCTGTCAACCCAACTCGGCAATTGTATCCCACAAGTGGCTCGCAGGTTCTTCGTCATACGATAACCGGTTTCACCGATTCTACACCTGTTCAACAGCGAGTTTCTCGGGTACTTACAGTTGGCATACGTAGGTGAAGAAGGGTCAAAGTCGAATGACCGATAAGCTGCCTCTACGAACTGCCCGTACCTCAAAATCTCCTTGCGTAAAGTATCATCAAGAGGGTCAAGCAAGCCCTCCCAGTTGTTAAGTCCCTGATACTCCATCCAGTTCGTCCTTAGTCTCCGCGAGGGGTTACAGGTCAGACTGGAGAGAGCTGATGGATGTTTAATCCGATGCAGGGACTCCATGGGAGAGTAGCTTTGTGTTGGTAATCTTGTAGAGGTAGTACAGCAACTAGGTCTAGCACTAGCAGTGATATTTTCCAGGTGTTTCGAAGCAGAGGGTAATGTGCATGAGGGCCTAGATGATATAGTAAGCCTCATTGTTCCAACTTCGAAACTTAATTCTTTCGGAGATGGAGGCTAATGTTTTTGGATGCTTCGTTCGACACTTGGAACATTTATAGGAAAAGGCCAAGTACCATAAATAGTGGACGGCGGTGCATGCACATCACGAGATAACGAAGCATATATAATAGGAAGTGTAAGAATGTAAAATACAGTAGCACTAAAAGAGTAATCATCACATTCAATCTGAAGTGACCGAATTTAGTATAGTAGCTCTTTTAACACTAAGAGAGTAAATGATCGAAAAAGCAAAGGAAAAAAAAAAAGAAAGAAAAGGAACCGAGTGAGTGCAATTATTGGATTTTGATAACAGATAAAAAAAAAACGGCTGGGGAATTTTTCAGTTGTTGGTTATTTTTTTACATTAAAAATATATATTTGGGTTGACTTGGGGTCCACCGTCAAAACTCCGTTTACAAAATGACGAATTTGTCTTTCCGTCGTTTCCGACCAGTGAGCATAATAAGGACAACGTAGGGAAGGCACGGGCACTGGCACGTGTAACTCTCAGACCGCGTAGCTGATTCGGCTCCATTCAAGCTTTGTCTTGGCGCGGCTTTTAGAGTTTAGTTTGATAACCAGTAGTAAAAACTTATCTGGCTTTTCGATAAAAACTTACTAAAGTGGATCCACGTTAATTATTTAATTATTTATTTTTTTAATTTATAATTTAATTTATTTTAATAATTTTTAAGTGATCGATTAATTTTTATAAATTAAAATTAATTAATTAATTTTTTATTTCGTAATATTTTTAATTAATTTTTAAATTCTTAAATAGATAAAGACAATATTTTTTAATCATATTTTAATTTTTTAATTTTATTAAATATTTAGTCAATTTTATGACTGTTTAATATCTATCTTTAATTTTCGTTCCGTTTTTATTTATTTTTTTACTATTTATTTTATTTGATGGTCTTCAATACTTACTTTAGATTTGCCTACCAAATTAAGTCCCATTAAAGATATAATATTTCCCTTCAAAGTTTCCTTTTTTTTGTTTCTTATCCAAAATTATCCACTCAAACTATAACTAGAAATGAGGAAATTAAAGAATATTATGCGAGATAAAGCAAGAAAATTATATTTTTGAGGGACTCCTTATTTATTTTTATTTTGTTATCTACGATGTGTTTAAGAAGGGTCTTAATTATGAGAAGACACTTTTAAGCTATCTACATTTAGACTAATCCTCGATTAAGCCAGGTAGATCTCTTACGGGAGGCAAAACTCTAATTTCAAGTTTTAAATATTTGCATATATGAGAGGAGTTTGAGCCCACAATTTTTTTTTAATACAAGGGAAAAGAAATCAAAAACGAACCAGGGGAGAGATCAGCGATACAAGGCGTCGTGAGAATCACGGGACATAGTGGCAATGACAAGCGACAAAATCGCCTGAAGCTTGTGGACCCCAGTGTTGGAGTAAGCAGCTAGGGCAGCAAGATTGTCCGTACTCTGATTGCCTTCCCGATAGATATGTTGGAACTTCAAGTCCCAATCGCGACACAACAACTGCCATATACCTGTCACCAAAAAAGAATAATCATTCGAAGGTAATTTAGATATGGAGAGGATATTTATAACCTCCCAGATATTCATTTCAAAGATAACTCACCAAAAACTCCTAGCGAATCCACAATTTTACTTGAGTCAAAAGAATCCTTATTAATTAATTCACATGCACTTTTGAGGTTTTGTTGACTCTTTATTGGTACATGGAAGATGAGCCAAAGGGACCATTTCTTGTCTATTCTGACTTTAACTGTACTTGACTGACTTTACACGTTAAACAAGATGAGTTTTTTTTTTTACAATGAAGAGAAAAAATGAAACAAATTATATGATTAGTTTATGTAGGCTAATCCGAGCCTTATCCTCTAAAAGCAAGATGAGTTTTTATGGGAATAAAGTAAAGTAATGCACGTACTACTCATATCATTAGTTCGATAAAAACTAATAAGTACTAAACCAACCAAAGTGGTTGATTTTTGTTCCATATCCTAATCCTAATCCAACTTTTTTTGGAAAACCCCTTTTTAGTTGATGGAATTCTACACTTGGATCTTCGAGCAGCCATAAATGGTGGACAACCCTCTTTTGATCATCGCCTTAATATCATTGGAATCAAGATCGAGCTTCGTACCCGACCCTAAAGGACTTGATCAAGGTGGTGTAAATTTCGTTTACTTATCAGACACGTTGTAAAAGCCAAGCACGATTTGGACGTTTTGTTTGATGTGACACAGAGCAGAAGAGGCTCTTCCAATGCAAGCCTAGCCAAGCGAAGACAAGCATTAATGGAGTCGTTAAACCTCTCGCGATTCATCAGATCCTCTCAGGAACAAGATAATGTGTTCCTCGTGCAATTCCGAACTTGTTTTGCCCTAAAAACTCCTTCCACTACCTTCAAAAGATCGAACCACACCAACCAAAACATGGGTTTGGTTTGATTCTTGCAAAGATACTCTCCTCTCTCTCCACCCTTAAAAGGGTAATTATCTTCAAAAGTTGACATCTAAAGCCTCATGCTCTTCCACTTTTCCCAAGAGCTTGTGCATTTCCACTCCCTCCTTTTCACTATACACTAAGAAAGGTAATTATCTCCAAAAGTTGACACCTAATTTCGTGTGTCTAAGATCTGAAATCAACGAAAGGCTCCGTACTTACTTGCAGATCCATTCCTGATTCTGAAAGATAATTTCATTATGTTGCTGCTCTGGAAGCACAGCATGTGATAAATATGCCACTTTGTTTAGTGGACTGGAGGATTTAGACGGCAGGAAATGAAATATCTCGTTTCCACCTCTTGCAAAGACAGCTTTGGAGAAAACTATAATTGGAGGTTGGCATATCTGTGCTCTAAACAAGAATGTTTTATGTCGAGAAACAAATATCTGAAACATCATTCGCAAATTAGGAATTGTTATGTTGCTGAAGAATCGGATTCCAAGTTTCTACTTTTTGCAGCGAATAACTAAGAAGATAAAAAAGTTAAATCGCATACATAAAAGGGTTTATATCATCTTCACCATCGTTACACCTTCGGATTTCTGTAATAAAGTATAATTTAGAGAAATTTGATAATACGCAGCCTTACTCCTACATAATAAAAAATTTATATAATTTCTATTTATATTTAAAAATTAAGAGATATGGGTTAAAACTTTTGCAGATATGAGGCCTGATAAAACATATGAAGATTAATATTTAAATAATTCTTCATCTTTGTTCATATTACAAATGCATTAATAATTATACATGCAAAATATAATTACTTATTTAAAATTTGATGTAAAAAATATCTCTTAAATCATCTAAATATCAATTTTTAGATATTTCATCAATAGCATCCATAAAATATTAACGACCAACAGCCTTTTAAACTAAATTATTCGATTTTTTAAATTTAGACACTTAATTTAAAAAATTTTAAAAGTCAATCACTTAAATATAAATTATACTCACACCTCTCTCCGATCACTCCATAGTTTCCTCATATAACATTAGCATCTTTTGCTTTCTTACAAAATATCGTCCCATTTCTTTTCAGTGCAATTTTTTGATGGTGGATGCCAAATTTCTCATGGAATATTGTTTTAGCCATTTTTGGTTAGAGTTTGAGATACATAAAATTCATCATTGCTAACTTAGAAATCTGTGGCTACTGTAAACTAACCTATCTACATATAACAATGGAAGATGCATATCCACATTTTTAAGTGATTGTAGCTTCATACTTTTGGTATACATTTAACCTACCTTCAAAGGTAATGAGAAACGAACCAAAGATAAGTAATGAACCTTCAAATTCCTCTTGAAGCCGGTCTAGATGTTAAAGAATTTGTTTCACATTGGAGATACTATATCCAAATTCGTCATTTAACTTAATTTAGTACAATTACATAATAAACTGGTATATAATTCACGAACTATTATGTAATCAGTTTAATCATAAAAACTTTGGACTGTTCAGGTTTTTCTTTCAATTTATCTTAATAATTTTTATTGTTAAAAACTTATCAATTTATTCACTAACCGAGTAGTTTTTTATAAACCAATCAATTTCTATAAGCAAGAATAAATTAATTAGTTCTTATTTAACAATCTATTTCTTTAATCAAATTTGTTCAAAGAGTAAAGACATTCTCATTCTTTAATTATATTTTAATATTTTAATTTTGATATACCTTTATTATATGCCGGTTAAAGTTTTAAATTTTAAATCTCTTATTTGGTTTAATTTTCAATTCAATTATTAAAATATTGATTTATTTGTCAATTTGAAAGATTTTTATTTATAAATATGTTTAAAATTAAATTAAAATTTTATTTATTATATTCATGAGATCCATATTCTTTTTTTTTTTTTGCTCCTAGACCAGGATATCCACTGTCGGACCCAGTGACTAATTCCCTCGTTGATTTGTAAGCACCTCACAGGATGGGACAGCTGGCCCAAGAATTTAAGGCTGCTCCATACCCAAAGTCAATGATCATACCCCTGATCTTTGGCTAAGGAGGGATGAGTCCCTTCTACTCAACCACACCCTTTGGGTTATCCATATTCATATTTTAATTATGAACAACAACATAAAATATCTATATTTTTTCTATTAGACTATTTTATATCTCATGTGACTTATAATTTGGGTCCCATAAAATGTATTCAAAATAATAATTATTAGATATTAAATAATGGGTCATATACCTTTTTCAACATTAAATTATCGTACTAGTTGGTGAGCTATCATGATAGTTCGTAAAGCAACATAAAGATTGGAACAATTCGTATATAAGTTTTTCTAAAACTTATGAATATATACTGAATTATTATCTTACTCAATGAAGGAATATTAACAAAAAAAAGATAAGAGGGAATAAAAAAAAATTCAAACAGAACACGAAATCATAGATACAGGTATGCTCAAAATCTCTTTCAATCAGTAAATATCATACACTTTCAACTCGATTCATTTTAAACAATTTTGATTAATTTAGTTTTACTTTCGTTGATTCTGATGGGTGTGACGTCCCTATCCAATTTCAACTCGCATGAAAAGCACGATCTCTTTAACCTGGAACGCTTTTTGATCATGACTGCTTTGGCGCCATGATGATTTGGATGATTAGTGGCCAGTCAATCCAAGCAATCATTCCTGACCCCTAAATTTTGAAAGCTTCGTCTTCTTACCAGATTCGTGTACTGTTCAGTCCTCCTTTCCGGCCTCGTTGTGTAATTCCTGCCACGCAATGGACGGTGAGGTGATGCATTGGATCATGAAATGCCAAGTTACTGATCAGGCCATGCTTTAATCACTTCATATATTCGTAATTAAAAATATTTTTGGTAAATACCGATATTCTAAAAATTAAATAAAAATTAAAAATTAAATCGGTTTGATTTTAAGTTATTGAAACATACAAATTAAAGAGATTGAATTTGTCATTTTGAAAGATTGTTAAGATATTAAAATATGTAGGTTTTTTGATAAATTTGTTTTGTTAATAAATACCCGTAGACTAATCCAACAAGATTAGAAATTACAAATTCAGCACGACTGCTTTTGAAAACCTTATTAGCTCCGGCATGCATTATTTTAGGAGCCACCGATGTCAACAATGGAGTTTATTCACCGGAATCAGCAAGACGTTTTGTACCGCAAAATAATGAGACAGTTAATTTAATTTCAATTTTTTAGTTTTCAACTGTACCCAAAAAAATATATATATGTAGGTTAAATTCATTGGTTGTTATAATTAGTATCATGGGCCAAACAAAGAAATCATCTCTTTGGTCCCATTCCAATCACTGAGGTAAGTGACATCTGCCAAAGATATCCAGCGAGAGTGACATGCCATTAAAGTAAGTACTGTACCTATATTGTCCGGCTCTCTCCCATCACCACTTCATTGACCAAATAACAAGCAACCGGCCAAGTTTTTTTTGCAGTTGAAATATCAAATAATATGTTAATATCCTTTTTATAATTTATATTTCAAAATTTGATATTTAATAAAGAGATAACATATTTAAAAGATTTGTTCAATTTAGTCGTCAAACTTTTATATTTTTAATTAAGTGACTAACTTTTTAAAATGTTAATAATTCAGTTTAAAAAGTTATTATTAATGATATGACATATTTACTAAATATTATGTAAATGTCCATCTATTAGTTATAATAGTAAAAATTAATAGTTCAACCTGAAAATTTTAGGCAATTAAAAAATGTAAAAGTTTATGCATTAAACTAAAAAATATCAAAAAATTGAATACTTTTAAGATTGGTTAATCTTTTAAGTGTTAGATGTAATCATAAATCTCCTCAAACTTCACATATTATCAAGATTTTTACTGAATTATTGTTGTTGTTAACGTCATTTTAATAACTTAACAAATCAAAATTACGTAATGAGTTTAATTAAACTATATTTTGGGGAGCATAAAAGAATTACGTAATTTTTTGGGGAGCTTAAAAGAAATCATAATCCAAGCTATGACTTTTACTACTTTTAAGATATTTTTTGGAGTGTTTTCTCCAAATTGCCCATCGTTTTCCATAATTTAATGTTGAGGACTGATTTAGCAGAAGGATTGGTCCCCAAAACGCAGACGATAACGAAGAAGTTCCGTACTTTGGGAATCATTATCAGTAAATCCAAAGGGCAAAGGAGCTTTTGCCCTTTGTTATCCCCAAATATCATTTCTGATGGGACGCTACTACCGAATGGTTGATCATCTCTTTGAATAATTGGTTACTTATATTATACCGATTCTGTTCACACTCGGATCTTAATTTTCAATTCTAAATTTGTAATATATGATCCAGATCCTTATTATGACTTTTAATAATTATCAGAATAACAAATTAAATAATGTCTATCTTTTTTTAATTTTTTAAAAATGTATAAATTGTCTAATAAAATTTTTAATATTTAAAATTTCAATCGTCAAGTTTAAAAAAATTAAAAGAATAAATAATTTTAAATATTTTAATACAAATATCTAATTTTTTATGCCGAATATTTGGTAATTAGTTATAACCGGATAAGAATAATAACCAATTGTAACACAAATCTATCGTAGAAGAACCATTCCTTTTCGAATCCGTTCAACTCATGCAATTTCGTTTTTGTCAATACTTCTTGCAATGAGTACTTGAATTCTTTTTATATTTGCCTATTCTATTAATTCAATCGTCACTTTTAGCATTTTATAAAATGAAACTCTATTATTTAATTGTCTTACTAATAAATTATGCAAGAATGTTATAGTTTGTAAGGATTTGCAATTCTTGTAATAGTAATTTTGGCTTTTTAATTCACATAATTCATACAATTCTCTAATTATATTTACACTTAATTGTAAATTATGTTCATATTATTCACAATTATTAAATTGCTGATAAAGCAAAAAAATTACAATTTCATAAATAGTACAAGTGAGTGGTAACTAAAGATAATGTTACCCTCCTTACCTCTTACGAT
>JANTNU010000004.1:831272-845541 GCA_024752395.1 Erythroxylum havanense
TTTGCAAATCGCTCGAGTACTCGTCAATTATCTTTGCTTTCTTCACTCATGTCCCTCAAAAAGGAGACAATGACAGTAACTACCTACATGACCAGAATTAAATCTATTATTGATGACTTGGCTGTTATTGGTCATCCGCTTGAAGATGCCCAAGTTGTCACCTATGTCCTTAATGGTCTTGGTGATGAATTTTCTTCCCTTGCTGCTGCTGTTCGTGTACGTGATCAGCCTATGACTTTTGAGGACTTATTTGATCGTTTACTTGATGCTGAATTACTAGTTAGTGGCTCTCGTCCTCCCCCTGATGATGATGTCCAAATCAGTGCAAACTTTGTTCAACGTGGTCGCGGTGGTCGTGGCCGCGGCAGAGATTTTGGTCGAAGCTCAAATCGTGGTGGTCGCCACAATTCTTTCTTCATGGATTCTGCTTTTTCAGGTGTCATGCATCCTTATTCTCCCAGACCAGTGTCTTATCAGCACTTTGGTCCCTCTCACCAGTATTCAGGACGTGGTGGTCGTCATGGTAACTTTTTTCCCACGGGTACTTCCTGGCGTCCATCTTCCACGGCATCTTCTTGGCGTCCATCTTCCAGTGTGCCAAGATCCTCGTTTCAGTATTCAACAGTACAGTGTCAATTATGTGATCAATCTGGTCATACAGCCAAGTATTGTTCCCAGCGTTCTCTCTCTCCCTCACAACCACAGGCTCATGTTGCAATGGGTACCCCTGCTGCTCGTACCCAGGATTGGCATCTAGATACTGGAGCTACTCATCACATCACCTCCGATCTTGAGAACCTGTCGATGCACTCCTCATATGTTGGTAACGAGGATATCATTGTTGGTGATGGTAATGGTATTCCAATCTCTCACCTTGGCTCTTCTTTGCTTACTTCTGCTAATACTCACTTTACGCTCAATAACGTTTTATGTGCTCCTGCTATTAAGAAAAATCTACTCTCTGTGTCTCAGTTCTGTCGTCATAATAATACTTCTATTGAGTTTTTTCCCTACTCTTTTTGTGTAAAGGATCTGACTACGGGGGCATCCTTGGTCCACGGCCAGAGTAAGAATGGATTATACCTATGGCCATCCCCTACCTCATCATCTCGCACATCAGTTTCTCCCTCTTCCAATATTGCAGTCTCTTCCGCTGTCTGGCATCATCGTCTTGGACATCCATCCTCACCTGTGTTACGTCGAGCTCTCTCTAGTCAAAATTCATCTGTTTCCACCTTAAAGTTTGATGATGTATGTGACTCTTGTGCTTGTAATAAAAGTCACAAACTCCCATTCAATAAATCTTCCATTCAGTGCACTGCACCCTTTCAATATATTTTCTCCGATGTTTGGGGACCTTCTCCTGTGTCATCCGTTAATCTTTTCCGTTATTATGTTATTTTCATCGATTACTACACAAAATATACCTGGTTGTTCCCGCTGAAACTTAAATCGGATGTCTCTCAGGTATTCAAATCATTCCATGCCCTTATTAAAAATTACTTTAATGCTAATATTCAAGTGTTGTATACTGATGGTGGGACAGAATTTCTCTCTTTACGTCCGTTTCTTCAATCCCTTGGTATTCAACACATAACAACCCCACCTTACACACCTGAGCATATAGGATCTGCCGAGCGCAAACATCGCCATATTGTTGAAACTGGCCGTACTCTGCTTCATCACTCAGGTCTCCCTTTCAAATTTTGGTCATATGCATTTCAATACTCAGTATATTTGATAAACCGTCTTCCCTCCCCTGTCCTACAAAATGATAATCCCTTCCATCGTCTATTTGGTGAGCATCCTTCTCTACACTCTTTACGTTCATTTGGTTGTTTGTGTTATCCTTGGCTAAAGCCATACTCAAAACACAAACTCGATGTCCGTTCTCGTCCATGTGTATATCTTGGTTTTTCTAGTGATACTCACTCTTATATCTGTCTTGATCCTTCTACTCAACGTATCTTCCTATCTCGTCATGTCATCTTCCATGAGTTAAATTTTCCATTCAAAAACAGGTCTTCTCTCTCAATCCCAACTACTAACTCTCATTCCGAATCCACAGACCTCATCCACTCGCCTCCGTCTCCAACATTCATACCTCTAAACACCACATCTCATTCTCGCTCGTCTGACCACTCGCCCTCTTTCTCATCCACATCTGGTACCAGTTCCTCTTCCACATCTGGTACAAGTTCCTCTCATCCAGATCCATCATTGCCCTCTCCAGTATTAACTTCCCCTCCTCAGCCTATGCGTATGACTACTCGTGCCCAAAATAAAATCTTCAAGCCCAAAAAGATCCTCAATCTCACTGCCTCTGTTTCTCCCTCTACCACTGAAATCGAACCCACTTCCTATGCGCAAGCTTCAAAGCACGCTCACTGGGTGTCTGCTATGCGCGAAGAATACTCTGCTCTTCTATCCAACAAAACTTGGTCTTTAGTTCCTCCCTCTTCTGCACATAATGTTATTGGGTGTAAGTGGGTGTTTCGAATTAAGCGAAATCCCGATGGCACTGTCTCTCGCTATAAAGCACGCTTAGTTGCTAAAGGGTTTCATCAACGCCCTGGCTTGGATTTTACGGAAACCTTCAGTCCAGTTGTTAAACCCACAACTATTCGCTTGGTTCTGTCTCTTGCAGTTGCCCGTGGCTGGGACATTAATCAATTGGATGTTAACAATGCCTTTTTGCAGGGAACACTTACTGACTGTGTCTACATGACGCAACCTCCTGGCTTTCGTGATGAGCATAATTCTGACTATGTGTGCAGGTTGCATAAAGCTATCTACGGTCTCCGTCAAGCTCCTAGAGCATGGTACCATGAACTTCGTTCATTTCTTCTGGTCTTGGGTTTCGCTCAATCCCGGTGTGATGCTTCCCTATTCATCCTTCATCGCGGTGATGATCTTGCATATGTGCTTGTTTATGTAGATGATATCATTATCACCTCCAGCTCTTCAAGACTTGTTCGTGAACTTATTACAAAGCTGGCCTCCCGATTCACTCTCAAGGATCTTGGCAGTTTGCATTACTTTCTTGGAGTTGAAACACACCGTACTTCTCGAGGGCTTTTTCTTTGTCAGCAAAAATATATTCGGGATCTTCTTACTCGCACCAATATGCTGAATTCCAAGCCAGTCAGTACACCCATGATTTCTCATTCCGCTCTTCGACTTGAAGATGGATCGCCTCCACACGATTCCACGGAGTTTCGTGCTATTATTGGCTCTCTTCAATACCTCTCACTCACACGACCAGACCTTAGTTTTGCTGTTAATAAACTCTCCCAATTCATGCACAAACCGACTGAAATGCATTGGATGGCTGTTAAACGAATTCTTCGCTATTTATCTGGTACTACTCATTATGGGTTGTTCTTGTCTGCTCAGTCACCTCTCAATCTTCATGCCTTTGCTGATGCTGACTGGGCTAGTGATCTTGATGGCCGCCGCTCTACTTCTGCTTACGTTGTTTATCTCGGCCGTAATCCCATTAGCTGGTGCTCAAAAAAGCAATCTACAGTTGCTCGGTCATCTACGGAGGCTGAATATCGTGCACTCTCTCATGCCTCAGCTGAAATTATATGGGTCACTCATCTCTTACGCGAGCTCATGATTCCTCAGTCATCAACTCCTATTATATACTGTGACAACGTTTCTGCTACATACCTCTGCTCCAATCCTATTTTCCACTCTCGGATGAAACATGTTGCTATCGACTTTCACTTTGTCCGTGATCAGGTGGACCGCAAGCAGCTCCGTATAACTCATGTGCACAGCTCGGATCAACTAGCTGATTCGCTTACAAAACCACTGTCTACGTCATTGTTCAGTATTCATCGCTCCAAGCTAAGTGTCCTTCCTGGACCCTTGCGCTTGAGGGGGCATAATAGAGATAATAGGAGATAAAGATTCACAACCAATCTGTACGTGATATTAGGATGTTAGTTATAGATACTTATCTCTTTCCTTCATACGAGGAATCTGAAACTGTATATATATCTTACACATGAGATCAATAAATTATTCGATTGAGCCATTCTATTACTCTTACTATCGTTCTCTCTCTAACCTTATCGGATTGACTGCTGTCTCCAGATCTGTACGAGCGCATCTGTGAAGCCATGGAGGTTTTGTTAGGCTAAGGTTTCGTCATATCGCCTTTCGAGGTTGAGTCGTTGAGGAAGGATAATCTAATCGGAAATGGCGACCAGGAATCCGTTCGATTTGTTGGGCGACGACGACACGGAGGACCCGTCTCTGTTGATCGCGACACAGCCGCAGAAGGTCGTTTCCGCTGCAACCGCTGTGCCTAAGAAAGCTGCTCTGTCGCAGCAGCAATCGAAGTCACAACCTCCAGCTGCCAAACCGCAGGCTAAGCTTCCGTCCAAGCCTATCCCTCCTGCTCAGGCTGGTTAGTTCTTGCTTTGTTTTAGAGAGTACTAATTTAGGTGTAACTTTTTTCTTTTTGGGTCTATGTCAGTAAAGGTTTTGAGTGTGTGAATAGAGTGAGTGTGTTACTGTTTTTCTGCTGTACGTAGACGAACTACTTGCAAATTGGAATCATTGTTCTTTGTCTGTTTGGACAACTAACTTTTACTTAGTTCTGAGTAGCTTTGAATTAGAGCTTCATTGAACTAGTCTTGCGTATGGAATACAAAAGAATAGCAGTTACCTTAGATTAAAGAAGCCTGCTCTAATCCCTTTCTGAAGATCTTTTATTTCTTTTTCTTTTGCTGAAAGCTTTGAAATATATTCATATTGGATAACTTTTCCTTTATATCAATGCTGTTTAATTTTTATTCTCATGAAGCCATTTAAGCTAGTTTAAGATATAACCCTTATACGAAACCCTTTCTTATATAACGTCCATGCTTTTATCATTGTCTTTGTTTATCCATCTTGTAATGGCTCCAGAAATCTCAATGATACCAGCTAATTTGATCTCTTTTCATCGGTGTAGTCAGAGAGGAAAAGAATGATACTGGCCGTGGAGGGAATCGGGGAGGTGGAAGTGGACGTGGTTATGGGCGTGGTCGTGGTGGGTACAGTCTTGACTTCAACAATGAGAATGCACTTAGCAATTCTGGGGCACCTGCTGGTCAAGGTGCCACTGAAGATGGAGATGGACGGTCCTCTGGGAGGCGTAGCTATGCTGGGCCTCGTGTTGGATACCGTGGTAGTCGTCGCGGAGGCTTACATGATGGAGAAGCTGCTGATGGAGACCGGCGTCGCCGAGTTTTTGAGCGTCATAGTGGGACAGGACGCGGGTGGGATGTTTCTCACAGCCTATAAGTTTTGCCTTTGTTTGTATAGAAATTTTTGTGTTATCTTCATTATTCATATATATCTGCCTTTGGCATCTATCCCTTTGTTAATGCATCCAATCTTAAATTGATCTAATTGCAGAACTGAAATCAAGCGTGAAGGAGCTGGTCGAGGGAACTGGGGAACTCAGACTGATGAATTAGCTCAGTAAGCGCATACTCCTTCCTGTTTTTGTTATCACTGACTAATGGTCACAATTGGTTATTGGAATATTTTCTTGGCTTTGCTCTTGAAATTTTTCACTGATTATGTTATGAAATAATTTCTATCTAAGAGTGACTGAGGAAGTTACTAACGAGCCTGAGAAGAATTTGGAAGATGAGAAGCCTGCAGGAGAAGAAGAGGCCACAGATGCAAGTAAGGAGATCCTTGTCAATGAAACTGAAGAGAAGGAACCTGAGGACAAGGTGGTTTCTCATATGTTCGAATTTTCATCTTATTGTTTGTTGTTGTCGTTTGTCTTTCTGAAGGTGAATCAACACAGTTTGGCTTTTCTTATAGGTTAACCTTTGATTTTTTGTGGCAATGTGCAACTTCTTTTGTGTTTTCTGTAGGGTCTCACTTCTAGGCATGATTAAACAAACATCAATTGTTAATCAAAGTCTTTTAGCAATGATGCAGGAAATCGAGGGAACTTTGTGGATGGTACTAAGTATTCGATACGTTTCTGCTTGTAGTTATTGGCTTTCTTGTATTTCTGTTTGTAACCCACGGGGTGATCTAGATAGATGCATTGTACTACCGTCTTACAGTCTCATTTTAGACACTCAAGAGCATTCTAAAAATTATTTGAATTTTACACTCTCGAAGTATTGTTTTTCTTTCGCCAGGAATGTTTATGTGTTGGTGCATTACAAAAGTAATCTGAAATTACCTGTAGCTGATCATACTGTTGGTGCATTACAAAAGTAATCTGAAATTACCTGTAGCTGATCATACTTGCTTATTTCTTTAGGAGATGACACTTGAAGAGTATGAGAAGCTGCTTGAAGAGAAGAGGAAGGCTCTGCAGGCACTCAAGACTGAGGAAAGAAAGGTTGATACCAAAGAATTTGAGTCCATGAAGCAGCTTTCAAGCAAGAAGAGCAATGATGATGTTTTCATTAAACTGGTGAAGATTTGTGGTCCTTTGGAAGTTGATTTCCTAATTAAACATGTTAAAACAATGTTCGTTACTATATTTTGTTTGTTACTCGTTGATGATTGAAGGGTTCTGATAAGGACAAGCAGAAAGAGGCCTCTGAGAAGGATGGGAAAGCTAAGAAGGTACCATTATCTATCATAATATATCCAGTCTGGCAAATTTTTATGTACTTTCCGACAATTTGTCTGAGTATCCACGGAAGAGTTTGTTTCCTTTGATGGTTAAATCCTGATTTTGTATCTTTATGGTCTTCAGTCTTTCAGCATTAATGAATTTTTGAAGCCAGCTGAAGGGGAAAGGTATTATAGCCCAGGTGGTCGTCGAGGCAGTGGTCGAGGGCGCGGAAGTGGTGGTCGAGGCTTTGGAGGCAGAGATGCAGCAAGCGATGTGTCAGCCCCTTCCATTGAAGATCCTGGTCAGTTCCCAACTTTGGGTGCAAAGTGAGATTCATTCACCAAAACCCCTCATCCAACCCCTTACTTACTTACTTCCTCTCTGCTTTTGTGGTTTTGGATCCTTTTCCTTTAATCCTGAACGGGGAAAAAATCTGATTTCAATAATTTGATTCCCTGTGTCTTGAAAAGATGAAATACTTTAATTTTTATGTTTCAAAATGTATATTTAGTGGGTTTCCATGTCTCCATGGCTTTCATCTGATAGTTTGGGGCATATGAAACGGATTAACGATAACTAGAAATAGTCTCCGTCTTTGATCGGTTCTGTTGTGGAATATAACATAAACCCCATGTGCTGCATCGATTCGCATATGAAGCTCTTCTTCCTCTCTCTTGCTTTGCACTGCTTTTTTTTTTTTTTTGGCATGCGAATGAGAATTTTTAAATAATTAAATGATAATATATATTAAACAATAATTGGCGATAAATTACTTGATAATTGAAATTTATCTATTATAAGTAAGAATATAAATAAATCCAACCAAACTTTCAATCTAATCAGGCTTTAGGATGAGTCCGAAGGCCGAAATGCTACCTTATGTGCTAGTGTTTTTAGTGTAGTATAGGTAGTTTAATTCCTGTAAATAACAATTTTAGGGAGTGTGAAAAAAAAAAGAGAATAGGCAAAGTGATCTTTCACTTTGTAAGAGATTATAATTATAGAATCATCATTTTGGTCACCTATTTTTAAGTAATGTCTTATTCTTCTCCTAATTTAAAAGAGCAGGTATTATTGTAAGTGTGTATTTGTTACAATTAATTAAAATACAATTATTAATCATTTAAAATATTATAATTAATTAAAATATAATATATTAATTATAATTAATTTTTATTTTTTAATATTTTTACAAACTAATTATTATTAATTGTAATAATAATCATTTATTCTTCTTAATTAATCGTCATAATGATGATAATATTCATTCTCATTTTTTACATCACTGTACAAACTTATTGCCAAATCAGGGTGGGTTTGCCCAAGAGAGCTTCGACGTTAAATCGTGTCATGGAAAATGCTAATTAAGGAAAACAAAGTTAAGTTGTTCAAGTTCATTTAAAAGAATGCTTGCTAATCGTACATAACCATTCGCCACTTTGTACAATCCCCAAGTTCTTCAAATTGAAATTAAATATGGCAGCTAGAAGGATAAGATTGGATTGGTTTTCTTTCAAATAAATTACTAACACACAAGCCACATAGAGCACTCCCCAACTTTCTACTCACTTTGTCTTAAGAAGAGCAGCATCCACTCTTTTGTGCCACAGGCTGTCCTTTGATTTGGACCGTCGGAGGTCTGGCACTGTTCAAAGATGGCTGACTCGCCATTCTGCATAAATAGCAAAAGCTTCTGAGGGACTTCAGAAAGAGACGGATTTGTGAACAATACCAACTTTCTTACCACTGCGAACCTTTTTTTCAAATGTTATTATGATGCATCCGGCACCTTAAATGGATTTGAATGTATATCAAAGAATTATATATTATATATTATTCAAATTCAAATTCAAAACATATATTATTATAACTATATATCCTAATTATAATATCTTTTAACTAAATAGATTCTATTTTTTCATATAATAAAAATCAATATGCAATTCCCAATATTTGTTTTCTCTACGAACAAAGAAAAAACAACTAAGAGAGATACTTTTCCAAATATGGAAAATATATATCTGTATTGAATTTGATTTCTTATATTTTAATAGATTTCTTTAGAATATAAAAAAATTCTAAAAAATAGAAAAACTTCCCGGAGTACAGGACCTGTACTCTTGTCAATGTAAGAAATAATCGTACCTGTCCTTGATCGCAGAGGCCATAGCCATGAAAGCTTGTTCTACATTGGTTGAGTCTTTAGCACTAGTTTCCATGAAAGGAATGCCTATTTCATCTGCGAATGCCTAAAAGGGAAAACAAGGATAACAACTATGAAAGCAGGAAACCTTTCCACCAACGTCGCACTTGCAACAAATAGTTATGCAATTAGGACTATACCTTTCCTGCTTCATATGATACAACTTTATTCGCAGTGAGATCAGACTTGTTACCAACCAAAAGTTTGTTGACATTTTCACTAGCATAACGATCAATTTCGCTCAGCCATTGCTTGACATTATTGAAACTTTCTTGGTCTGTCACGTCGTAAACAATCTACGACAGAATGGGATAAGTTATCAAGATAGTCGATACATTGAGTAATTATAAACAGAAATCAAAAGAATATTACATCACTTACTATGATACCGTGTGCTCCACGATAGTAGCTGCTTGTGATTGTCCTAAACCGTTCTTGCCCGGCAGTGTCCCACTGCAAAGAAACCAAAATGGAAGTTAAGAATTGATTCAAGATGGTTGAGACAGAGATATTGTGGCAACTAAACTGCACATTCTCCAAAAGAAGGTATAGAATCCATACAATTTGAAGTTTAATGGTCTTTCCATCTTGCTCCACAGTACGTATTTTCTACCAAAAAGAGAAACTAAAGAAATAAGAAATAACACAATCTAGAACTGGGAACCAATGCTGGGAAAACAATAAGAAAGCACAATTTCTAGAAAGAGAACCACAATTGATTACTTACAAAGTCAACACCTATCGTGCTTATGTAACTATCTATATATGAGTCATCCTGCATTAAAGACAATAATTGGTCAAAAATAGAGAATAAAAATTAGCAGGAGAGTCTGCAGACAAGTAAACATGTGCATGCATACCTCATCACATCTTTAAAACTATTTAAAGGTGTCATTCAATTTCCTTGTGAGCAGTTGCTGCTCTCTAAACAGTCACATATACCTAGCACCAAATGTGCCTTCAATGAATATTAATTTTTAGAAAACATTAAAGTTTAGGGGCAAGATACAACCTAGTTCTATAAGCTTTGCAATAATGAATAAGACCTTGAAACGTCAGTTAAAATGCGCTGTCTACATAAACAAAGTAGTTGATAGCGACCAAGCTATTCCTTTTCTTGTTCACCAAAAATTATGAACACCATAGCACCAGCACTGATTTTATCAGTCATATAGGGCATTGCTTGTGCCTTGTAATAGAAATTTTCAGAAATTTCAACCAAATATTTCATATTTGTTTACTGGCATTAAAGAGTTACAAACTAGTCAATTTGTTTTCGGATAAGATAAGTGTTAGTGGGTGGCAAAGTCCTGTAATAGAATTTGAAATACATTACTGAAAACGATTACCAATAATAGTAGTCAATAAGGGATCACCAGTTCACTACATCCAATCACTGAAAAGCAATGATCATCAATAAATATCAGGCTAATAGATTCTCATGCAGCTAACAACCAATAAGGATGCTTATGGACCTTTCACTCGTAATCCATTTTCTAACTTAGAAAATCACTCAATAACAATGAACGCTAGGATCATACAGCAAATCTGAGAAGCAGGCAGGACTTGCCAACACCAGAATCTCCAATCAGAAGAAGCTTGAACAAATAGTCGCTGCAAAATGGAGCAACCATAAATCAATCAACACGGACATTATGCTCTGAACTTTCAAGTATAACCAAACAAAAAACATGCACCCAAGGGATAATCAAAACAGTAGGCAGAAAATATGAAATATCAGCCATCCAACAACACATTTGTCTCCTTAACAGTTGATTTCCTTCTTACCTCATCATCCTCAGCCTTTTTTATTACAGTAATTGTCAAAATCCCATATAAAATGACATAGCTCGAGAAACGATAGATCGTGAATAAATCGGTGTGACCAGTTGACCATGACCAGTTTTCCACGATAGGCGATTATAATTAGGCAATAGATGCGACTAGGAATAAATGAATTATAATGGATCTAAAATCGATCAAACCGATCTAGAAAATTACTCGTAATTCTATGGTTTACGAACCAAATCAGGTTATTAAGTATCAGATTCATCGCAACGACCTCGTAACTTGGCGAACAAAACCCTAGCTACTGTATGAGCATCAAAACTATCAAAACTATACATACATATAACGAATAAATCTTATTCAAAGCGGTTAACAGGAATCGGAAACTTACTATTCGGTAGTCATGGTAGTGATATGGTGGTACTTTGTGTCGGTGCCGGAGTGCGATCTCTCTCCGGCGATATTAGGACCGGTAAATTCCCCAAATTTTCGCCCAACGCGAGAAGAGAGATAACGAACCGCAAATGATGTAGGAAATGAAGAAGTAAACGGTAAGACGACAAAAACGAATATAAATTGTGCCTCAAAATTAAAGCTAAAAATCTCCAGCCGTTGGATTAATGTCTTGTGAGTGATCAAGGAGGACACGTTAGAGTCGCTGGTTTTGAGTGGTCTTGGCGGTGAGAATCACTTGGGGCCCTTATAAAGTTGAAGATCCTCGAATTAATAGAGAGATTTAAATATAAAAATGATTAATTACTGGAATTTTTATGAATTATTTTACATTTATTTTCAATTTTTGTTTCTATAAGACTCGAATAACGTAATTGTTTCTTAAAATGACATCGTTTTAGACGGTGGGCTTGGGCGATGCAAGTCACCTATTTATATAGCCTCGTTTGGTTAGCTATCAATTAGCTATTTTTTTAGCCGATTGGTATGTTTCAATTGTTTGACTCTTCAAGCAGCTATTTCGTCTATTTGGAGAGTAGTTGATATAATAGTTACTTGTCTTCAATCAGTTACAAATAAAAACACTCCTATACAGGAGCGTTTTTATGAAATAGCTAAATATTTAGCCATCAAAACTAATTATACCCTTTCCTATGTAATAAAGATAGAGAAAGTTACAGAAAAAAAACTTTTTTACAACTTTTTCTGCTAATATTATATGTAAATTAATATACTTAAAAATATATTTACATTAATATGTAGAAATATAATTTTTATTTATTAATAAAAATTAATTAATAATTAGATACAAAAATATGTATTATACATAAAATATGAGTAATTGATAATCTTATATATTAGTATTATTATGTAATATATAAAAACTGAATAATATTTTATTTTATTATCATATTGATTATTAATTATTAATAATATTTTAATATATTTTATTTTATTATCATATTAATTATTAATAAAAATAAAAAATATATTTATTAATTAATAAAAATTAATTACCTTTACATATTTAAAAAATTTTATACTTCTATTAAAAATAATTATATGTAAATTAATACATCAATTTATAACTTTTATTTTGATGCATTTAGTTCTAATACACGACCTCTTATACATAATTAGACATACTTAGATTAATGGGAAAGGTTAAAATTTAATTTTTCAAGGACAAAGTAAATTGATTTTCTTTATAATTTTTTTACTCATATTTTCATAAGTTATTTTACACATAAATGATTAATATTAAACAACTAATTTTACCAAATATTTATAACAAATAACTAATATAATTCACCTTGCACACAGTTCGTTTTCCGCGGCGTTTGATCAACGATCTGAAAAGAATCATGCACAGCTTTATATGAGGTTCCTCGCCTGAGCATCGTAAGATGCACCTAGTCAACTGAGAGTTGGTGTGTAAGCCTAAATCAGAGGGGGGACTAGGCATCAAACTCCTGCAGTCTACGAACGATGCGCTTCCGGCCAAATTGGGTTGGGGCCTACTCACGAACCCTACGGCTCTTTGGGTTCAAGTCTTTCGGTCTAAATATCGGCTTGACCCCACTCATATTCCCCTCACGCTCCATCGGTCCGGAGCGTCATCTGTTTGGTGAGGGATCGCGGCGACTTGGCATTGAGTCCGGAACGGACTCCACTGGCAGTTGGGAAACGGGAGACAGGTGTTATTCAGGATGGATCAGTGGCTGGAGGCAGTGACGGAGCCAGAAGTTTAAGATAGGAGGGCCCAAATATTTAATTTTTTAAAATCTTGGGGGGGGGGACCAATGTACTAATGGACTCAAATAATTCCGTCCTTATATATATATAATTTTTTAAAATGTTGAGGGTCCCAGTGCACCATGGGCCCTCACGTAGCTCCGTCTATGGCTGGAGGGGTGGGGACCTCTTATTCACGTGGCCTCCTCCCCACTCCCAGAGCAGCTTCAGTTGGTTACGGTAGCGGATCTCCTTACGGAAGGTGGCGGTTGGCGTTGGTCCAAGTTTCAACAGTATCTTTCGTCCTTGGTTTGCTTGGAGATCGCGCACTTAGGCCCTTTTGACGGGAGTAGGGGGGAGGATAGACAGATATGGGGACCTTCTCCCCACGGGGGTTTCACTGTGGCTACTACGTATGAGATTATCAAGAACCGCGCCCCCACAACAGACACATATTGTGGGACATCATCTGGAGATGGGGAGGCCCCCAGTGCATTCGATCATTTATTTGGCTTGTTGCTAAACGTCGCCTTCTCACAAATCATTAGCGAGTCGTTAGGTATATTGCCTCTAGCAGTAGTTGCCATTTCTGTGGACAGGAGGAGACCACTGTGCACATGGTCCGGGATTGTTCGCGGGCTCGTGCTCTCTGGAGTTATTTCCCTTAGGAGATGGTGGATGAGACTTTTTTCTAGCAGGAGGTGGACACTTGGCTGCAGTGTAACCTCACTCAGCAGGCCACAGTGTAGCAGGAAGCGTGGGCCACAATATTTGGGGTCACTTGCTAGTTCCTCTGGAAATGGAGAAACAACAGCATTTTCGACCTGACTTTTGTTTGGCCCGAGGAGGGGCACAGAGTTATTATGGATTACGTGAGATGGATTGCCCGAGCCTGGATGGTGGAGAAGTGCGTGTTTCCAGTTCAGGACTTACCAGTGGGTACCTGCGTCGGGTGGCAGAGGCCTGGGGCTGGTTGGGTGAAAGTTAACACTGATAGCGCTACATGTAGCACCCCACTCCCGCTTGACCCGAACCCGACATCGACGGTGATATCCGAGTCCGTGCCCTGTGAGGGTGACGTGCTACATCACTCATTCAAAACTCCATATAAATTTTTTTTTGAAACATAAACATACTTTATATATATTATGCGGAAAACAATTTACATAGATAATCATCGGTGAGTTCAATGACCACAGGGGTCCTTTTTATAAATACAAAGTAATTCAGTCGGTTGACTTTACAATATGACCTAATCATTTGTAAAAAAAATTCAGAAAGTTCAATTTTTCTTAGACACTAATGCAGACACCAACTGATCATGACCTCTTTTCTCACTCGTATGCGGTTGCTATACGCCCGTTGCCTAACGGGGTATTCTTCTGGGTCCTAAAAAATAATTGCAAATTTTATGTGAGTTTTGCGAACTCAGTGAGGAATCATCATCGATGGTTCACTCAATTCATGCAACACATCGTTTCACATAACATATATTCACA
>JANTNU010000004.1:917057-929333 GCA_024752395.1 Erythroxylum havanense
AAATGATCAATCTTTTTAATTTAGTGTATAAACTTTTAAAATTTTCAATCTAATCACTAACTTTTTTGCCCTTAACAATTTAGTTTAAAGTCTTAATTTTGTTATTAATTTATTTATTTGGTTAATATAATTTTTCTTTTATCTATAACATGTATTTGTCTATATAAAAAATTAATTGTCAACTAATTATCCATGTAAACTTTATTTGACAGTTAATTTTTCATGTGCACATTTAACAAAAAATATTAAATATGACCATTGTGTTAAGTTGAATTGTCAAATTTATAAAAATTTTTGATAGATTAGTTAAAATTTCTATAAACTAAATTATCATTCAATTTTTAAATTTTTATAATTCAAATAATTTTAAACGTGTCAAAATTTACTCCAAACTAGATGTGATGATAATGACGCAAAATTTGAAACAATTTTATTGTAACAAAGCTCAACTGGTTATCAGAAAGAAAGTTGAGTACAAGATCTCAAGTTCGAATTTCAACAGTGACAATATGAAAATTCATTTAATGTAATGACTTCTTGTGCAAATAGAATAATAGTCTGCCTTTTTTATAAACTAAGTGAAATTAAATTGTGATTTAACCCCTCACAATTCTTTCAAGCAAGGGTGTAGGAATGCCTAACCTTTTGAGTATAAGTTTACTGTAACGGAGTATCTGTTACCCTTATCCATTGGGAATGGGACTGAAAGTGAAAATTTGACAAATGGGGTTCCTACTTCTTAGAATCGAAGAAAAACAGGGATTGGGTTGGGAAATAGCAAGAGTTTATTTCAGGAATTGGTCACAGATCACAGAACTCTGTGTTTAGTTTTCTTCTGTTCTGTCTGACAGTTGTACTGATACTGTAGAAGAGACATGTAACATGTGCAATCGTGCCCAACTTGGCTGCACAACATTCTGTGAAAGCTGAGTGGCGGCAAAATTAGGGATCAGATTCTCTTTTTGATTAACTAGATGCTATACTATTCTATTAAATTTTATTCTTACATTATTTTATTAAATCATCTTCACGCTCAATTTAAAGTTTCACAATAAAGTAAAATTTAATAATATGCAACTTTATCCTTATATAATGCAAATATTAATTCTATTAAATCTTATTTATATATTTATATAAAGTTTACATAAATATATAGACAGAATTCAATGACATATGATTGAAATATCCTTACGAAAATAGAGTGGTTCAACATTAAAATCAGCTCATTCTGGTCCGAAAATCAAATAGGATTGGAATATTCTAATAGGAAACAGAGTACTCCAACCTCAAAATCAGCTCATTATAGTCCAAAAATCAATGGATTGAGTCAATCCACATCAAATCGGGTTCGAATTTAGCTTCAGATATCCTGATCTATTAACGTATTTTAACCTTGTTTTCGTTTTAATATGACATCATTTTATATTTAAATGTACATAAAATTACGTTATATTGAGGCAAAAACAAGGTTAAATCATGATGATAAAAACAGATGATTTTATGTCTCGAATTCAGCCTATAATTCAAGAAAACTTATAAATTTAAACTTTTTTGTATCATTTAAATCCCTAAAATTTTTATTAAAATACAATTTAAATCTTAACTTTGGAAGTTATATTTTTAAAAGGTTCAAAATAAATTATTAATAGAAAAAAATTAATATAATTAAAATTATATCAATTAAATGTCACATAAATAACATAATAATTTTTTTTAAAAAAATTTATTAGTAGATTTCATTACTTTAAGCCACATTACACCATGTGAATTCTATCAACATATTATAAAAGTGAATATATTTATTTATTAAAATAAATAAATGAAGGGTTATTTTTTTTAAAAATGATTAACTGTCAATATATTTTTTAAAAATATAAAAAATAACATATTAGTGATTATGTGAGATTTAACTAACATAAGTCAATAACTATAATATTGACTTGTAGCTCAATGTCAATAATAGATCGAACTTACCCAATTTTAAAGAAATTTTAATAATGATTTCGATTTTAAAATATTTAAATCTAAAATCAAGTTCAAATTTAATCAAATCTTACTTCATTAGTTAATTTTGAATTGGTGTAAACTAACTCATTATAATTAATCATAAATGAATAAATTTAATTTAATCGTATTTAAAGATTCGAACCAAGTCTAAATTTAAACTTAATTAAATTGAACTTTCCTTTATTGACCCGACCAGAATCTTGCCAAAAGTTAATCTCATATTATTATTAGGGATGACAATTAGTTAGATCAGGTCAGACTTGTGGCTCAACTGAGCCTAACTCGGTTTAGTCTAATCTAACTTAATTTTTAAATTAAAAAATAAAAAATGATGTCATTTTTCTTATAATTGTTAGACGATCCCGATCGAAGATCTAACTCGAGGTATAATCAACTCAGGCATAACTTGTTGATATTAGACTGACTCGGGATTGGGCCATCCCTAATTATCATGCACTAGTAAGATAAATGGGCCAATGAGGCCAATACATTGGTTTTTAATAGCACCTTTAGGCCTAACCCATACATTAAATGTAATTTGGGACAATACTAAAATTTCAGTGTCCAAAACGCTTGATATGTGTCATTCGTAAGCTCCTTTTGGAACATTTGCATATTTAGTTTGCTCCGTCGCACCATAAAAACGAATCAAATTTTGCTTTCCCAAAACCCTAAAAATATGGAAAAAAAAAAGAAAAAGAGAAGCACAGGGCTCGAACCCATACCCAACCCTAACCCCAACCAACCACCCTAGGCGGTGGGGGGTGGAGGGCTCTAACATAGAGTCAGAGTCAGAGTCGTGGACCTGGTGCGCACGAAGCACCTGTTGCGCATGTTAGAGAAGCCCTCACCTAAGCGGTGGCCTCATTCTTCTAGATCTCAAAATCAGCCGCACACCACTCCCACCCACCACCTCCCCACCAATCAAAAAACCAAATCAATATGTCAACAAACCCCACTTTCCCCACTACCACCGCAACCACAACCACTTCTCTCCCTTATCCTCCACCCACTTCGCGATCTTCCTCTCTCCTCCCCCACACTGCTAACGTGCGCCTCCCCTCTTTTCTCCAACTCCCCAACCCTAACTTCAATATTTGCGCCAATCACCTGTCCCCGCCACCAGACTTTTTTTGCCTTTTTTTTTGAAAAAACTCCTCTTCCTCCGCCGCTCCGATGTCCGCCGCCGGAACCGGATCTGCCTCCCCTCAAGATCCTATCCCCCAGTCTAACTCCCTCCCGGTGCTCCCCGCTCCGCCGCAGCCGCCGCCTTCCAACCCCCGTCGCCTCCCCCCTCCGTGCTGGTCCCATGATGAGACCGTCGCGCTGATCGACGCCTACCGCGACAAGTGGTACTCCCTCCGCCGCGGGAACCTCAAGGCGAACCACTGGCAGGAGGTCGCCGATGCTGTCGGCCAAAGGTGCCCCGCCGCGTCTCCGGCGAAGACCGCCGTCCAGTGCCGGCACAAGATGGAGAAGCTTAGGAAGCGGTACAGGACCGAGATCCAGAGAGCGAGATCTATGCCGGTCTCGAGATTTACCTCTTCGTGGGTTCACTTTAAGCGCATGGATGCTATGGAGAAGGGTCCAGAAGCTGTGAAACCGGACTACAATACAGAGAGCGAAGGCGATGATAATGAAGATGAAAACGACGACGAAGAGGAGAATCAGGGTTTTTACGTGGAGAATTACAGAAATGGCTCTACTACAACTCCGACTCCTACCAATAATATGAGAAGTATTCATAAGCTTTATAGAAATGGTATACCAAACACTGGTAGTAGTAGTAATTTGGGTGTGCCTAGTGTTGGTGGTGCTGCGTTTAGAATCAAAATTCCTACTGGTGTTAGTATTGCACAACCAGGTCCGAATTTTTATCCCAAAATTGAGCAGACTAGTAATAATTTGAGTTGGAGTAAGCTTAATTATGGAAGTGGTTCTGGATTGGGTGGGGGTGGGGGTGGTGGTGGTAGTGGTGGTGGTGTTGGTGTTGGTGTTAGTGGTGGAAGTAGTAGGGTTGCAAAAGGGAGTGAAGAGATTGGGAAGAAGAGGGAAAGAGAGCCCATTGAAGAGATGGTGAATGCGATCAAGTTGCTGGGAGATGGGTTTGTGAGAATGGAGCAAATGAAGATGGAGATGGCAAGAGAGATTGAAACTATGAGGATTGACATGGAAATGAAGCGTACCGGAATGATTCTGGAGTCACAGCAGCGGATTATTGAGGCTTTCGCGAAGGCTTTTTCGGAGAAGAAGGGAAAAAAGAAGCCCAAGAACATGGGATCCCCAGATTCATAGTAATTAAGTTCAACTATGTATGTTTAGTCCAGTGTCATGCCTCTTGTTTTGTGATTATTTTGTTTGTGTCTGGTTGATTGAGATTCAGTAAGATGTGAAGCTTGGTTAGTAATTAGCATATGATGTTAGATCAATGTAACTTCTTTTATGAGAACTTTAGCAAGTTTGTAGATTTGCTGTAGAATTAACTCGGTACCTTTAATTTCAAGAGCTCAGGAATTTAGTTGCTTCCAGTCTCTTATAGCTACTGTATTTGTGCACTGAAAGGCAATGACATTGCCTATTGCTTTAGATGGCTATATCAGTATAGTAAACCAGTTTTGGTAAGTAGTTTCTTGACATTGTAAATGCGCTTTATGTTCTGACATTGTTGATAATTTGTGGAACTACCATTTAGAATCTATCTGGGATGCCTGTTTTCTGTTCTCATGCTAGAGTAGAGAACCAGAATTCTGAGACAAGAAGCATAAATGTCTCCGGATTGCCCGGAATAACGGGTTCCATGCTAACCATCGGCCTGCTTTCCCCTTTATTCGGTGCCCGGTGGCCTCGTGTGAGCCGAGACGAGATTGGGTTCAGACAGGAAGAATCTATAGTGTACATTGGTCATACTGAAACGCTTATTGAAGCATGGTATTCATGTCATATCTTGGCAATTTCCAGTTCAGAGATAGTTTATCCTTGAAAGTCTTGAATTAGTTAGCAGTTAGTCAACCTGTTAGGACTAGATTGGTAGAAACATTGATGATTGATGAGTAGCGTTTGATTTCAACTTTCTGTTGTATCTGTACCAATATCCTTATGGAACTGAAGCATGATTTGATACATGATGTCCTGGTCGTTGGAAGTGGTTATGTTCTTATTCAAACTTGTGAATACTAAGAAAATGACAAGTTTAGACGATAAACCAATTATGTACCAAGTGTCGGGGACAGTCTTATATGATGTAATGATAAGCAATTTTAGCTTTCAAAAAAGGTCAAAATCTAATGGCTCAGGTTCATGACTCAAGAAGAGACAGACAATAATTACACCAATTATGTTATATTACATCTCATCTATATTTTTATATAAAGTAACGTATAAATGAGATTTAATAAAACATAATACAAATATTATAACCGGAACAGAAAATCTGATCTTAAGAAGAAAAGTCCGGAGCTCAAATCTGGTGAAAGTTTGGCCAAATTTGTAGTGTGATTAATTACAAAAAGTTAAGCTGATTTAGAAATCATGTTTAAAATTTTAAACTGTAAATAAGAATATAATTATTTGTTTTAAAATGTTATTTTAATTAACTTAAAACTCTCGGGTTCAGGTCCGGACTTGGTCGGAGTCATGAAAAGCTTGTGATGGTTTCACAAGTTGTGACCTTTTCACCTTTTTAACCGCTTGAGAAATCAGAAAAGCATGGCCTTCCTAGTTATACTTATCGGCCAAATCCAAAAGCTTGAGGAACGGGGAGGGATTTGAACCCGACGTGAATCGAACACGCAACCTTCTGATCTGGAGTCAGACGCGCTACCATTGCGCCACGGATCCTCTTGGAAGATGGTAAATTGCATATGCTTGGAATTACTTATTGATAATATTAACTTTTAGAAATTTTTAAAAATCAAATTGAAAATTAAAAAATTTTAAAATTTCAATCAGTATTAAATTACGGATGACAAAAGAGCTCCAACTCAGCCCAAAATCAATCTCAAGCCCATCGTTTTGTTTTTTATTTAAAAAAGTAAAATTAAGATCATACACGGATTCAGCTCGACCCATTGTCATCCCTATTTTAAATCATTATAAAATTAATTAAATATTATATAAAATTGAAAATTTTGAAACACAATTAAAGAAAAAATTATAATTACTTATAAAAGAAGTTAAAAGTTAAATTTAAAAAACTACTCTAAAATGAATTAGATTATTTAATTTATAAAATTGATTAATTTACAGAAATCAATTAATGCGTATTCTTGATAAACCCGCATTTATAAATAGATATAGGAGGATCTCTTTGGGAAGTAAGAAGCCCCTTTGACATCTCTTTGTCTGCAAAGAATTCTTGATGTGAAAACAAAAATAAAGAGTTGATTTTTAAACTGATCAAATTTTCACAAAAGTTATTAAAATAAATCAAATTAAAACAAATTTTAACAAAAGTTATTAAAATAACTGAAAAAAATTGTATTATCAGAGCCGCTCAGTAAAGACTCATAGAGTAACTAACAATGAGAAAGTTGGTATTTGCAAGAGTATAAAATAATAGCATATTATGGACACCATCAGACATACATACATACATATATATATATATATATATTGCCAGTTTAACAGTTTTTATGTATTTACTCTTTAAGCCTGTATTATTATTATCTTGTCACATCTGCATATAGGCCTACTTGAAACAATCTCTCTATAATGTAATAATAAGGTTGTGTATTATTAGACTCCTCCGGATCTCGCTTCACTTAAGGTATGAAGATAATGATTATGATTTTTAATCTCTGCACTATAAACTTCTTTTCCTGATTTATAACCTGAGTTTTAGTTAAAGTTAAATATGCTAGCTTTGTAGCTGCTTACAAAAAGTCTTCTTAACAATAGAAATTAGGCGAGGAAACTGAAATCTTATCCGTGTCTGCGAAAAATATCAACAAACAATGAAGAACATACATTTAGATTCTCAAGCTACGACAATTGATTTTTCTATGTGGAAGGAACCGAAGAAAATAGTTTATACACAGAGAGTAAAGATCTTCAAATCTAATTTTAATGCCTTGGAATAAGAGGCATTACATGAGATTGTCTTGGAGATTATAACTCATGAGCCAGTGACATTCTTCATTCTTCCCAGACGCAGGGGAACAGGATTTTCCAAGACACCAACATCAATATTACTCCATACCTCCCGTTTGGTTGGAAGCTGAGCGATTATCTCTGCAACTTCCATGTCTTCCGGTAGTAAGTAACCGAAAACGGCATAAACCTTCTGCCACTCGTCGTGATTAGCTAAGCTTATAAAGAATTCTGGTCCGGATCCGACCCATGCTACCGAACCTCTTTTTATACCAGGGCTGAATTCTGTTGGAAGGTCTTTGAATGTTGTCCCAACTGATCCCAGTGTTCCTTGAATTAGTGCAAATGGAGGGCCGTATGAATCCTGCACAGTTCAAGCAAGCAATGGGGAGTAGTTTAGTATTGGAAGGTATATTAAGCAGTTTGAACAAGAGACTATCAAACCAGCTTACATGCTGGACATGGTTTCCTTCTAAATCCCAGGACCTTCCCCGGCTTTCTGCACGATAAAAATGGCAACCCACACAGTGACGCAGCCTCAACATTTCAATAATTGAGGACACAGAACGTGGAGCACAATCAGGTAGAAGCTGCAGATGAAAGTGTCAGAATTAAGTAATAGCATAGAGTTGGGTTAGAGCTTTAAACATATGGAAAGGCAAAAATTGTTCCTCAGCTGACTACAATGATTAAAGTTGTCAACTACATTGTTCCTCAGTGGCTAAGATGACAGAAAATGAAAGCTCGGTATGATTCTCATTGCACCATTGTAATTACCTCCGCCGGCCCTCTAACAAGACTAAAATCGTATTGGCATATGAACTTGAAACAGGAAAAGAATATGAACCTTTAAATAGTCTCACACTGAATGCAAAAGCCTTTGCACAATGATTTATCCCTATCTTTTTCCGAAAAGAAGATTCCGATAGAAACCCCCATCAAACATTATTGTTTCAATAACATTCTCCTTACTTTTATCTTTTTGCAGTTGTAAAGATTCTGAAGTCAAAGTGCAGGAAAAGGGTATATGCAACTTTAAGTATCATTCCTTTGTATCAATGATTAAGGTGTTAATGTTGACTTTTACAATAGGCAACAGGCTCAGTGAAAAATTATCCTATTGCAGACTATTTTCATGGATAAATGCAAACAGAAGATTTTCAAAACTATCTGAAAAAACAGGCAGTTGAAGCAAGTAGTGGCTCGAGCTAGCTGTTCTTTGTCAGCTGAATAGGCACTAGTAACAACTCATTGGAATAAATTCAGTAAAGCAACAGAATAAAAAAGGAGAGGGCGAACTTGATGCGCTTGAGAAAGGTTTACCAACTTGGAGTAAACAATGAGCAGTTTTTATGATGCAACAGCTAAAATAAATCCAACTCAAAATGTAAATAATAAGTTAATAAGCATACTCCAGCAAATAAAGCACAAAGGGTAGTGAAATATTCATAAGCCAATTTAGTAGCTATAATGATTGCACGCCAATATGACAAAATTTCGGGGAAAGAATCGCAATCAACTTCCCACACAATTTGGAATCATAATCTCGTTTATTACTTATATCTCACGAGTAAAAATATGCCTTAGGCATGAAAGAATCAACAATAAATCCACTTACTTTAATACGCATCACTCCATATTCCGTTTCCAGCTGAATAATGCCCTACTAGAGAAGCAACATGAGTTATTATTCACAAATCAATTACAAGAACTATTCATGGTAAGCAACACAATACTAACTAATAAAGTTATAAGCAAATTAGAAAAGGTTGAATTCTCATGGACATGCAACCACGTCATGGCTTCAGCCAATATAACTCCGTCGAAGCACTTCTCTCCAAATGAATGTGTTAGAAGTTCTTCAAAGTCATGGAACCCCGACTATAAAAAGGTACTTAGTTAATGCAAAACATCATTTCAATTTGGTTAATTGCAAACATTTTTTTGGAGACTGATGAGATTGGCCAGTTCTTCATTGGATGATAAAAGTGCATATGCATGGCCAAAAGACAATATTTTCTCTTTAACCTCAATAATACTGCTCCACCAACTCAGCTTGTTCCTATGACATATTCTTCAATCATTACATTATTGTGTCCTTTGGAGTAATATCCAGAAATTGCCAATCATATAGCTCAAATAAAGGAGAAAAAGATAAAAAATAATGACATCAGGAACCTTTTGATTCATTTTCGGTTTTTTGTCAATAAATGACTGAAGATGGCAATAATGTATACGCCTTTGGGGAACAAGAAAAGGTAGAAAACACATACATAAGCATCACATTGAGTATCCCCGTAAACAATAAGAACTTATGAGAAAAAAAAAATAGTTACAAGAAATGATTCATTTGTTTACCTTTTCTTTTCCAAAAACTAGGCCAGAAGTCCACATCACATGATCACCTGAATCTCGAATGGCAGGGTCCAAAATGTCTATCTGTCTCTTCAGCCAGCACTGATAAACACAGAAGAAAATGAAAACAATTCAAACAAAAATCATGTGTCTACGTCTTGCATAAATATCACATTCTTACAATTCAACTAATGCAACTCGTTACATTACAAAGATCAAAATAAAAGCGCTTGAGATCTAACATGGAAAACCAGAAAAAGAGAGTATACCTCACCAAAATGAGACCCACAAGCGTGCTTATCACCGCAAAACACCCAAGAATTGCACAAGCAATGCCCATCATCGCACATACCCTTACAAGCCAAGCAACAGTCTTTAGAAGAATTGACCTTAAAATTGGAACCCCATTTCACAGCATCACCCCACAGCTCCATATGTTCAACTCCTTCACAACAACCCTCCTCCTCCCTTCCTCCTCCTCGATTCTTCTTCTTCAACCCATCGCCAATCGTGTAGCCCAGAGACTCCACAGAACTGGGTCGAAACACGGTAGAGAAACAGAGATAGGCCGCGTAGCAAGAGATCGCACCAATCACGAAAAGGATGAGAAGTGCAAAACGGCCGAAACTTGAATCGCTTTGCCTCCGGCCCATTTGCACCAACTCACGCAACAATCACCCTCACACACACGCAAAACCCCCTCTTTGCTTTGGTCCTCAAAATTCTGATGATCCTTGCACTCTCTCGCGAAGTAATCGTACTAAGAATTGTAGGACCACAGAGCTCGGAGCCATTGGTTTTGATTGAGGAGATAGTCCCGAAGCGTCTCATCATCTTGCTTCGTGCTTGCTAATCTCTATTTTTTTATTATTAAGCATCAAAATAATACTTTTGCACTTTATATTTAAACAAAATTATATTTTAATATTAGGGACCAGGTGACTCTCCCGTGTGACCTTGTGCTCCTCTCTATTTTTCTATCTATTAATTGACACACAAAATTAAGAATATTATGGATGAATGAAAAGGAGTACATGATATCACACAAAAACGAACACAAGTGAATTGATCCCGGTTTAATTAAGTATTAGAGTTACCATTTGAATTAATTCGAAAAAAATCAAAATTCGATTAGTTCTAATACAAACTCCCAACTTTATGTATATGCAAAATGAATTACTATTTTATCTTTGATAAAACAAAACATATATTATCATGGTTATTATTAGGGTTGAGGATATAATTGATATTATAAAAAAAAATTATTGAGAATATATAAGGTAGTACATATTTATTATTTTATATTTCTTCATAAACCCTTTAAATCAGAAGTAACTCGTTGTTACTATTTATGACCGAATTTATAAGTTGTAATGTAAAACATTTTCCTTTCGTCATATTCCATTTAATTCTATTATAAATCTTTCTTTTAAATAATAAAATAATATTACATTTTATTACTAATTGTACTTTTAAATATACCTTTCATAAAAATATATCTTTACCTATATAATTAAATATATCTTGATTTTGTTAAAAATTTGAAGAAAATTAGAATAAGTTTTATATTTCAATAATCATAAATCAAAAGTGTAAATAAAATTTTGAAGTCTGAGTTAAATTAAAAGCTTAAGTTTATATGATAAAACACTAATTATATATATTGATAAATGCAAAAATAAAATAATATAAAATGATAAATAAATAAGGATAACATTTATTACAGCAAAACATTCTAAACACTTGGTGATTTAATTTTTCCAGGATCTCCGACAACCGAAGTGACCAGTCCATGGAAACGGCACTGTATTGTTTGCACCTTTCGTCGCCTTAAACCGCTTCCAGTCCCGAAGAACCGCCGTCAAGTCCGTCACCTTAGCTCTTATACTCCGGCAACAGTTGGCGTGGACGGTGGTCACCGCTGTGATATCTTTACTATCCGAGCAAAAACCGCTAAAGTAGAGAGTATCCAGGAACCTAGCGTTGATTCCCAGTTGTCCCAAGACACCTCCTTGCGTCAGGCTTAGAAGAACGTCCTGCTCTTTTAAACCTGTAGCGTTGTTCTTCTTGGCGTACCACGTCTCGAACAGAGCGATGGTCTTGTTGTTTGATCTGGCGTGGTAGAATCCCGTGTTGATGAAGTTCTTCTCGGATAGCGGGTCTCCGTTGAACGAGTCGGTGCTAATCTGAAAGTCCACAGTCTCGTTCCTGTTTAGTAGTGCCATGGGGTTCCTCAGCCACATCACATCTATGTCCTGTCATAAAACGAAAACCAAAATGAGTCACAATGTCAAAGTTAACCAACAAGGGTTTTCACAGATTGGGACACAAGTTATTGTTTAGTTAAGAACATGAGACTGGTAGCCGTGCAACAGGAACAACATCCTGGTCTTGAATGACTTAAAGACAAGCAGTAAGGTGTCATCAGGTTTGACTATGGTTTGTCTAAGTTTGAGGGTCAAAAATCACTTCACTCAAATTTTAGAAAGTGGGATAAGATGATAACTCTTATATCAAATGACTGTCAAAAGGAGCCAAACTAGGAAAACGATAGGATTGGACTATTGTTGTCACCAGTTGCCTATGTAATATTCAATACATAAGAAGAGCACACCTCTCCAATAAGTAGGGAAACAGTTATTTCTTGTTAGTTTAGGTCCTGCCCGGATCATTGCAATCCTGAGTGACAAAAACTTTTTTAAGCTTATTGATCACAAGTTAACCCTTTTTTTTAACAATTTTAAAAAATTATTGATGTATTAGCTATTAGGTGAAAGGTTTATTGGTTAACTTATTTAATCTCAATAAACTGATTTTTAAAAACTT
>JANTNU010000004.1:1062983-1073446 GCA_024752395.1 Erythroxylum havanense
AACCTAATCAAACAACTAAGCTAAATTTAATCAAATTCAGAGTTCAAATATTCAGACTTAATTTGTCTTAAGCTCAGATTCAAGCTTTTTGAAAGAAACATCATTTTACATCGAAAGGTTTGGCATTGTTTGATATTAAAATAACAAAATAATTTTTAAAATAAGTAAAACCCAAAGAAATAAATACTGTTTCGTACCAGCCGGTACGTATCATACTAGACCAAAACTAATACAAAACAAAAGGTCAATCATACCGGATTTAAATACTAATCAGTACCAGTCAATACCGACCCATTTTTTATGATACTGAATTTTAAAAAGTAGGCAAATTTTTTGTAAAATTTTTAAAAAAATTTAAAACCTTTCTCCCTCCCTCCTCCCCCTCCCCTTTTTTTTTTTAAGTTTTTAAGTAATTATTATTTATTATTATAAAATTTAAAGAAAAAGTTACAAATATATAGTACAACTATATAATATGTCAATAAACTATTTTATAATTTTTTAAAAATTAAAGACTATTTTATAAATTTAAAAATTACCCAAAACGATACCTAATATCAACCGTCGGTACCGATATAGTACCGTAATGAAATTAAATCCAATACTAAGTCCTGTATGGTACAATAGTAAAACCTTGTCTTTTACCGGTATTTTAACTATCCGACAACAATTGGGACTTAATACCATCTAAAGATGGGCAGTTGCAGCAAGTACTAGTATTTCCCAAGAACAAGAAGACAAAAGCAAACGAGGTAAGCATATAGCCTCCAATGCAAGTTCTTATACTAGTGTAAAAGCAGACAAGCTCCAAAATTCCTGCTCCGAGCAGTAAATATCACCAAAAAGCTGCAACAATTAATTGTTTTTCCCCGGAATTAGGTGTTCCAAGCATCCAAGCAGAACACAAAAAACCGAGATAAAAACAGGAGTAATGCCACGGTGGGCGGCAATCCAAAGAAAATGATGGAACTGTCCTCTTCCCCAAAAGCTAAACCAACAGTGGACCATTGATCCTGGAGTGGACCCAACACAAAAAAAGCAAAAACTAGCAATTCCTTTTATTTTATATATATTTCTTTCGACTTTTTGGAAAAAGGGCAAATTTTCTAGATTCTAGTCACGCAGAGGCCTTGTGGTTCTAGACCTCTAGTACAATCTCTAGCTCTTGTGGGCCAAAAACATTACTTTCTACGTCTAATTGAGTGTTGGTTGAAATGCCATAAGTGACTCATAATGAGAAATGCATCACATGATAACTTGCAACCTAACGCCCCATCTTTCCTATTCTCAGCAGATATCTACACGGTCGATTCAACTAAAAGACAATCTTCTATCCTAGCATTTACTCTTTTATCATGACTACAGTTTTGGGTCACTCGCGCACGGTCCTAACCAGAAACCATATTCCCACATGTGCATCATTCCATGTCCAAGAAAAGTCAATAGTAATGCAATGGACAACAGAAATGGCAAAACTTGTTAGAAAAATAAATTAGGGAGGTACAATGCAAGTAAAAGCAAAACCAGAGTTGTTGGTTCTTCACACGGTCAGAATTTTAGTAAACTCTCTGCTTCTGACTATCTACCAAGATGAAGTATCAAATGTTTCACAAATTCAATTTCTTAACCTAAGTAATCCAAGAAAAAGAATGACATTGTTATTGCAGGAGGCAGTTTAGTATCAAGCATCTACCAGTCCACTTCTCTTGGTCGTCCAAAGGAAGGGAATTGGGAGCTCACAAGGAAACACAAGGGCCAGAGAAGAAGAAAACACAAACATGCAGATACATTTTTCACATGACAGGGACCCCACAAACCAATGGTACACAGCGCAATCTTTTCGCTGCTGGGTCCCCCCACCAATTCTTTATGGTCAAACAGTTCATAGAGAGGCACCCCATACCCATTGCAGTAATTTCTGTATAGAATTATACCCTAAAGACTAACCAATACCTTGAGAGGCCCTTTTTAACTGAAAACTTCACCAACCTGGTTGATTGGCACATGTCAAGCACATGTAATCCCGTTTAACCCGAATTGGTAAGACAGCCTTATAACGGTTTAGCGCCTGGAGCCTCATGCTTTTATGGGGATGATGCTGGAGGAGGGTTGGCCACGTGCTGCTGGTGAGCTGGAAAACCGAAATTGCCAAACAACCCCTGCAAAAGGAAACCATGATGCAACCGTGGAGACTTATCCCTTAGGAATCAAAAGACCACATGTTCAATATCAGTACCACAAACATGACTTGTATCTTTTATCATGCTTAAAAAAAAGAAACTACTATATGGCCATTAAAAAGCTATCTAAAATGACTTCTCTAGTTCTATCTAAATATTACGTTTCTTGTATAAAAAGAACATCAAATAAGAATCTTAAGGAAGGAGGAGGAAGGAGGGGGGAGATAAATTGCTGAAATAGAATACTTTGCAGAGTCGGACGAATATAGCACATTACACTAAAACTTTGACCCTAAATCACGTAAAATCATGAGAAGGAAAACGCTGAACTTTGGAAGGAAATGACATTGCTAAGCAAAACAGAAAGGACAAGATACGATTCAAAATATGGGATTAAATTCACATATGGACATACCAAGGCATCATTGATTGCATAAGCCACACAGTAGTGCTCCTGAAAAGTAGAGGGTTGGGAAAAAATTTAGTAATGTCAACCGCAAGAACTGAATAAAGCTCATAGGAACTAGGATCACTCAGCATAATCACAACTCAAGATTGCCTTTTTAACGCATGCATGAGTGTTCATTTTGCTCCTACTCACATCAAGAAAACCAATTTATGTACAAATAAAGTTCACGCACATTAAAAGTCAGTGTAATCATAAAGAAAGAATCCAAGAACTTTTCACAATCTTTTGAAAACAACTGAAATTTACTTGCCTGCATCATGTACCATTCTTCAAACTCATCAAACAATTCCAGCCGTTCAATCCTAATCACAAAATTAGCAGCTGATTAACCTCCAAAGTATGCATATCAGGGACCAAAAAAGGAATAAGGATGCATAACATACTGTAAACAATACTTTTTGATCAAGTAAAGCATATGCTTTCAAAAGGAACAATTACCATACTGGGCTATGCCAGCTAGCTCTAAGACGAAGGTACATATATCACATCAGAGAACAAAAATTACTGCAACAGCATCTAATGTGAAGACCAATGCCAATGACTGTTTTGGTGATTCAGAATAAACCAAAGTAACAGATAAAGTATGAAAAGAATCTAAAGCAGAATGACATAAACGATGAATGTGAAGTTTCAATTATTGACCACAGTTGGAAGTGGATACCTGCGCCTTTCTCGAGCTTCAACAAAATCACTGTAAACTCTCAGCATATCCCAAGCAACAGCCCTCTGAAACCTCACATTGTTTTAATAATAAAGATATTTAGATTTAAGTATGAATTAATTAACAAAAAGAGAGGCAAAAAGACTTGCCCAAGACTAAAAGCCTAGTTTTAAAGTAGAATAAGTTATAAAATCATAACGCCTATACATCAAACTAATATATTATCATTCAAAACATCCATAGCAACTAGTTGTCTATTCTCCAGCCATCAAGAATATATTTCCTATTACTCAGCCACGATGTATGCAAATATGATAAACAAGTGTTATCACTACGTGTATGGGGTACCTACTTTTTTCCTTTAGATCATAATTGCCTTCACCACAAATAGTTTTTTTGAAAGAGGATAACCTATACATTACACAAGTATTTTACCTGCCATCCCAGATCAATAAAAAGCTTCTGCTTTGCAGGTAAAGTTGGTGTTGCATAAATACCAAGTAATGCACAGCCTCGACTCTGACAGACCCAAAAAAAATATGTTACATATATTATTTAGCATATTTCATCCATGTTAATACAGAAAAGAGTGAGTACTTTTAGAATAATTTCTGTTCCAGTAATGGACAATAATTGATGCACTAACCAAGGAAACATGAGACAACAAAAAACAAACCTCCAAATTTCTTATCATTTGCTGCCCAAAAGCATCATCCGGGTGGATCTGTGAACAACCACTGTCAAAATTAAAGAGCTCTACTTTTCATGTATAAAACATTTAAAAGTACACTAACAAAAGAAGGCCAGACCAAAGGAAAAAAATACAAATAGACAAAACAAAGATCTTCAAGAGAGAATGCTTAAGACCTGCTCATACAAGAAAAATACTGCAGTTGAGAAGGTTTTTGCAGCCCAACCAACTATAGCTTGGGTTGAATCTGGATCCAAGTATATCAAAACGCATTCCGCAATTATAAACGTCGGCAAGCTGATAACAGCATCAAAACAACTTAAATATTCTCTCACAATAAGATTTAGAAAGTAAAAAGAGTAACTCAAAGGGGGAACAAGTTTTCAGCAAATCTAAAGAGAACATGCATATGGAGCAAAAAGCATTAGATGAACCTCTGAAGCAAAAGTACAGGTATAACCTTCTTTGACAAGTTGGGGTAGCAAACTACATTCTTGACATACTTAAGGAGAAAAAAAAAACTCTTAGATTTTTTTTAATTTCAAAACCATAGGATTTCTTGGAATTCCTAACCATAGGATTTCTTAGAATTCCGAATAAGTAATAATATATTCAGATGCTAGCTCACTGGGAACCTATTTTAAGCAATTTCTACTGCTTGATGGTGGAGTACCACGGTTGGAATGCGGAATGCTCCTGGTCCTTCCTATTTTCTAATTTCTTTCAACTTCTTCACTTTCCTTGCTTGCTGCAATTTATCCTGCTACACCCTTTGGTTATTGCCTCTTCTTTCCCCAATTTTCTCTAACATCTTCTAATTCTTCAATCCTTTTGCTGAATTTCCTCATTTCTAGTTAGTGTTATGTATAACTAGAGGGTGAGTCTTAGAACAATAGGTAAAGTTGCTACTTTGTGACCATAAGATCACAGGTTCAAGTCATTAAAATAGCCTCTTTGTAAAAATACAAAGTAAATGTTGCATATATTATGACCCTCCCCAAACTCCTGCAAAGCGGGAGCTTTGTGCATTAGGTATGTTGATTTTTTTTTAATTTTTTGTTATGTATAACTACTGCATGAAAAGCAACTCAAAACCACAAAAGAACTATCCAACTTCCCAGCAACATAATTTATAATATACGAATCTAAGCTCATAGCAATGATGTGAAATAATGTAGAATAATTTTTCAAAAAAAATTATTGTAGAACAAGGGAATGGAAACTTCAATAAGAAGGAAGACAATGACTCTGCAAGCATACCTGGGGTCCATACCAGCCAAAGCAATAACATCATCTAGTTCCTGTACATTCCGCAAGTCAACAGGAAGTAACTTGTAATGATCTCCAAGCACTACACCTTTCTCTGCAAGTGAAGAATGACACAAATTTGGGAATTGGTATCAAAGCTGAAATAATAAAAGAAGATTTCAAATTCCTATTTATTAAACATAGAATAGAGGAACTGTCGAACCAACAAAGAACACTGATTTGATACTACCATAAAGGAGAAGTTTGTACATAGCCAGACTTACCTCGTGAGATTGAGGCTGTAGCTCCAATTTTATCCCTTAACTGACTATGGGTGTCAATGATAGCTGCTTTTTTACCAGTTACCTAGCAAAAAAATATTCATTGCAGGTTAATGACCTTGGGTTCAGAAAGCATAAACAGGTTAAAATAACTTCCCTCAATGGGAAGTATCCCTTTATTTTAGCTCGTAAGCAATAACATCATTACAAAGAAAATAACATAGTGCATTACCAACTAAAACTACATGTACGTTTATGAATGTTTGAAGGTTATACCTCTGCAAAATCAAGCTCAACATATAAAAGAGGGGCTTTTCCCTCATCCTGTCATGGAAAAAGAATAATGGTCACATTCACTTTTACACTAATTAACTAATTTCGTTCTACACTACCACACAAACTCACAAAATAAACCAAGGAACCTGCAACTGGAAAAAAGTGGTATCAAAGCCTGCTCCAAGTGATAATATCTGCTTATTCCTACAACCCGTTTCGCCATTACTCATTTCACAATCAAGAAACTGAAAGAGCAGCTTCCGAAGAGCAGCCCATCGAGAAAAGTACCCTCAAAACAATCAAAGTACAAGGCAGACAGGTTAGGCTATAAGCGAGACTTGAAATGAAACTTCATTAATTGACGTATTGAATTTCTTACCACGGTTGATTATTGGAGACCTCCTCAGGGGTCTTCTAACAAAGAAATGAACGTAGTCATCTTTCATGTATCCTTCACGAACACATGACCTTTGAGACAAATAACAGTATTAAGCATAATTCAATAGCATGACATTCATGCTGCATGAATGCATAAGAAGCCGAACAGATGTGTATAAATGCAAGGCAGTGCATGAAAACAATTATGAACTATTAAGACAAAACCTGCTCTTTAAACATTTCCAGTTTCTTGTATCATTCTTGTTCTGTGCCCTAAAACACCATTACCATAACTGGAGACCACAAATGAAAACAAATTTAACCCTCAAGTAACTTCACGAAATGATATCATTTATGCGTAGCAACAAATCGACAACCAATCCTCCCCTAACAGAATAATCTTCTTAGTTTTTCCTTCTAAAAGCGAGAATGTTTTCTTATTCACTTCTTCGTTTTCTCGGCAACCAAACAGCGGAGAAAGAAACATCACGAAACAGGAAGAATTTGAATCGAGGGGAAGCGAGAGCAAAGAAACGCACAGCTTACTGGCCGAAGCGTCGTCGTTTGTTGCTTGAACCGCCGATCTATTGCTCTGCGAATCAGCCACCGGATTTGACATTCAGAGAAGTGTTTTGATTTCCGACTCACGCAGCTAAATGGATTAGAGGGAATTTTTGGTAATTGGCGGTACTTTATACATGCCTAACTGAAAGTCAGATAAGAACTTTCAATAGATGGCAAGTCGTTCGTGACAAATTATATATTTCATTAAATCTTTTTCACATATTTACTTTAAGTTTTAAATTTTTGTTTTAAATTTTAATTCAACTTTAAATTTAGGGATGAAAATAAGACTAAGTTATTAATTTTAAAAAATTCAAAAAATGACATTATTTTAATTAAAAATGTTATTCTGTCACTCTTAATTAGGTCTGAATAATTTTAACCTACACCTGGCTTGTAGCCTAGTCGGACCAATAAATCCTGACTAATGACTTCACGAATAGGCCAGTCATCTTAGGTCAGGCTCATTGATTTCAGGTTGAGCCGGACCAAATTGTCATCAAATTTTAAATTAGACTTAAAATTTAATTTTTAGCCTAAATTTTAACCCAAAATTTAAATTCTTTTACATGTAAAATAATATTATTTTATGCATTTTATGAAATAATATTATTTCATTAAACTTAGGTTCCAATTGAATATTTTACACCTAATTGAATTTTATTTCAAACTTGTAATGTGTAAAAAAATTTTTGCTGAAATGTTTCTAGTAATATAATCCGACTCATTGTCGTATTTAAAAAATTTACCCTATTGTTTAAAAATTTTAAAATTATTTAATATCTCTTATATTTAATTATTTTTAAATTACTTCAAAGAATTATTTATTGTTTATTTTCTACTGAGTTAATTACTAATTTACTATATCATTTCATACCTTTTATTACAAATGTTGTTTAATAGTGTGACTAATAACAAAACATTTGATAGTTTTTAATTTAAAAAGTTAAATTGCAATATAATAGCATAAAAGTGTTTATTTTATTTTTATTTTTATTTATTAATTATTGTAAATTGATAATAATTATCAAAATTAGAAAATTGGATATTTTTAAATGTGAAAATGGGAGGGAATGTTAATTATAATTTGTGAATAAGAATGCTACGTATTACGTAATAAGGCAAAATCTTCAGAACTCCATGTTATAACGTCCACGGACCGAAAGAGGAAGTCCCCAATCTAAAGCCAGAAATCTTCGGAGAAGCTGAAACTGCTGTTTCTGGAGCCAATTCCCGAATCACAGCAATCCTTCTCATAGCTGAAAACCCTGAAAACCTAATTTCGGGATTCACCCGAAGAAATTTTAATCCGAAGAGAGAAACCCTAATTTCTACGACCCTATTTGTAGATGCCCTGAGTCTCGCTTCGCGACCATAAGCGGTCCTGTCTTATAGCTACAGATGGATATCGAACAAAGGCAAGCAGAGCTGATCGATCACTTCGTGAAGCAAGCATCGGCTTTGGAGGGCTCAGCCCTTGTGCCCGTTGTCGTTGAGGCCACTTCGCATCCTTCTCTCTTCGCTTTCTCTGAGATTCTCGATATACCTGCAATTGCCCAGGTCAGAATTGGACACCCATTCTTGCGTTTTCCGTAGTTTAGTTCCATTTCCAAATCCGTTCCTTTTTTTGTTACTTATTCTATTGTTCGTATGATTTTTTCGCATTTTGTTATTGAGGAAATAGGAAAAAGGACGATTTTTTTTCAATGCAAAATTGTAACTTTTCATTTTTTGCTATTTGTATGCTCTTGTGTATTAACTCGTAAACTATATGCAGCTTGAAGGAACTGAGAATTCTTCTTATCTGAATGTGCTTCGGTTGTTTGCACAAGGCACTTGGACTGATTACAAGAGTAAGTTTATAGCTTCCGTCTTTGTTTCCTGTTCAATTCCTTATTCCGCTTGTAGTTGGCGTATTCGTAGTCCTAGCCATTTTTAAAGAACTGAGAATCATATCACATCCGCCCAGCTCGCTTATTTTGGCCTACAAGGGTTTGGTGAGTAATGAGGGAGAAACACTAAAAATTAGATATTTTACAGTTTTAGTGGAATATTATTTTAGAGTATAGCATATGCTCCTGAAATCCAGATGTATTACTCAAAAGAGAAGAAGTGCAAGAAGGTTGATAACTTGCAAGAGTTCTGCTGAATGGTGCTGTGCTATGATCATTTTGTTGTTGCTGCTAGATGTGAAAAGAGCTTACCTTACTTACTTTATTTATGTCAGCCTTTTTCTTTTATTCTGTTGGATGGCATAGATCTCGATTCATTTCCCTTATTGTTTTGAGCGGTAAGTCCATTTATTTACAGATAATGCAAGCAGTCTCCCACAACTGGTTCCTGATCAAGTCCTTAAACTAAAGCAACTTACCGTGCTAACACTTGCTGAAACAAATAAGGTGTTCTTCAAACTTTCCAACTATTGGTTATTTTCTTGATGTCTTGTCAAAATAAATCCTGCTAAGCTTAAGCAGATAGAAAAGCATATATATTAAGTTGAAATATGGTCTAATATTGGTTAGTTACTCAAATTTGAGGGGAAAATATATTTGCTAATTGTTGTAAATCTAACAATTAGGAAGAATTTTCCAACAACATGATAAATTGGTAAGCTTTTCTTGTGATAAGCTGTTAAAAATATGAGACCATGGAGCTGTATTCTACATATCAAATAATGAATGTTGTTTGACGTTTCATAACATGGTCCTTTTAAGAGTGAATAATTCAATTTTTCTTTCCACTCATCTCCCTGAGTCTTGACTTCTGCATTTCAATCAGGTATTACCCTATGATGAGCTAATGCAGGAGTTAGATGTCACAAATGTTCGTGAACTTGAAGATTTTCTTATTAATGAGTGCATGTATTCGGTACGTGTTTTTTCCAGATGTATTTTGTTCCTGATAGTGAATTCTGTTTGTGCTTTAGTTTTGTTTTTGAGAATAATCGTTATATAGAAATGAATAAGATACAGAAATTGCTTTTTCTATATGGATTGGTTTGTTTTTTAAAGGAATTTGGTGTTTAATGGTGTAAATTCAAAGGGAAGAGATATTATGAGTTCTGATTGTTATTCTTCTCCTTTCTTTTGTTAGGGAATAGTTAGAGGAAAGCTGGATCAGTTGCGCAGGTGCTTTGAGGTCTGTGATAATCTCAGTCACATTACCTTATGATATTGGCGTTTGTCCTTTTCTTTTCATCATCTCACAGTTATGCTGAAGCTTAATAATATTTTTTGCGGAGTACAGGTCCAATTTGCTGCTGGGAGGGATCTCAGACCTGGACAACTTAATAATATGATACAAACACTGTCTAGCTGGTAAGAATGAACTTATTTCTTTTCTCGCCATGTCTTGTAACATGCACTACTGAAGTACATACTATTAGCAAGATCAAATCTTAAGAGGACAAGTTACACTGTAGGAGTTTTTGAAGTTGTGCTTCTCACCTTTGCCAATCTATCATCTTCAATCTACCTGTTTTATTACAATCCGCTAGTTTCTCTATCTTGCTCAAAAATTTGAAACTCTTCCCCTTGCGTTATCTTCCATATGCTTGTACCATATCTAACCTTGTTCCTGTGGTTAGGTTGGCTACATCTGACAATTTACTTGCCTCAATTCAAGAAAAGATAAAATGGGCTGATCATATGAGTGATTCGGACAAGAAGCATCGAAAAGATGTTGAAGACAGGGTGGAAGAAGTGAAGAAGTCACT
>JANTNU010000004.1:1080688-1093284 GCA_024752395.1 Erythroxylum havanense
CTCCGCTCTGTTGATCTCCAAGAGACTAGAAAGTACTTATAGGATGGGAAGCTCCATTAAGCTTTGAACTCAAAAGCTCCAACCACATTGTATTATACACACACACACACACACACATATATATATATATATATATATATACGCGTATATCAAAATCATATCGAGGCCCGAGTAAATTAAAAAATAGTTTTAAATATTCCTAGTATTATTTTATAACATAAAATTTATGATCATTAGTTACATTTTCTACAATGTAGTCAAATATTTTTAGATACGTTTTTTGTAATGTTGTTGTCGTTATTTTATTGTTGTTTTTGTAATGTAACCAAATGTTTATACCTAAGTTTGTAACAAAGTAGTCAAATTTTATTTGCTACTTTTTTGATAATTTTGTGATGTGTTATTTATATCTTGCATATAATGTATAGATATATTTTTATTGTAAATTTGTTATAAAATCAAATCGTATAAAAATATTTTTAATTTAAAATATCAAGCTTATATATAAAAAGTAAAATTATATAAATATCATTAAGTTATGCCAAAAAATTAATATAACATTAAAGTAATCATTTATTACCATACAAGATTTTAATGACAACTTAAAAAAATCTTAATGACAATACAATAAATAAATATATCAGTTTACAAATTATAAGATGTCAAGCTCATATTATAAAAATATTATAGCACATCTCCATTGACTTCCTAATATAATTATGAACGTCGATGAGCTTGATGTCATAAAAAAAAGCTTAGTTAAAATTAATTGGAAAATATTGTGAATATTGATACAATAAGTGTTTTATCTTAATATTAAATCAAACATCACATAATTTTATCATTCACAACATAATCACTCATCAGTTACGTTCTCATCTATTATGTATACGAGACAAAAAAAATACTAAATTTAAATTATAGCAGAAATGAAAAAAAAGTATAAGAGATATAATTAATACTCTTTACTTTCTATGTCATTTCTATCACAATCTAGACCAAGTAATATTTTTAATAACCTATCACGTTTTGCTAGTTTTACTTAAGTTTCTTATCACCTCGTTACTTTAGGTTGTAATGTAGCCTTAAGCTTGTTATTTTCCTCTTGAAGGTGCTCAACAATTGTTTTATATGTTGAGGTTGAAACATTTAACTTAGGGTTATACCCAAGACCCTTCACAAAACTAGGACGAGTACAAGTACCATATCATAAATGTCTTCCCCTCATAGCTTATTTACCTTAAACATAGTCTTCTTTAATATCTCTTGCATCTTATTCTAAAATTAAAAATAAATCAATATTCAATCCAAAAATTACTACTAACTACTGCATTAATAAATGAACAAAAATATTGAACAAACTTTTGTACTTATATAGTTGTTTTCTCCTTCTTTTGACACCCATCGTTTATTATCCCTATAGTAAGTGACATTATATAGTGTGATCGTATCACATTTTTATTTGTGTAGTTCCACAACTACAAACGACTTAACCCTTGGTTAAAGGGTGTTTTTACTTTTGATCTACTGACTTTTGCATTTTCACAATTTTCCTAAATCAGGAAAAAAAACATAATTAAATCATCTAACAAGATTATTGCAAGCAAACGGAAAGGCAAATAAAACAAACCCAATCTTTCGAATCAACCCAATAATCACATAAATTATTCTTTGTTTTTAATTCGTTCAAGTACATGTCTTTGTACCTTTGCATCAAAAGAAAAAAAATTATAATACTAATGTAACTTGAAACAATGATCTCTGGTCCTTTTTTAATATTGAAGTAACATAGTTTGAATCATCTGAGTTTTCAATATTCACAATATTCAATATCAATTGTGAATAATAAATGAAAGTGTATTAATCTTAAAACCATTGAAACAATATTGTGTATGGTTATAGAATTTAAAAAATTACCGCAATTTTATCCAATGTATTTTCAAATAAGTTGTATTCCTTTTCTTAACATGTTTAAGACAAGACGCTTATGTTATCGCAATAATCTTCAACTCATTTGATAATTTTGCAGATTGAATCTTATCTACAAGATAATCTTGCAAAGTATCAATTTATATTGATAACTTTCAATTTATTGCAACATTAATTCGTTGCAATTTACAGCTTATAGTTTTACCTTAAACTACAAACATTGGAAGCTTACAATAAATTAATAAAGATAAGAAAATATTAGTTATTAATTATTTGCTTCGTTGTTGATTGAGGCATAATAAAGTTACGTATGACTTAAAATAAAATATTATTGTTATGTTATCGTGACAATGTATTAATAAATAACGAGATTGCAGAATAAAAGGGCATGTGAAATTCGTGATGCTCTTGTATAATATTATTATTATTAAAAAATATTCCGTTGTGGAGTACAAAAACAAGAACTAGGCCAGAACATGGTTGAGCTGTTGCAACAGGGAATCTTTATTTTCTTTTGTTGAAATACACGTGTGATTAAACGGAATTAATGTATTGATCTAAACCAACTAGAATGCTTCAATCAAGAGAAAAGGATTCGCTTCTTGTCTGAATCTATTACTATTTTATTTACATATATAAATATTTTAAAGGGGCATTAGAACCTAAGAATATATAAATCCAATCCCCTCATTCCTTTATTTTTATTATATTTTTAACTTTGAAAAAGCATAATCATAGAACATATTCAATACGATTTTCTTATATTTAATCAATTGCTTTTGACCTAGTCACTATTTGAATGGACTTTTATGAGGTCAATAAATAATTTTTTCAATGACAAAAGCTTTTTTTTTAATAAGTGCTTGACTGTAAAATAAAAAAGCTTCTTAATATATATGATTTTTTTGGCAGTCAAAATAAATCTTTTTAAGAAGTTCATTTTTGGGTAAATTTTTTATATCAATTAATGATTTTATTTTTTAGTCTCGTTTGTCTTATGTTTTACACATAATTCGTACAATATTCACAAACTCATCTTTACATTTATCTTGCAAACTCATTATTTGGCTTTTTTATTTTGTTTAATATTTATTTTTTATATTAATTTTACTTATATTATAATTTTTTGTTTTTGTAATTACTTATATTATAATTGTTGGGTTAATGCTACTGCTCTGTTATCTTTTCACAGGCAGAAACTGATAAACACTTGATATTTTGCAGAAATGTAAATTGCAGAAAATAAGAAGACTTGATTTTACTTGGTTTGATAGTCAAGAACTATCTACATCGAAGGTTCTCACTTGATAGTGGTGGAGAAATTCACTAATGCAGAAAGAGATGGAACAGGTTACAGAGTTGAGTGATTTTTCAATCACTTGCAAGAGGCTTTCACTCTCCTAGTACCCACTGGTAAGTACTTTAGCTAACTCTCAAACCTTTCTTTACAATCTCTCTTTCTTCCACTCTCAAGATTGAATACGAAGTGAATTGAAGATGTTATTTTTCTGTATATGTTGTGTATGCTCTCTGCCTGGCTTTTATATTTGATGAAGAAGACTTTCGGATGCTCCAAGTTGATGTGTCTCACGTGCCTCTCATGTGATTTTAAGTGACTCCCTCTGCTTGAACAAGATGACTCTTTCGGATGTGGCTTTTGAATGAGTCAAACAATTGACATGTGCTCTTCACGTGGGTCCTCTTAAGTAGCCTCCTTATGCTCAGTGTTTTGATGTGTAGGCTATCTTTTTTTTATTAAAGGGAAATAAATAACAGAGTTACAAAACTAGTCTGGGGGTACAGAGCCCCGATAAATCCTCTAAGAGGATACAGTGGCACCCGATGGGTGTAAAATCAAAAAAAGTAAGACCGACATCCTGAGGTACGGCATTGGTGGTTTGCCAATCCCCGCATCTATTGCTCTCTCGATAAACGTGTCGATGAACAACAAACCAATTCCGCGTAAGGAGTTCGTGTATACCCGTAGCAATGGGGTGGGAAGTCTGAGAGCGAAGCTCTGCTGTCGAAATGAGATGGTACGTAGCCATGGAATTGACAAACTCATTTATTCAAATATAATTTTATATCTTTTGGATGAGTTTTTGTCACTAAAATGATCTTTATGGCTTTATTTGAATATTATTTGAATTATTGTGCTTTACATTTAATTTGTGTTTATAAGGACAAAAATTATCGTATTTTGGTTTAACTGTGATAAATTAAAATTTGGACAATTGATGTTACATTATTTGTAATTTTTGTTGTAGGTATTTGAAGAAATTAAAATTAAAAAAAGCATTAAAAGAGGTAAAGAAAAGATGCTTAAATGCAAGCATCACTTGGTATAAACGACAATGCATGGTGTTGAAGAGAGGGCTGAAGGTATGTTGTGTGCGTCTATTGAACAAAGTAAAAGAGCCAGCTACAAGAAGGAAACTAGTTGAGTGCGTGGACCAAGAGTGGAGGAATTAGTAGGCAAAGAAGGAGACAAAAGGAAGTGACTTGTAGATAATGGGGTGTGGACCAAGAGGAGTATGGAGGTAGATGTGAGCTGTGCTTTGAGTGGAGAGCTGGGTGTTTTGGTAGTAGGCTGGTAGTGTGTTGTCCGGAGGAGTTGGTGGTCTGGTGTGTGTTGGAGTGTGCATAAAGGCTAGGAAAAAAGATAACAAAAGGGGCATGGAGACATGCTATCCTGGCATGGGCGTTGAATGCAGTATCTGGAGGCTGCATGTGCGTGCTTGGTGGGGTGTGCTTGTTGTGAGCTTAACAGAAAATAAAGGGGCAGAAATGTTGGCGTGATGTACTGTGGAGAAGAAGGATGCGTGGGTTGCTGTTGCTAGAAAAAGAAAATAAAAAGAATATCACATGATCTGGAGAGGAGGGTGTGCGTGAGTGACTTGTGTGTGAGTGATTTGTGTGTGGTGTGTGAATTACGTGAGTGGGGGGTTGGAAAAATAAGAATAAATGGGAGAGTGTCTTGGAGTGGGCGTTTATATAGTGTGCTGTGTGTGATGTGCGATGGAAAGTAAGTGATTGGGTTTGTGTGAGGGGGACTTGCATGTGTTGTTGTTGTTGTGAGGAGAGTAGGAGGTGAGTGTGTCGTATGTAGTGCTGTGAGGTGCGTGATCTTGGAGGGCTGGTGTGGTGTGTAAAGACATAAGGGAGCTGGTGCTGTGGTGGTGAAGCTGAAGAAGAAAACGTGGTGCATGAAGGCTGTGGACATCTGGGTAGCTGCATGGTTTGCAAAAAAGTGGACGTGTGGTGTGTGAGACGTGAGTTTTGCTGGAGAAAAAAAAAAGAAAATAACGTTGGGCAGCAACTGAGTTTAGTGCGTGGTGTGTGCATGAATAGGAAGCTTGGACAACATTAAATTATCACATCATCTACAGAAGGAGGCTATTTCACTTGGGTTATACGTAAGAGGGAGAAGCTGGTATAAGAAGGGGATCTATTGTCAATCTTCATCGCCGTCTTCACCAAATCCAAAAACCATTACTCTCACATCCTATGGCTGACCGTTGGAGATCATTTTTCACAGCACCTCCAATGAATTGTCGTGACTAGTTCATCCTAATCCTTCAGTTCAATGGCAATGGCAGGAGCTTGGAATTTTTATAGGGCAGTTAAAACTGCATTTTTATTCTGTCCATTTAATTAATTAGTAGTTCCTAGATCTTACTATTAATTATTTGGAGTTGCGTTTTGTGAATGAATTATTGTTTGGCAATTGATATTGTGTTGATTTTAGATTTAATTTCATTACTTTGTTTTGGGTCAAAACTTTGTATTGAGATTTTAGCAAAATTGGTGATTATTCAAGGTAGCTTGAATTATTTGAAACATTTTATCTGTTGCTGGCATTAATTCTATTTCTTAATTATTGCGTAAAAGTCGAGCATTGGTGTTAGTATCATAAGTTCTATTTTACTAGCCTAGTGACAGGTAGTAAATTGGAATTATTGGAAAATATTTTTGTAACAATTCGAGGTGGCTCGGTTGTTAGATTAAAGTTCAATTTTAATTCTTGGTTCAATTGTTTTAACTCCCATATCTTTTTTTTAGTGATGATTGCCTGCGTTATTGAACTGGAGGATTGCGTTTATCATTGTTAATTACTTTTGTTTGTTTTCTTATTTAACTCACTTGTTGTCATTTAAAATTTCTCATTTCAATTTTTAAAATACCAAAACAAGTCCTTTGCGTTTATTTTCATTCGTTGCAATTTTTAGCGGTAATTGTTAAAATCAACCCCATTTTGTAGTTTAGTTTGCATTGCATCTGGTAACTTAGGAAATTAATTTCACATTTGGTTCCTCAGAGAGAACGACCCGAGGTTGCGCTATACGCAATCCTTGGTTAAATTTTCGAAGTAACCCCAAGGCTACAATCGGACGAAAAAGGTTGTTTCAGGAATCTATCTGTAGTTCGATCCGACGAAAGCCCCTGTCCCAAGCTAACGACAATCCTGTATAAACACCCCAAAGTTCAGCCATCAGTGGTTCACACCAACTGAGATTCTGCGAAAAACCCCCAAGCCAGTTGCCGTCCGCATCACGCAAAATGCCTCCGGCCGTAGCTGATCGGTGGGAGTGATTACACGCGTCGTCTGTGTTATGCTTGACCGAACCCGGAGGTGGTTTACGCCACCCAATGAGTTGCTGATGGCGAGGAGAGAGGCCCAGGCCTGCTCAGTGCTGCCTCACGGAAGCCTGCTGGATCTGATCTGCAAAAGAGAAGATAAACATGTGAGGAGACAAAGGCCAAGTGAAATGAGCATCAAAGATAGATTTGTTCCTCCAAGACCAGAGGAACCAGCACGTAGTGCTAAAAAGGACCGGCCAATCGTGCCCCTGTACGCGCCGATGATGGTGTAGGTTGGTCAGGATCCATTGACGAAGCGGCGTAGAATAAAAGTCCGTGGTGGGGAGAGCCAGGGGAAGAGAAGCCCACACTTGGCGCGCGCGAAAGCAGTCACAAACAGCATGGAGGGGAGTTTCGTCCCCATGGCAGTGCGGGTAGGAGCTGTCAGTAGTCAAGTGTCTGTGCAACCGATAATGGTTGGTGAGAAGACGCTCCTGTGCTAGCAACCGAAGGAAGGCGCGTATGCATTAAGGATCGGGCCATTTCCAGATAGCAGGCCAAAGGGTATCGGACGATGACTCAGCATGGCCCATGATCATAGAATAGGTCGAAGCTACAGTGAACAAGCCGGTGAAAGATGGCCCCCAGATCACTTTATCCTGCCCGAGATAAGGCTTGGGGGGAAGGTGCCCGCAATAAGATGACAAATCGACTCGGGAAGATAGGAGTGTAATATGTCCCAATTCCAACTGCCCGTGGCCTCCACATACCGGTGAGCGCTTTAATGAAGAGACCGCTCGGGTATAGGTAGTGTGAGAGAGAAGAGGTCCAATGCCGCCTAACCAAGGGTCGAGCCAGAAACGGGTCCGAGTGCCGTCACCTAGTCTCCACTGTAATCCTTGGGTCACGATGGGCCAGATAGCCTTAATGCTACGCCAAACCATTGACCCACCCTTAGTCGCTAGAGCAGGGGGGATGTTGGCAGCGTCGAAGTGGTATTTAGCAGAGAGGACTTGGACTCAAAGGGTTGTAGGTTTTACTATCAACGACCAGCCTAGTTTAGTTAAGAAGGCGTTGTTCATCACACGGATTTTGTGAAGGCCCAAGCCTCCCAGATCCTTAGGTTGGCATACCTCGTCCCAGGGGACTAGATGAATTTTGCCCTTGTCCCGAGATGAGCCCCACAAAAAAGATCTCATAAGAGATTCCAGGTCATCACATAGGCGGCGGGGTAGTTGAACGGTCTGCATAGTGTTGCTCGGGATGGTCGCTAACACCGATTGAGTCAAAGTAAGGCGACCGACAAAAGATAGCAGCTGGGCGGACCAGCCGGAGAGGCGCTGCTGAACCCGATTGAGGATATACTGATAAGTCCGACGACAAACCCGGTGATGGAGAAAAGGAACCCCGAGATAGCGTCCAAGGTCGTGCGTCTTGCGGAAACCGAGATCGCAACTAAGAGAATGTTGCAGTGGGGGAGGGACATTTTTGGAAAAATAACACCACGATTTCGAGGAATTGATGCGTAGCCCCGAAGCTATGCAGAAGGAGTCCAAAATGTCTTGTACGACAGTCACCTAGTCCTGAGAAGCATCAACAAAGAGGATGAGGTCGTCGGCAAAGAATAAATGGGAGAGGACCGGCCCATGCTTGCTTAACTTAATCGGTTTCTAGCGACCTTGTGTCACCGTCTGAGAAATAGCATGGCCAAGGCGCTTCCTACACAGGACGAAGAGGTAGGGGGAAAGTGGGTCCCCTTGACGGAGGCCGCGGGAGGGAGTAAAAGCGTCACTGAGTGCTCCGTTCCAATTAACTTGGATGGAGACAGTAGATATGCACTTCATAATGAGACTGGTGAGCGAAGCCGGAAAGCCGACATCGATGAGGGTATCCTGAAGAAAGCCCCACAACAACCGATCGTAAGCTTTCTCCAAGTCCACTTTAAGGGCCATGAGACCTTTATGATCGGCTTTCCGTCGCATGGAATGGATGACCTCCTGGGTAATAATGATATTGTCAGTAATGAGGCGACCAGGCACGAAACTGCACTGCGTAGGAGCAACGAGAGCATCAAGGTGCGGTTGAATCAGATGCACAATGATCTTAGAGAGGGCTTTGTACAAAACCGAGCATAGGGTGATCAGACGAAACTAAGAAATAGATTTCGGAAGTGAAGTTTTAGGGAGTAGGATCATGATGGTGTGGTTGAAAGCGGACTCCCAAACTTCGTGGCAAAAAATGCTCTGAAAAAACCTGGTCAGAGAAGGTTCAAGTGTATCCCATTGGAACTGGAAAAATAACGTAGTGAACCCATCAAAACCAGGAGCTTTGTTAGGAGCCATGGAGAAAAAAACGGCCTTGACCTCTTCGGGGCTAAGCGGACGGTGAAGGTCGGTATGAGCTAGCTCCGGGAGTCGAGGAAAAAGGCCACGAATAGTCCAGGTATTGGCCACCGGCTCGTCGGAATGGTAGAGTTCGCGAGATAGGTGCGCCCCAAGGTTCGAAGTGACAAATCGTCAGAGACTACATTGCCGTTGGTGTCCGTTAAAGAAGCTATACGCATCTGATGACGTCGCGAGCGAGTGACAGTGTGGTAATAGGAAGTATTTCGATCACCGTATCCGAGCCACTGGCTACGGGAGCGTTGATGCCAGAGTAGCTCTTCCTAGTGGAGGACAAGCTCCAAGTCCGCCTGCAAAGAGGTCTCCAGCTCTCGAAGGAAGGGAGAATCAGTGTCTTCAAGAGGTTTTTGTAAGCCCGCAAGGCGAGCCATGAGTCGCTTTTTCCGGTGGAAGATGTTACCGAAAACAGTATTGTTCCACTATTGAAGACTATCCGACAGATTGTGGATCGCGCCACTAAGGTCGGGGTGGTGGGGAGTCCAGTGAGCAGCGACCAAGTGTCCAAAGTCATGATGCGTGAGCCATGCAGATTGAAAGCGGAAAGGTCGTCGCAGCTGAGAGGGGGGATCCGGGGGGGAAAGGGTGATGCTGAGCGGCTGATGATCCGATTTCAGGAAGGGAAGATGAGCAACTGTAGTGTAGGCTATCTTTTAAATTGCCTCGGATGTTGCTCATACGTTTTACACTGACTACACCTGCGTTTTGTCTCCTTGAAGCATGCAATACGGTAGTGTTAAATGAGTTATTAATGATGTAATAAACGACTGTGTTTTGAGATAAACTCTTCAGACATGTTATTGGCCTTTTATCTCCACGTGTTTGAGTCTTTAGGCATTTGTATCTGTTAGAACTTTCGAGAGCTCCTCCTTGTCTCCTTCTTCAGACACTCACACTAACACATATTTTTTCTTCCCTCTTCATTTTCCTTGTGCTTTTCTTGATTCTGTGTACAGATTTATGGAGAATAACGTGATTACCATCACAATAATCCATATAAAATATTTGGTTAGATATATTTTTATTTATATTTTATATGTTTTAAAATTATATAATAATTAATATATTGTGCTTTACATATTGTTAAATATACTTCATATAATATTTATATGAATAAATAAATTTTGTTACAAAATAAAATATAGTTAAAATTAAAAGTATTTTTATTTTTATGTAATCAAACAATCTATTGTATGTAGTTTTTTCAAAAAAATTTTTTATAAATAATAGTCAAAGAGTTAACTAACTTAAAATAAAAAGCTCTTCTTAGATTAATTTAAGTTTTCTTTAAGAAAATCTAATTTTGCGGTATCCAGTCGTATCGTTCTGAAGCTAGCCTAAGTGTATAAAAAAGAATTTCCGCAATGAATAAAATTATATTCTCGTTAATTGAAAAAAAGTCGAAATATTTAAATTAATCACGTCCTTAAAAATAAAAGATTTATATTAACAATTAATTGACCAAAAATTGGCTGACAAACTCATCATCAAAGTACACAGTGTCTATCTCAGCTATTCGCTTCTTCGGTTTAGGACATACATCCTCAGATTCCGACGAAGAAGAAGACGAATACGATGGCGACGAAGAAGTTGGCTCTGGCGATCGACGCTTATTAGTAACCCTAACGGGCTCATAGCCACCGGAGCCAATCAAATGCGGAAAGTTAAGCTTAGCTTTGGAGCCACGCATCCTAAATGCAGCTTTGTCAAAAGCCAAAGCCGCGTCCTCCGGCGTCTCGTATGTCCCCAGCCAAATTCTCGCGCCATTTTTCTTAGGATCTCTTATCTCCGCCGCGTACTTGCCCCACGGCCGCCTCCTCACTCCCATGTACCGCCTACCGCTAGGCGGGGGCGGGGAAGGAGATCCAACCGTCGCACTCGTGATCGTTGAATCAACTTGTGGACCAGTAGACGACGTTGATGCACTGAACTCTCCGTACGGCGTAGTTTCGACATCATTATTGGTTGGTGAAAAGAGATCGCTCAGGTTGATCTCCAGCAGGTCGTCTTCGAGAAGGAACCGGCGGATGGACTCTAGAAGGGCGAAGTCGGACTGGGATGGACTTTGTCCGTACATTTTCTTGCGATACTTTGAAGTTCGTAAAGAGCAGTGTAGTAGTGTAGACTGATGCTCTCTGGTCTGTTGATCTCCAAGAGACAAGAAAGTATTTATAGGATGGGAAGCTCCATTAAGCTTTGAACTCAAAGCAGTTTATTTATTAATATCTTCGAAGCTTCTTTCGGGATGTGGTTTTAGGCACATGTTTCTTATGCTTCTTCTTACAATGTATGTATATATGTGTCTATATATACGCGCATATTAGAAGTTTCTTGTTTACTTTCAATCAAGGTCATATCGATGCCAAAGCATAAAATTTACAACTACTTTAATATGTATTAAATAAATTATTAAATAAATAATAATTTATAAATTTACTTATTTAAAATATATTATTTAACAATTTAATAATTCAAAATTAAATAACAATATCCAGCAACTCCCATTTATAAATCTTAATTATTATTTTCATTTCAGATTAATAATAATCTTTAAAGTTTTATAATTTTAGTCAAGTTAATTTATCGCCATTATTTTTATTTAATAATTTGATAATGATAAATATTCTTTATCATGCATGGATTACAAGTTAATCATATTACTAAAGTAAAGGTATGATGACTAAGAATATATTTAATAACCTTTAGTTATCACACGTGTGGACAGTGTGGATGACAGTAATGTTTATTTTGCCATTGCACAAATTTGTATATTATTATATTTTTTTGGTGCATAATATGTAATATAAATTAGTTAGCATGAGAACAACATGTAGCCTTTAATATATTATTCCATTTGTATAATATAATTTATTTTGAGTTTACATCCTTTGTCTAAAATAATCATGTATAGTTCTATCTAATGTTCAAAATGACGTTATTTTTGCTATTTAACGTGAGTTTAGAGATTATTCATTTATGTCCGGTGACTACAATAATGTCATTTTAGGCATTAAATAAAATTAAACAGGGTTATCTTAAACATAATATCCAAACAGAATTCACCACTCATCTTTCTCTGTTACGACGAGTATGGATAAAAGCTGTTAGAATAGATGTGTTGCATTGCTATTCTTTTTAGCAAATACTAATAAAGAAGTTAATTTTGCAGATAATATGAAATGCATAAAAGTAAAGAATTCAAAGATTTTTACTTGGTTCGATAGCTTCAATGCTATCTACATCCAGGTTCCCACAGATGTGGTTTCAACTAGTATGAAGAAGAAGAGTACAGTTTACAGAGCTTGAGTGTTTTTCAGAAACACTTGCAAGAGTCTCTAACTCTCCTAGTACTCACTGGTAAATACTCTAGCACACTCTAAAACTTTTTCACTCTTAATTCTTACACTCATAGATGTTGAATACAATGAATATGAGAATAATGAAGTCCCTCAGTTTTTGTTATATCTCTGATGCTTGCAATCTGTTCCTCTTTATAGGTGTTGAATGGAGTAGCTTTCGGAGGAGTTTGCATGAATCAGACAAGGATCATGTGCCTCCCACGTGAGTTACTTATTCTCCTGCTTCTGTCTGCGTATTATATCGTTTGTGTAAGTGTAAGTCGTGTACAAGTCGACTTGTACAATGAGTAAGTCGACTTACACGTATTCAGCACCGATAAGTCGACTT
>JANTNU010000004.1:1150943-1162980 GCA_024752395.1 Erythroxylum havanense
CACAAGACTCCACAAGCCCAAATAATACTAGGAATAAGTACAAAAATTTTCAATGAAAAATTCAGAGAGTACAGTATTTTTTATTAATTTTAAAATTCAGAAAAAATAAAATAAATATTCCAGCATTCAAAAAATTTCAGGAAAAAATACCATAAAATAGTACTGGGCAAGTGGACCAAGTAGGAAAAAATTTAGGAAAAAAAGACCACCGGACGCCTCCACATGCGCCCACACGCGCCATCAATGCACGTGGGCGAGGGCATGGCGGGTCGGACTTCATCTTCTCCGCCCGCCAGCTTGGTATCCAGGTCGGCCGACCCGGTTCGCGACCCGATTTCGAAAATCATCCATAACTCCTTCATTTTTGATCCGTTTTTAACGAAATTTGCGTCAATAGATTCAGAATTCATAGATCTATCAAACCCCTCTATCAATTTTATAAAAAACGTTACTGTGTATGGTTCGAAAAAATCAATGTGGTTCGGGAAAAAAAAACGAAGAAAACGTTAATGGTTTCGGTTCTTGGAGTTCTTGGGGTTTTAAAAGTCAACACCTACCGCATTCTCTAACACCAAACCGAAGCATGACAACAATAATAAAAAACGATTTCACAAAACACAATCAGCAAGAAAAATTGAAAACCCCAAATTCTATGATAAGATACCGAAAATTACACCATATTAGCAGTCACAATTAGGGTTAATTGGCTCTGATACCAATTGAAATAAAATTAAATACGAAATACAAGATTAATCTCATAATTAATCTACACAAATAATTAACCTTAGAATTGCAACATACTATATTCAATAATTATATTGATAAATACCTAAAAATTGGAGAAATATTGAATCCATTGTTGTTTTCCGTGAAATGACGCGATAGAGATGCAGAGGATTTGCTACTGCTATTCCGAATCCTTAATCAGCAAAAACGCATACAGTTTCAATGGGGCAACTGTATTTTAAAGGTTGGTTAGCAGTAGGACCTTCTGTGCTTTATAATACATGGGCCAAGCCTACCCATCATAACAAGTCCATGAACACAGGCCCAATGACACGTTAAAGAGATAATTACAATTGACATCTAATTAATCGAGATTTGTACAAAATAATTTTAATTATGCTAGTAATAAAATTCTATCATCTTTTACATGTCGGGACATCGTAGCAAGAAACGAAGCAGCTAACCAAGATGATGGGTGTCTTCTTGGGGTCCTGAATGTTACGTGACAATGCTAGAGCAGCAGGCGCGTTTTCTACTATGGAGTCCAACAGAAAGAAAATGCCTCTTTCTTCTTCAACGAAGCAAGACCAAAAAAAGTCTCCTGCAAATCCAAGCCTTTATGATTCTAAATTCTGTGGGCACCAACGTTAATATTTTCACCAAATTCATCTTATCATGCGCTGCTGTTGCCGCCAGGGTTCCTATGGTGGATGGTCTTCACGTTGTTCGCTATGCTCGACAAGTGTTTGATATGAGACCCCATAGAGACGACGCCTTTCTTTGTAATGCCATGATCAAAGCTCACGTGGGTATGCGTCAGATCGCTGAGTCTTTGAATCTTTATGGGCATCTTAGGAGGGACACTGGTTTTATTCCCAACCATTTTACGTTCACTACATTGGCGAAGTCTTGTGGTTTGAGCATGACCATTTGGGAAGGTTTGGAGATACATAATCATGTTTTTAAAATGGGGTTTTACATGAATTTGTATGTATCAACGGCATTGCTTGATATGTATGTGAAGTGTGAGAATTTGGGTTTGGCGAGAAAGTTGTTTGAGGAAATGTCCGAGAGAAGTCTAGTTTCGTGGACGGCTCTCATTGTTGGTTACATGAGGTCAGGGCATATGGGTGATGCGGTTGCACTTTTCGATCAGATGCCTGAGAAAGACTGTGCTGTGTATAATGCAATGATTGATGGTTATGTGAAGGCCGGAGATATGAATGAAGCTTATCGTTTGTTTAGCAAGATGCCAAGTAGGAATGTAATATCTTGGACTAGTTTAATCAATGGGTATTGCAGTAATGGTGATGTTTCATCTGCTAGGTCTCTATTTGATGCTATGCCTGAGAAGAATCTCTTTTCATGGAATGCAATAATTGGTGGACATTGCCAAAATAAACAACCAAATGAGGCTTTGAAATTGTTCCGGGAAATGCAGTTAACCTCGTCTTTTGAACCTGATGAAGTGACAATTGTAAGTATTCTTCCAGCTATTGCTGATTTGGGAACTTTAGAATTGGGTCGTTGGGTTCATAAATATGTTTGTAGTAAGAAACTAGATAGAACAACTAATGTCTGTACTGCATTAGTTGACATGTATGCAAAATGTGGTGAAGTTTCAAAGGCAAGGAAGATTTTTGACGAGATGGCTTGCAAGGAAATAATCACTTGGAATGCATTGATAAATGGGCTAGCAATCAATGGACGTGCTAATGAAGCACTTGAGGTTTTCTTTGAAATGCAACGTGAAGGAATTAAACCTAATGATCTTACAATGCTTGCTGTATTGTCTGCTTGTAACCATGGTGGTCTGGTAGATGAAGGGAAGAAGTGGCTTAAAGAAATGGACGAGTTTGGACTTGAACCAAAAATTGAGCATTTTGGTTGTCTGGTTGATTTATTAGGAAGAGCGGGATACTTGGAGGAAGCTGAAAAGTTGATTAAAGCCATGCCTTACAAAGCTAATGGAGTTATTCTCAGTTCTTTTCTATTTGCATGTGGATACTGTAAGGATGTTAAACGGGCAGAGAAAGTACTGAAGCAAATTCTTTCTGTAGAACCAGAGAATGATGGGAATTATACCATGTTAAGGAACTTGTATGCCAAAGAGGAACAATGGAGAAATGTTGAGCAAGTCAAGGTACTTATGAGGACAAAAGGAGCAAAGAAAGAAACTGGCTCTAGTGCTATAGAGATTGATAATAGTGTGTCAGAGTTCTTGTCTGGGGGCAGAGCACATCCACAGTGGGATGCAATACATTCAATGGTGGAGTTTTTGCGGATTCACATGCGGGATAAAACTGTGACTCAAAATTTATAATCTCTGGTTGCTGTAGAAGCTTGAGGAGCTTCACCAAAGAACAAGCTTGAATCAACAACGGGGAGCAAGTTCTTTCCCTGTCTGCAGAAAGCTGACATCAGTACATGACAAAAATCTTTGCTTTGCCCAATTTTGTTTTCCCATCTTAATGTAGATGTAACACATTTTTCTCAGTATTTAATAGCTCATAGAATCAAAAGATGCAATTACAAATAATTCCATCACGGTCTCTGCTGTCTTGCTTTAGGCTTGGCAATGGTTTGAATTGAGTCCGAACTCGAACCTGAACCAAAATCTTTCTATAGGTCTGATTGGCAGCCAAAATTCACATTCAGGCAGACTTGATCAGGTTCAGGTCCGTTCAGCCGGGTCTCTCAAACTTTTAAGTCTTTTACTAACCTGAAGTCTCGTCAAATCAAGTCCGGGCTGGAATCCCAAACAAACATAGATGATGATGCACAAATGATAGATCCAACAAACCATACACAGATTCATACAATAAGATCTCACTCTAAACAGAAGACAAAGGAAATTAAAAATGAAAGATCCAGTCAAAGTAGAATCCAAGTATATGCCTCTCTGAATACAAGTAGAAAATAAAACAAAAAGAATTTTCTTGATTATGCACTTATTTCCAGAGCAGTATCCATAAGAAAAGTGCAGTTGACATGCAAGTAAATGGTACAAAGAATGTTACAAGGAGAGTCAAAAAATCACTCTGAACCAGAAACTACCTAAGAATACCTAGAGAACAAAATGAAAAAACAATATATGTGGATCAAAATTAGCTTGAGCATTATCCTTCTGTTTCCTGTATATAGAGATTGTATAGCAGAGACTAGAATCCTATTTCCGCCAGATAAAAGTGGAAGGTCCAAGATTAATGTATAGTAGGCCTACATCAATCATCTACTTTCTATAAAGTACAGTTTCCCTCAATCACCTCAGGCCAACAATGTTTTCTTATAACTTTGCTTATACTCAAGGTTCTACCTTGTGGTGCTCAAGGTTGCGAAGCACAATTCTTGCAAAAATTTTGGCTTCAAGTGGTGCAGTTGCTGCTGCCGCTGCAGAACGCAGGACCCGTGCAGCTCCAGAAGTTTGCATGAGATTTGCATGGTGGACAGCATGTCGGCCACCAGGAATGGTAAACTGAATTTCAATAATCATATTAACAGTGTTCACCCGAGTCATATCGAAAAAGAGAAATATATTGTTAGCAATCTGACAGACATCTATCATTACATTTAGTGAGACACATGATTTGGGGTAGGCAGAAGAGAGTGAATATCAGAATGCAAGTATTACCTGGAGAAGAGCGAATGCAGCACATGCCTTTAGTATAGAAGAAGGATTCCGAAGCATGGCCACGAATCTTCCGATTTCAGCCCCACTGCGACCATAAAAAGAATCAAGAGGGATGAAAGGTTACCTTCTCAGCCAAAAAGGGTAATGGATGTGTTGATAGCTTTTAGTTTTGGAATATGATACGGCCATGGTATGCCATCATACACTACAGATGTTCTGGAATTAGGATAGAAGCCTGACTACAGAAAATTTTGCATTATAAAAGTCAATGTTTCATAAATGAATGCATCCTGTGAGAATCCTGGTTAGAGATTGAAAGATGATGTTTCAGTTTTCTTTTTGACAGAAGGTTGGCAAAGAGGGAAGTTCACAAACCTGCATCTTAAGTGCCCTGCCTCTTGAATATGAGCTCTCTCAGTCACTTGCGCTAATGTTGCCGAAGCTGAAGATGCAGCAGCAGCAGCAAACGCTGGAGGATCAGAAAATTGAAGCACAAATGCCTCAATATGCTTCAGTGCCATCCTTTGAGCCCCATACAAGTTCACGCTTTTTGAACTACTCTCTAATGAAGTTCCTATTAACGCAAATTCATCCATTCTGCACAAAGAGAAATCAAACAAGTAAAACTACAATGAATGTTAACTACTGGATAATTAATATACAAGATAATGAGGGTGTTACAAGTACCTCCCATCAAACATGTATGCCAATGCCAACGCAGCCATAAAACGTGCCATCTTTGACACTGATGAAGAACACAGATGAACGAGCGCTGGAACTCCCCCTTCCTCCACTATGCGGAGAGCATTACCTGGGTTGAAGGCAAGATTCCAAAGAGCTCCTGCAGCAGTCTCATGAACATCCTGAAAATACCAAATAAGCTCAAGTGTGAAGTAGGATCCAATTCAAGTTGATAATAGACAGACATCTTTGCATTTTAAGTACTTGTAGAACAGATACATCACAAGAAAATCGAAATTCCAAACATCAATTGAAAAGGTCAGAATATTTCCTGCACGGGAAGTAGTAAGATAAAGGTAGAAGAAAGAAAATTCTACCAGAAGGAAAAAGGAAATTTCATGCGACTCCTAGGTGACTCAAAAACTATAATGCACCTATGCACTTTGTATATTCATCTTAAAAACATTGCAAAAATCATTTTTTGAGGTTTAAAAAATGCTTGATAAGCATGGGATCTTCAAAGTTACAGATATGTAAAGAAAAATAGATACTAACCTCAGCCTCAGAGCGTGCCAGGGAAATGAGAGGTGCGATTCCACCTTCTTGTCCAATAGCAATGCTGATAGACATCACAAAACAAAGGTGGCATTAGCCACAGATAGCGAAAATGATGCATAAGAACACCAGCTTTTAAGAAAGAAATGAATGGAAAACATTTTTTTGTCAGAAGTGATATAGCATACAAAAGGGTTGATTAGGCTAGAAAAGTTTATGCTTTTGTATTTTCAAAGATTTCAAGTTTATGGCAAATTATTTTTGGTAAATACCAGAAATATCAAGTTTGTGAGAAATTTTACAAGTGACTAAGTTGCTATTACCGTAAGAATCAAATACATGAAGTGGGCACAAATAGATGTACTATCTTAACTCAAATGCAATATATCACCCACCCTGTGCAAGAGATACCCCTCTCCACCATTCGACTAGGGAGAAGTCTAGTTTGAAGAATCTATAAGACAGTGAGTTAGAGGCTGCCCTCTGAATGAGCCCAAATATAGGATGGGATAAGTATGGTGGATACCACTTTTTGAGGATATGGACAAACAGATTATGTTATCTAGGCACATCATAGACCCTCTTAAAATACATAACAAAACAAGATGAACCAAAGAATTTTAGAAAATGAACTTATCCATACCTGTTTGCTTCTGATACTGACAATCCCCAAAGAGCTCCTGCAACTCTCTCTTGAAGACCTGGTGAGGCATTTGAACAGGATTGTGCAATAGCAACCTGAATAACCCAGATAGGATCAAATTCTCAATGCATAGTAGATCCTCCAATCATATGGTATCATTTTATAAACTAGGAAGAATCATATTAACTCCACATTATTCAAGACAATCTTTCTTTCTCAAGTATTCTATAGATTTCAGCTTTAGCATATTAATTCTCCCAGATCATTACTTGAATTTCCCTCCTTTCCCTTTTAAGAACAGGCATTTCTCAATGATCACATAATTCACTGCTAAACCAATAACATAATGGAAGTATTATCAACTTCAATAACAAAAAGCCATGAATCATGCAGTCATCATTGCAAGTATTGTCTACAAAAAGTGCCCCTCAGCTGCAATCTGTAAAGGGGGAGAGTACATTAAAGAAAGAGACAACAATTGCCAGAAGAAAAACTTTGGTGGATGTTTCACCATAGGATGAACCAAAGGCATCATTTAATCACGTAAATCACATTCCATTAAGTACTTTCCTGTGAAACACGTCTTACTGAATGGAACTGAGTTGAATTTCCGAAAAACATCCAGATTCAACAAAAAATTATCATACCAAGGCCTCAACCCCACCAGCTGCTGCAATTGCCTCACGATTTCCATCATCAAATGATAAGTTCCATAATGCGCCAGCAGCTTCCTGTCTGCTTATGAAAAAGTGAAAATAAAATTCAGTTGAATGGAATTTCAAAATACAATAATTGCTTTCAGGTTTCAGAAGCATAGCAATTATAAGATCATGAGTTTCTGTGCAAGTGAGAAATAATGTCAAAGAAAAAATACAGAAGCAGAGAAATAACCTTCAAATCATTAAGTTGTGTAAGCAATGAGATTAGGTAGTAAATGAGAATTCTCAACAAGGGTAACCTGATAAGGTAAGACTTTCACCCTTTTGTTTAGAATGGTCATTAATAGTCATACTTACAACATTCAAATCCAGGAACTTTAAAAAACAATAAACAGAATGTATGGAACTGAAAGGAGCTTCACTATGGATCCTCTCCTGAATGCAAGCCTCCTTAGAGGTTAATTTTGAACAGTTTGAGATTATTTGTTTATGCGTTGATGCTTAAGAAAATATGATCATCCAGGAGTTTTTTTTTTTTTAAGAAGTTTAATAGCTCCAGGAAAGTGAAATAAATCAGGAGCTGGCAAATCAAATCACCTGACACCTTCATGAGGCGAATGAGTAAGCTGAACAAGGGCTTCAAGAGCCCCTGCCTCTTGTCCAACGGCAGCATTGTTGCTGTTGCTATCCCCATGAGCAGCCAAGTTAGCTAATGCTCGAGCAGCCTGTCATTAACCAAGGTGACATAAGTGAACATGTTGTAGGTCATAAATAAAACTGACAAACAGAGATGAAGAAAGTGACATCAAACAGCTTTAAACAAGAAGTCAGATTGTTTGCAATTTGAATAGTCCTTTGAATTCTGGTTGTGTAGGATAGAAGATAGAAAAGTTTGAGGCAATTTCAAGTATCTTCTGAAAGATACTGACTCGAGCGTTAACATGAAATTAATGAAACCAAAAGAATTGGACAGGATCACAACTTATTGAGACTTTCGTACCAATTACATTTTCAAAATATAGTCTGGAGGAAGCCTTTACTTCATGAATATTGTTACATAAATCACAGTCTGCAACCCACCCTTTATCAACAAAATACTGACCAAAAATACTTAATTACACACCTGTTCTTGCACTCCTTCAAATTTGCAGGTACGAGCAAGCATCACTAAAGCATGTACACCACCTGCTAGAGCAACCTCCATGCTGCACTTGTCATCAGCTGCTAAATTTGCCAAAGCACCAGCTGCACGTTCCTAGCCACCGTAGAAACCAACATAAAAACTAATGTATCATGCAATCAACTACATGAATATATGCAAAGGAGGTACAGGAAGCCTATAAAGTATAGTATGTGATTGAAAAATAGTAATCCAGGTAAGTAAAATTACAACCAGAACTCCATCACTCCCAGAAGACCATTTGAATATAAGATCAACTAAAGCTTTCACACCACCAGCCTCAGCAATAGCACCCTGAAAAGTATTTTCGTAACATTGCAGTTAGAAAATCAGAGAATATGTTCTTTCTCAGGAAAAATAAATGAGAAACTCAACCTTGTGCTCTTCCCCTACGGAAAGATTCCAAAGTCCTCCAGCAGCTTCTTCAGCAACTAGCCTGTTCATGGACCTTGCCAGCCTAGTTAGGATACCAATTCCTCCTTCTGCAACTTCTTTTGCAACATTTGCATTCACAGACAAGTTCGCTATCGCCTATATGATTAAGGAATGGAAATCTTTCATTAGACAAAAGTTTGAACATCAAACGAGATTGCATACTATTCAACATTGTTAGTCTCTGCGTATTATTTCTGTCATGAGCATTTTCTGCTTCATATACACCAAAGACATATATACCTTAGCTGCCTCTGACTGAAGACCTTCTCGCCAAGATTTTGCAAGGTTTAAAAGGAGGTGTACTCCGCCATCTCGCATAACTGCCTCTGCCCTTCTACAATCTATGCTAGCATTTTCATCATCAATAACTACAAAAGTTGCAAGTCCAGTTGCTGCCCTTTCTTGAACTTCCTCCTGAGAGCTCTGCATCAAACTAAGCAATATTCTTGAACCTTGCTTGAGCCAAAAATCATCCAAACCTTGTGGATTGCTCTCAGCAATACGCAAAAGTGTGTGGGATAGGATCCACTCAAGCCAAGTCATTATCTCGTCTACAATTTTATCATTCATCATTGAACTCCTCCAATCCATAAACACATCTTTTCCCTTCTTTTCATTATCAGAAAATAAAGAAGCTAGGCTTTCAAAAATGTCAGTGAAAAAGGCAAGCAGCAATTTGCCTTTGTATCTGTTAGTGGTAAAGGAAATGTCTTCTTCAAGAACGGGGCAATTCAACGCACACAAAACCTTCAAGCTGGCAGATGAGGACAACAATCTAGAAACAGCAGTTGGATCAATATCAGTTCTTGAAACATCTAAACCAATCAGTTTGGGCAGGCTATGCCAAAGATGCGAAACCACATTCCACTTCATATTTGATGTCCCTGCAACTGATAGATAGCGAACTGATAGTACATTTCCCAATGCTACTTCACTGACATTCAAACAGTCCAAGAACCCCACATCAAACAAATTTGGACAATATTTAGCCAAAGCATTGATCGCATCGGCTGAAACATCCCTAATTCCAGAGAGCCAGAGTTTCTTTAATTTAGGACAGCAGAAAGCAGTTGCTTTTATAGCATCACTAGTTATCCTTTCAGAAAAATCTGGCCCAAGTTGGAGGCTTTCAAGTAGCTCATGGCGAGCCACAATCATAGAAAGAGTAGCATCTGTTATTTTCCTGCAGTAATCACCACTTATTTCATGTAAGTTCCTCGATTGTAGATGTATTAGTGCTTCAGCAGACTCTGCTCCACGAAACCTAAGCTTCTGAACATTTGCGCATCTAGAAGTCAGCGAAGCTGCCATAGCAGCATCACATTTGTGAGCACGAAGGTCCAATGAACCCCACAAGCATGGGGAAGCACCTAGAGCTCTCCATGTCCTGCATGTTGCTGACAAGCTCGCTCGGTCACGATAATTTAGACAAGAAAACAATTGTATTACAGTGTCATCTGGCAAGCTGGTCCAATCAACATCCTCAACTCCACCAGAGGGCAAAACCCCACCCTCAATTTCAGGGTAGCTAGGCAAAATTACCGTCTCTTTACCCTTTTTTGCCACTTTACGCCTTACTCTACGACTCATATCTTGATCAGATCACGAAAAAGCAAAGCTCTTTTAACAACTTTGGACCCCAAGCACCTAATTGTATAGCCAGTGAAGGAACACAACACGTCCCATTACCACATATCCACAAAACTCATACACCCAACAGGAGCAGCATAGAACAACAAAGCCAACACGCTTTAACCTCAAAAACCCTTATCCTTAGAGAAGTAAATGATTTGGGTATCTAAACCAAACGGGATAAAAGATTTTCAATCATTAAACAAACCAAGGCAACCAATCCCAACAACCCAATGGAACAATCCTCGGAAGTTCACAATACGCAGGAAAAATCAACAGTATTTCCAAACCTTAAAAGCTATAAAGCTGGCGTGCAAAACCCTCCAAAATCTTGAAGCTTCGGGGTTAAATCAGTTGCCCTTTGTTGAGGCTGCATTGAAGAAGAGCTAATGGGCATGAAACAAATAAAAAACTAAAAAGAAAAATAGGCACACAACAACCAGATGAAGAGTTGCAGATTGAACAATTCAGGTCTACAGATATAGAAAGAAACCCTCTAAGCACGTGTTCACTCTCTCCCCTAAGTTTTCCTTGCCTTTGTTGTTAGGCGACAGACGTAAGAGACAGAAGCAAGTTGAATCTTCGTGCCTATGATGATGAGAGGACAAAAAGAGAATATACTAAAGTTGAAGTTAATACTTACTATAACAGCATTAAGATTGTTTATAAACACCACAGCTCTAATGTAATGTCTTCTTCGTCCGATATCAAAGTGAAATCTACCAATGTTTGGAGCGAACTTGCATTACAAGTAGTCATGATCAACGTTATTTTTTAGCCCAAAAGGGCATTTTTAACATCAAACGAAAGTCTATAAATTTTAAAGATTTCAATTTTAACTCTTAACATTTTTCAAAATTATTAAATTGAACTGTAAAATTTAACAAATTTTAAGCTGACGAAAAGTTTAAGTTTGACATAATTAACCAATGTTTTAAAAACCATATCAGATAATTAACCGGTTGGAAAAGTTTAAAGTTTAGAGATTCAACTAGTAATGAACTGTTATAAAATCGATGTATAATAAAGAAGAAGTAAACCTTATAAAAATAAGTAAAAATAATGTTGAATAAAATAATAAAGTTCATGAGTAGTGAATGATTAATTGAAAATGCTCTTTTTTTTTTTGGTCTTCCTTTCGTATTTTATTCTGTGATCATTAATTTTTCTCCTCTTTAAAACTCAACTTGGATAATAAGAATATGTGAGTGAGAAAAAGGCAATTCTAATATTTTCTTGGCAAATTTAAATAGTTCTATTTAATTTAAGAGTCATAATTTACGCACAGGGAACAAGGTGGAGTGGGGGTCGACCAGAAAAGAGAGGAGAGTTGTGCGTTGGAGAGAGGAGGGAGCTAGCTTTAACTTGGAGAGTTTTTCAGGATGGGCGTTAACTGAAAAACCAGGAGAGGTGAGAAGCTAGAGAGGAGACTAACGTGACAGCAGAAACAACTCTCCACTCACTCTACAAAGCCCTCAACGTTACACCAGAAACAAAGATAATACTCTCCAAGGTTGGCTTGAGCTGAAGAAGGTTACACACGTTGAGGTGGGAGTGAGAGTGAACTGGGTGTGTGTTATATACCAGAGTGGCTGAGGGGCGTTAACAGAAAAAAAAAAAAGGGGAACAAGTGAGTGGCATTACTGGTGTGCGTGAACTGAAGAAAAACCAAAGGGAGGGGGCTGGGCAATGAACTGAAAGTGATGTGCGTTGTTTGGAGAGAGAGTTGAGCTGAGTTAAAGAGAAAAATTAAGAGAGAAGGAGGCTGGGCGTTAACAGAAGAAAGAGGGTGAAGTCTGGAAAATGTAGAACTGAGCTGTGCGTGACCAGAAATGAAGTGGAGAGCTGCAGGAGCACACGCAGGAGCTGAGAAGAACGCACCAGCTAGAGACGCT
>JANTNU010000004.1:1284708-1294908 GCA_024752395.1 Erythroxylum havanense
CTGTAATGAATGTTCTTAGGACTACGGCTCATCCATGAAATTAAACGATCAAATCATGGAGCTTCCTTTGGGGCAGATTGAAAGTTAAATGCTTATCCGTTAGTTTACAAAGTCTAAGACGCGGGAATTCTTCCAAAACCAAAAAAAAAAAGGGTCTAACGCACAGAGATGTTGCTTCTTCCATGAAACCGTACAATTCTGGCATACTTGAGGTTAGGGTTTTTGCAAAACAGTATAAGATCACCAGTAGAGGCTAAAATTTAAACTTTTCCCTTTCCCTATTTCAGCTTTCGCAAAAAGCATTTCATCGAGCACCTACTGTGCTATAAGAAAAACATTTTCCAGTAACTAGCACGAAACAAATAACAAAGGAGTTAATCTTGTTTCATTACATTGTTTATGCCTGAAGTTCGAAGTCGTCCGAGTTCAGAGGCACCCGTACCCTGTCGATCTCTGCAAAAAATCGGACGTTAATCTCGTTTCATTACAGATGAGAACGGAGATTTCTACTAAATCTCATGACTTGTTTATCATTTTTTGCATACTTTCTCATAATATTTCTGTCACATTCCCATCTTCTCTCGACAAGAAAATGTTCAAAGAACTTGTATTCCTACATGGGCTATACATAAATACATAATACTAAAAGAATACTTGTGACAAAACCGTGGCAACTGACATACGAGAAACTATCAAAGCTACACTCGAAATTCCTAACGAGGGTGAAAAGAGCCTCCCACTTTGCTCTCTGTAATTCCTGTATTACGTCTCTTTAATGATGATGGTGGATTCCAAATCGCAATCCTCTGCTTGTTCTTCAGTATGAGAGATAATATCTGATAGGTCCCAGTCAAAACCTGTTAGAACAAAGGAAAGGAGAAAAGCAAATATGCAGAATAAATATGCAAAATATTCTACTTTTGGTGAGAATAAACCAATAACTTAACTTGACACTCCAAAAAAATCTCCTTTAACATTGATAATTGAAACATTTAAATACCAAATCTGCAGCAACTACTTTAGTCCTAAGTACAAGGAATTCTAAATACTAAAGATATTCTACTAATAGATAATGGAGAACATGACCCACTACACCACTAGACCCACTAAACAAATAAATCCCACGTTAACAAGACCCACTAAATAACTAGATCCCACGTTTCCCATACTGTGATCTCAACATTGCCCTCCCCTTTCACTGCAACCTTGTCCTCAAGGTTGAAGTTAATTGTAGCTCAACTATCATGTCTTTCAACGATATCCTCGATATCCTCCTCACTACTTGCATTGTCTCCTACCAACAAGAGCAATTGATGACCCTTGCACTTGTGTCCCGATGTAAATTTTTCATTACAATGGAAGCAAAGCCCCTGTGCACGCCTTTTCTGTAATTCTTCCCATGACAATTGTTTTGCTGTAGGCACAGACCGTGGAGGTTGAACAAACTTATGTTCCCTAAGTAATTGCTCGTCTCTCATTCGCGCCAAACTTATGGCCTCTTTCAATGTTTTGGGCTTGAACATACGTATGCCATCTGCAATTTCAGGTCTCAACCCCCCCATAAATGTTCCTACTAGTCCTTTTTGAGTCCATCCTTGAACTTGGTTGCCCAATCGTTCAAATTCTCTTTGATAATCCCGCAAGGTTCCTGTTTGTTGGATTTTAGAAAGTGCCTCGTCAAAATCTTCACATTCTGTTGGCCCGAACCTGATCCAGAGTTCTGACTGAAAATTTTCCCATGTCACCTGTTGCCCCTCATCGATGTATGTCTTGCGAAGCCATTGCCACCATTGGTTTGCCTCACTTTTAAGGTGGAAGGAGGCTAACGGAACTTTTTGCAAGTTCGGAGTTTCTTGATAGTCAAAAAATTGCTCCACGCGACTAAACCATTCAGTGGGGTCGCCGCCGGCAAATCTCGGGTATTCAAGCCTTGCGAGTTTAGAAGAGAACATATGACGTCCCTCCTCTACTGCACCTTTGATTCCTTGCTGGGTGTTTGTGGGTCGACCACAGGAATTGCTAGTAGATCCTTCTCTTTGAGAAAGGACTACATTAGATAATCGAGCAATAGCTTCTTCCATTGAATGAAGCTTATCGACAAGACCTTGCTCCATTCGGCTCATTCTGTCCTACAAATTGCCTAGACTAGCTTCAAGATTCTCAATTCGTTCTTTATTTGTCGACATGGCTCTGATACTAATTGATAAAGACTTTTAGGAGAGCCACACCCAAAAGCTAGCTTATGAGGGTGAAGAGCCCAAAGTCCTTATAAATCCCATATCAACTTTATATTTAATCGATATGTGATTCAAGTCCCATACCTTGCAATTAGATCAAACCGTAGCAATATCATCCGTGCATTGACTTACCACACAATCATCACAAGATTTTCCCGTTGTTGTTTGTTGCGCAAATTGTATCCTCAAATGTTTATGCCCTTCCGGTCCAATGACTCTTTACATTACAAGAGAGGGTATCCTCAATCCAAGCACTTCTATCTCTATTATGTTGCATTACATTTGATGCTAAAAAAATGAAACTTCGATTTCTATGAATCGAAATTCCTATCATTATCATCAACGTTTCGTGAAAATTCCCTACCAACACAAAATTTGAAGAAGTGTATAATTTAGAAAAGTTTGATGATACGCAACTTTATCCTTATTTAACAAAAGGGGCTGATTACGGTAGACTTGCATAAAAATGTAACATGAAGATTTAAAAATAAAAATGAAAAAACATATGGGAAGATCAAGCTAGAATTCTAATGGATAGAGAGATTGTGATTAAATACTTCACGGACAAATAGAAAAAAACTGAAATAAAGAAATACAAAAATAAATACATAATACGATTAAAACTAAAATAAATAAATACATAATACTAAAAGAATACTTGTGACAAAACACATTGGATAAGTGGCAACTGACTGATAGGTGTCGAAGCCACCAATTAAAAATATATCATACTACCAAGTTATAAAATAATTGTAGAAAATGACAAGTAAGTTCGAATCCACAGAGACTAGATATTAATAATATTCCTTTAAGAATTAGAAGAATTTAGTAAAGGCAAATAACAAAGGTAGGTTTTTTTTTAATTGAAGAAGTTGAACGAGACCATAAAAGTAGGAATAGAGAAAATTGATTAAAGAATTCATTCCTTCTAAAGGTCGTTTCCATGCTAGTTCAATGATGTTGATTATAGTTGCAAATATAAACTTATTAATTAAATCAATAGACCAATTATAGTGGTTAAAGACGCTTCTAACAACTTCATCTTTACGTAAATTGGATTAAACAAGACAATGTACTTCGATTAATCTCTTACCAACAAATAATCCTAACTTGCGTATAGGATTCAATGCATTGATAGCACTAAAATTGATAAAGACCTGATTCTAACCAATAAACCACACGCGTAGTTCATTCAAATTAGATTATTTGTTTCCTTAATATAACCTGAAAATATAGTTCTAATCAAGCTATATTATTTGCTACAATTGTTAACTCAACCAAACAATTCTTATTCGATCTCATTAACTAGCAATTTATTATCCTAATTAACTAAACAATTGGCCAAATCGTTTAATTAAACAGAAATAATAAACATCCACCATAACCTAATAAATGCAGGAAATAAATAAATATTAAAGAATCAAAATGAGTAGGAATAAATGTTCAGATCTTACAACACTTCCGTAAAACTAAGCACTTCAACTAGACCTTAAGCTAGAAATAAAAGAGTTAGCCATTCATGGCTATTTTTCAGCTAACAAAATGAAATCTACTTCCGATAGATACCCCCTAAACTAACAGCCCTCTTCCCTTTATAAAAGAGGAGAATGTTCCCAACCCAATAAATGATGATAAGGAGATAAAATCCTCAGATTCTCCCCCTGATTCTCGCTATTGGCTGGTGATCGGAGAGATAATTCCAGCCCAATAAATGATGATAAGGAGATAAAATCCTCATATTCTTCTCCTGATTCTCGCTAATGACTGCTGATAACCATCCAAAACAAATGGTTGTTTTAGACTTCTAAGAAGATAGAACAACTCCTCTGATTTTTGAACTCCTGCAGTCCATTTAAAATTTTCCAAATAAGCCCAAATAACCGATAAATCAGCAAATTTTTCTTAACTGTCCAAAATAACAGAGAGAAAATAAATCCATCAAAAATATCAAAATATTTTACATTATAAACGTAATTTCCACCAAATATTCAATAAAAATATCAACGTATCACTGGCATACCGAGAAACTATCAAAACTATCTTCAGATCACGTCTCTTAGCTTGCTTGAGTACTGGTTCTGTCGGATTTTGGCTGAACTGTACGTTACCGTTCGGATCCATAAATCGGCTACCTTCCGTGATGAATCCGACGTGAAGATACCTGCAAAACAAAGAAGACGAGTCGGGGGTTGTGTCCCGATTAACCCCTCCGACGCTCAAGTTAGCCTTTTGGTGAAGGTGAGGTCACTGAATGCAGAGAAAACTAGGTTTATGATTATGCGTACCTCTGTTATGGGAGAATTATACCTTATATATGATTTTGTAGCTAGGTTTAGGTTTTCACGTAGACTTCTATCTCTGCATGGAAGGTTTTCCCATGCTGATGGGCTGTAGGGAGTGTGGATCGGGCTTGGGCTTGGCGTGGCAATTAGGAATGGACCGATCGACCCATGGGTGGTCTCGATTGAGTCCGGGCCCTGCACGGTCGACCCGACCATAAGCCCCCCTACTCCTTGAGTCTGAGCGAAGAGAAGAGTCAGAGGAGTATGTAGAGGTTTTGTAGCTCATCTGTGAAGTAGCTCGCTAGGCGATCGATTGATCGGGCATTGACGTTGTAGGTCAAATATTGGACAACTCGTACTTGATCCGATCAGTCAGATATCGAGATGTAGTCCGTCTACAGTCTTACAGCTCGTCATTAAGATAGCTCGGGGTAGGCCTGATCGGTTGAATATTGGCGGGCAGTACGTGACTGCTCGTATTAGGATTGATCGGCTGATTGTCTCTACTCGGTCGGCACAGGCATTTTTTGCACGGTAGCCCGCGTCTAAGTAGGTCGGGAGATCATCATTAGCAAGCATGTAGAGCATTTATTGTCGACGGCGCGCGCCTTTTGACAGCTTTTCAGAATCTGATACGAATCGTCCTTGTAACCGTCGCACAGCTGTCATGCGCGTCCTTTCAACTGTTCGCGCCGTTCCGATTTTGAATAACCCTAGTTCTCCTTGGCTCGGATTCTGCCATGTGTCCAAACCTGCTCGGATTTTCTACGCATGCCGAGTTTTGATTGGGTGTCCCTTCTACCGACCCTCTATAAGTATTCAGAGACGACGAGTTGTGACGTTCTTTACCTTTTGCTTTCGTTCTCCAGTTTACACTTTTGCTTGCACTTGTTCTCTGTCGTTCACTGTTCCAAGAAATTTCTTTTACTCCGACGTCCGATTTCCCCGTTTCCAATCTCTAAATAGGTACGTCCTTTTTCTTCATTCCCTCTTCTAAAGCTTTCTTTTCCGAAAATCTTTTTCTTGGTAGGCATGTCGACGGGTAGTTCTAGAAGCATGGTAGGAGGGGTTGAGGAAGTGTCGACGAAAGAAAGAAAAGACGGGTTGGTTGTGGAGACGGTGCCGAGAGATGAATCAAAGATGAGGTTGGGAGAGTTGCAGCGGCTGATCATTAGGTGTAACATTCCTTCGTCCTGGGGGCCTAGGCTGGCTATCGGTAACGAACGGATCTCCAGCAATCTGGGTGGGTATTTTGCTGTTTCTGAGAGCTTTTTCTCGGTCGGTGGCATGAGGCTTCCATACGCCCCAATTATTGACGAGGTGTGTGCCGCATATCAGCTGATGCCGAGTCAAATCCCTCCGAATGGCTGGAGGTTTATTAACGGTTTGGCCTTGCTATGCCATAAGTTCGGTTGCCCTCCATCAGTCGGCATCCTCCGCCACTTTTTAAGAATGGGTCAGAGCTCGGTGATTGGGGCTGGGATTCCTCATTTTCAGTACAGGGATGCCCAATATCGCCCGGATGGGACTCCTGGGAAAGTCACTTCTTGGCGTACGAAGTACTTCTTTGTGAAGCCCCCTGGATCCTCCTTCGAGCCTCGACCGTGGAGGTATCCTTTAACCGAGCAGCGGAATGACGTGTCGACCGTATCCCTTAGTAGAGAGGAGTGGGAGGTGGTCGGTCGTATAAAGAAGCTCAGCAGATACGACTTTACGCGGCTCGTTCAGGGATACTTCGGGGGAGTCTGGACCAATTCTTTTCTTATTGACCCCCCATCACGAATTAGCGGGCTAGGAGAGGAGACCGCCCCGTCCGGTTGACTCCTCGTGATTTTGCTAATTGCTGTATTTTTTAGCATTGGTTTTACTTTCTAACTTAATTTATCGTTGTGCAACCATGGTGAAGATGGGAGGTGCTTCCGCCCAAACTTCTAAGCCAAAGAAGCGGGCCGCTCAGAAGGAAAAGGAGAGAGGGGCGGAGACTGATGAGGGTGCCGCTTTATCCGTGGGGTTGGGCTCCCTCGCCATATCGACGGATGTTCCACCTGCCGGGGACCGTCCTGCTGCTTTGGCGTCATTACCGATTGTGCCGGTCGACGCGGGCCAGGTAGTTCTGGTAGAGGAGGAGGAGGAGGATGCGGGGCCTCCTCTTAAGAGGAAGAGATTGGTTAGGCTGGGTGACCTGGGGAAGGAGAAGAAAGGCAAGGGGAAGGTGCGAGCCGCGAACCCCGGGCAGTGGGAGTCTGCCCTCAAGTTGGCCAAGGATGCTACGATCGGGGATCTCAAAGTGTCCCGTTACATTGCCGAGAGGATTACACCCCCTGTGGACGAGCAAATCATGGACAAGAGGAGCAACCTGGAATTAGGGTCTCAGCTCGTTCGTCTCGGTGTGCGGAGCGCGTCGATGTCCTTCGTAGTGCTGCAACGTTTGGAGACTCTGGACCGGGAAGTCCAGGACCTCCATGAGCAAGTGAAGGCTTTCAAGGACGAGCTTTCGAAGGTGGAGGAGGGGAGAGACCTCCTCCAGGCTCAAAACACGTCCTTGGAAGAGCAGAAGAGATCCCAGGAGGGGGAGATGGGCGCTTTGTTGGCTTGACTGACTAAAGGCGAGGAGGAGAGGGACGAGCTGAAGAAAACGGTGAGGGCGGAGCGGGAGCTTAACAAGAAATACCGCCAAGATTGCCATTCCGCGGTGGAAGGTAGGAATAGAGCTTAGAATACCTTGCGGGAGGTGCGGTGTTCTGTGAGGAGGCAGCGGATTGAGGCGATCAACCGATGGAAGAGGCGGTTTCTGTACGAGGAGAGTTTTGAGCTCGCTTGTGACGTAACCCTCTCGGTTCTGAGGAGGGGCCACGAGCTCTACACTCCTGAGGGGTCGATGTGCCCTTCATTCGAGGATTATGCCGAGCCGCTTCTTCCTGCAGCTCTTGGGCTTTCTTTGGAGGGCGTTAGGGAGAAGGCCGAGACAGAACGGGACGTCGTTCTGGATGAAGAGCTGGATCTCGGCTCCGAAGAGGAAGAGCTTCCTTATGAAGATATTCCTCCGGTTGCTCCCCCGGGTCCTGCTCCTACTCCCACTGTGTCGCTCCCTTCCGAGGCTTCTCCTGGGCATCCGCCCCTCTCTGAGGCTTCTCCTGCTCCCCTTGTTGTTCAAACCTTTCCCTGTGTTGATGTTTAAAGCTCACCTGGTCAGGCTTGTGACCAGGGCAAATTTTCATCAATGCAATCTTTACTTTTGCTTCACTTTTGCTTTATTTTTCTGATGTGTCCTTTTCCGTATTTATGCTCTTTACTTTGGATGTATAGTAGGATTAGACGAAATTGTTCGTGGTCGACCAGTATCGAGGTCGACTCGTAGTCGAGTTCGAGCCGAGGTCCCAAGGATTTTGTCTTGGCGACCCGATCGACCGTAGTCGATCTATGGAGATGGCGAACGAGGGTCCCAAGGATCTTGTCTCGGCGACCCGATCGACCGTAGTCGATCTTATAGAGATGGCGAACGAAGGTCCCAAGGATCTTGTCTTGGCGACCCGATCGACTGTAGTCGATCTATGGAGATACCGAGCGAGGGTCCCGAGGATCTTGTCTCGGCGACCCGATCGACCGTAGTCGATCTTATGGAGATGGCGAACGAAGGTCCCAAGGATCTTGTCTTGGCGACCCGATCGACCATAGTCGATCTTATGGAGATGGCGAATGAAGGTCCCAAGGATCTTGTCTTGGCGACTCGATCGACCGTAGTCGATCTATGGAGATATCGAGTGATGGCGAGTTGGATTTTCTTTTTAATCTTTGCCACACATGATGGAACTTTTCATTACCAAGAAATCTAAAAATCTCTTTATTGATGATAATGAGGGTGTGGGCCGTTAAAAAACCTGTCTGGTAGAGTTAGTCAAAAATGATAATAAGCAAAGTAACTAAAATAGAACTTATCTATTGGTAGAGCGCCTTCAAGTTGCGAGAGCAGCTCCCCTCTCTCCGTCTTCACTGAGGAGAACGAGTTCCGCTTTGTGGGCTTCATTGTTCCGTCCTTCTTTATAGCCCGACATCCTCTGATTATGAGCCATCCTATCCATTTCCTCGTCGGCCCTCACGTCAAAAAAGCTCATCAGGACTACCGCTCCATCCAATGTCTTCGTTTCTGCTAAGTAGCATTCTCTTGCAATTCTCTGATGACCTTTGATAATACCGATTCCGTGAGGCGTTGGGAATTTCATCGCTTGGTAGTAGGGAGAGACAACCGCTCTGAGGGCGTTCTGAGTAGCTCGTCCGATTATCGCATTGTAAGCCCCTTGAAATTTCACAACTAGGAACTCGACATCCCTTTCTATCTGACTCGGCTTTTGTCCGAATTTCACCTTTAAAAAGACTCGGGCGAATGGGTAGGCCGATGCTCCGGTCACCCCTTTAATAGGTCCGTCTATAGGCAAAAGTCGATCTTCGGGTACCTTCATCTGCTTGAAAGCCTCGTAATACAACAAGTCGACCAAGCTGCCCGTATCAACCATCACCCGCTTCACCTCATAGCCGTCCATGTTCAGATTTACAACGAGGGCGTCATCATGAGGGCAACTTACTCTATCGAGGTCAGACTCATCGAAGGATATCACCCCGTCATTCTCCTTCAGCTTTTTGGTTGACTAGTCTTTGCCGACCTGTTTAGCATATCTTTTTCTTCCTTTAACGGTGGATCCCTCCGCTGCATTTCTACCGAATATCATGTTAATGACCCCAGTCGGTCGGTCGTCTGGTTGCCCAGCATTTCTGTCGTTCCTTTCCCTTGATCGCCTTCTCTCTTCTCGTCGATTATCTGTACTCGTATTCTGCCTTCCCCCATCATTCCCGTCGTTTCTCCTCCCGGGCGATCGCCTATTGTCGGGTCGGCCAGTCCTGCGCCGATTATCCCGGTCGGTATTTTGTTCGTGCCTCACGAATCGGCCCAGTCGTCCTTTTTGGATAAGGAATTCGATTTCTTTTTTCAATTGCCAGCAATCTTCCGTATCATGACCGACGTCTTTGTGGAAGCGGCAATATAAATTGGGGTTCCTATCCTTATAGGGAGTCTTCATTCTATCTAGTTCTCGGATAGTTTCTCCATCCGCTCTCATGGCTGCCAGTACTTCCGCATATCGCCTGTTGAGCGGGGTGAACTCCTGTTGATACCCATGTCGATCGGTCGGCTTTCTCCAGCTCGATTGGCCTTTTTGCCGCTTATGCGAATTACTCGCTCTGCCATCAGGCGAACGATCGTCCATCCGACGCCTCGTATTTTTCAGTACTTCTTCAAGCTGAATGTACCTATCCGCCCTGTTTCTTATTTCCTGAACTGATCGAGGGCTAACGATTTTTTGAACTCCTCATCCCTCGTGTTGCTCATAAGCGCTGCCAACATAGACAAGCAAGTGAGGTCGGGGACCTCGACCGCTTCATTATTGAACATAGTGATGAACTCCCGTAAGCTTTCATTTCTTCCCTGAGTAAGTTGCATCACCTCCAAGGCCGTCTTCTGTGGTCGCTTACTAGTGGCGAATTGGTTCAGGAATAACAACCTGAAATCTTTGAAGCATGTGATACAGCTCGGGGGCAAGCTGTTGAACCGTCGCCGAGCTCCCTCTTGGAAGGCCGTGCAGAAAGCCTTACACTGGATAGCGTCCGGGACGCAATGTAGATTCATCATA
>JANTNU010000004.1:1382605-1400428 GCA_024752395.1 Erythroxylum havanense
GTTGGATTAGTTCCAAATAATGCTTGTTTTGCTGGAAATGTTTGAAATTTAGATCAAGACAGGTCTACTAATGTTATATTTCAGGTTGTCCCTGACAGTTGTATCAGCAAACAGTTACAGAACAATGGTTGGCACTGGCAAGGAAGCCCTGTAATGGGTGATGGAAAGTAGATCTTGTGCAGGCAATTGCAACTCCAGGAAGCCCTGGAATGGGTTTTTTAAAGCTAACTTGACTCGTATCTATCCAATTTAAAAGGTCAAATCTTGAAATTGATCAAGAATGATTGCATTTGACTTAAAGTTTAATCGAATATTTTAGATAATTTATTTAAATTATGTATTTTATAAAAAATACTTTAATTTTTACTTTAATTCTTTTAGCTACTTTTACTAGTTGGCATTAAAGTTAGTAACAGGTTAAATTCGTAGCGTCAAAGTCGAAAAACGTATTCTTCACTTCTTTATTTCGTTCAAAATCGTGTATGAGACGTTCGTTATAATAAAAGAGAGAATTCGATAAAAGGGTGAGATTAAGGATGACAGTCATTTTTTAATCCAATTAATATTTGTACCATTCGACTCGAAAAAAATAAATATAAAGGAAAAAAATAAAATTTAAATAGATGTTAAAAAATAGATGTGAATATGGATTTAGATATGAGTTTAGTGATAACTCAAATTGATAGATATCCATACCCTACTTTTTTTTTATTAACTCTATTTTTTAAAATATTTATGATTAAATATAATCAAATATTAACATTTTCTGATAAGAAACAGCTTTAAAACTCCTACTTTACTTTTCAATCTTTATCTTTTTTATCATTTTTTTATAGGATAATAATAATGCAAGTAATATGGAGATGGAGCCTTGAATATTGTGGAGTTCACACAAAGATAATTTGAGGCTTTGAATATTTCTGTCTTTGTTTCAGTTATTGATTGTAAAAAATATATGATATCTTTGCACTATATATTATAATTTTTATAATTCTAATTTTATAATTTTTTAAAACATATAAATCAAAATTTGGACTTATTATTATTAAAGTAATTTTAATTTGGAACATTTCTAAAATTCCACTTATTATATTTTTTATTTAGAATTTATATTTTTATATACTGTACAACTCGATAAATATTTAAAAACCCAAACAATCAAATAGATTTAAATATGAGTATTAAATCAAAAAAATTGATAAATTTTAAATAGATAATGAATTGAGTCATAAAAAATAAATATAAAAATAAGTAAAGTAATACCCGAACCTTGCTTATTGTAGTATCCGTAGAGTTACCTTGGTATAGTATTCATATTGTCTACTGAACAATCCTAGCCGTTTGCTGTCCGTGAGATCCAAATATCCAATAGCATGGTAGCAAACAAAACCAATCAGACCGAACCGAACCGAGCCGAAGTTTCCAAACCTACTTAGGAGAGTAGAATAAAATTATCTGACTAAGGAGTAGACATACCGTACACTAGAGTCAACGTCTGTGTCAGCCTTTCACCAAATGCCCCCCCACCAGCGCCCGCTCTGTACTGTACTCACTACCTCTTTGTTTTGGACCATCCGACTCCGTCTCCAGAATCAACTCACACTTCTATACGCGCTTAAGCTTATACTCTTCGACCGTACTCGCCAGCCCTTATAACACACCTGTAGGTAAGGGTATTTAGGTAAGTTTGTATAAATCACTTGCGTCACATTTTGTTAGCGTTTGGAACCATTGGTGCGAGTGTCAGAAGGAGAAACAAACTCAATGCAACACCAAATAATACGTGGTACGATGGAGATGCGATTCATCTCCCCTGTTGTCCCTTTCATGTTTTACTATTATGCCCTTCTCGTCTCATTATTTTTTTGCTTTATGTGAAATGTTAAATGAAATCTCATTATTTCCACACTTGAATCCTTTCAATTAAGCCGCGTTTTTATTTTCTCTTATACTTTTAAATTAATTCATTATTTTGAAACTATAGTATAAATAATATTAAATTTTGGAAAATTTAAATTATTATAGTATTGTATTTATATAATTATTTCAATTTGACTCTATTTCAAATATGTTACTAAAAAATATGGAGTTAATTTTTATAAGTAATTTGTATATTACACGAGACAAATACGTTAAAATTAAGTTAAGTTACAATGTAGTCATTTTAAAATAATTTTAGAAAAAATACCTTGCACACAATAAATTAAAATAATTTAATAAAAATTTTCAATTTTTAATATCATAAATTATCTTTTTAATTTATTTTAAATCTAAAAAAATCTATAACTTGTATCATTTATATTATAACTATGAATTATAAGAATTAAATACGTAATTTGTTATTTTTAAATATATTTGATATTAACGCATTTGATAATATATCAATTATATTCATCTAAATAATGACTTAATAAAGCTCAATTTCATAACTGGAGATGACAATGGGCCGACTCATGAACTAGTCATACCAATTTTAAAAATATTTTTTAATTAAAAATAAAAAATAAAGTTTTTTTAAAATTGAGTCTGACTTTAAATTGTCAAATTCAAGTTTAGATTTACACAAAGCCTAACTCTTCTAAATAAAACGATATTATTTTGCTTAAATTAGTTGAATCAAGGATCGATTTAAGCTCAAACTTAGCCTATAATCCATTAAAAATATCTAAATTTAAATTTATGAATTAGTCCATTTTCATTCCTCTTTGTAACTCTGATTGAAGTCATTCCACAACAACACCGTTTAAGTGCAAATGACATATCTTTAAATACAATTCTTTTTCTTCTTTCTTTTTCTTCTTATTATTTTTTTATTTTTATTTTACCTCCAAAGCTGGGGCCAAGGCCATTTTCGTAAAAGAGCTTCGTTTCATACACCAGTCAAATATGTCTAAGGGCAAGTATGACAATGTACAAGCATGTCGGCTATTGGATTTGGAACAGAAGATTTCAAGTATGCCAAATTGCCAATTGCCAGTTATACATAGGTTGACATGCCCCACGTAAAATAATACACGAGAATTTAAAAAATGTTTTTATTTTTACTTTAAATATTATAATATCAAATATCTTTTTAAAAATTTACATACATTAAATAAAAAAATGATAGATTAAAAATATTAAACAATTTACAAATTTTTAATTTAAATAACAAACATTTAAAAGTTCATATAAATTAAATCAAGACGTTGTATTTATTTAAGTGATTAATATATAAACATTTGTATAATATTTAACGGATATATCATATCAACAAAGCTTTATTGTATAGAGATAAAATTACGTATTATCAAATCTTTTCAGATTTCGTATTTCAACAGGATTTTAACATAATGTTGATTACGTCGAATATTATATCAACAAAAAATAATATTTTAATTTAATTTATATAAATTTCAAAAAGATTAGTCAAAATAATTAAGATTTTTTAAAAGAGTTTATATTTTTAATCAATGATCATTAATAGAAATTGAATTTGTAAACTCAAAATTTTCAGGCTTATCACCAACTTTGTTATAATAAGTTAAAATGATTGGTTGATGAGAAAATGTTGGAAGGACAATGTACTTTTGACTATTGTTCTTATATTTATTATTATTTTTATAAGTTTCTGCTTTGATATGAAAACTGACTTGACAATTTGAAAATAGTATGGCATGAGCAAATTGTTCCCTTTTTCACATTAGTAATGCATTAGCTGACAAATTGGAATCTTATGTATATACCAATCATAATCATCGGTTTCTTTAAGGTTTCTTTGATAGGAGTTTTATAATGAAATATAATAAAATTTAATATTATTACATCTGAATTTTATATTACATTTTATTTTATTATAAACAATAAAAATAGAAAAATCTTTAATTTAAAAGTTTAAGATGGAATGTAAAATAATATACTATATTATATTATAAATCCTTCATCGAAACAATATTTTATTATACATTATGAACTCTTTCATTTTCTCAAAAAAATATTTTTTTAATATTACATTCATTTACGTTCCATTCCATTATAAATTATTATATTATATTATATTATATTTCATTTCGCTTCGTTAAAAATTTAGCGTCAAACTAAACATAACCTAAGGGCTTGTTGTTTCCTCAAAGGCCTTATTTTGGTTTTAAGAGTTGTTTTCAAATTATTTTTATTTTTATTTTTATTTATCATAATCCAATTATAATGTAATTTAATTATAAAATTGATGTATAATTAATCGATTAATTAAATATAATTTATAATAACATTATAAATTCAATTTAATATACTGATTATTTAATTAATTTGGTATTTTATTATTTTCAATTATAAATTGTCTATTTATCAGTTAATAGTAAGATTGTGTACTATTGAGTTTCTCCAAACTCTGAATTCATACTAAATATTATTGTTTTTCTTGTTATAGTTATAAAATTTGAACATATAAACGAATAAATATTTTTATTTTTTATAATATAGAAATCAGAAATAGAGAATGAAAACTAGAAATATATATAACAAAAGTAGAAGTTGAACCAAGATAATTTATAAATTTTTTGGAAGAAATTTTTACTAATTAAAGTAAATTTTAACATTATTTTATGCAAAAATATTTTAAATATTTCCTATCATAAAATCAATTTTGAAACTATTAAAAATGGGATTAAAGTAATAAAAAAGATTAGTATCATAAATAAATTTTTTATAGTATGATTAAAATTAAAAAAAGAAGAAGAAGAAGTTCAACTACATCTAAATGGACAATTTCATCAAAATGGCAAGTGGAGCCCGAGACATAACGACCATGTAATGCCATTTTTTAAAATCAAAACGTCGTCGTCGCATTTATTACCAGGAAGCAAGCCATACTCCTAAATCCCAACACCTTATGGACTTGGGGATTAAGCTTAAAACTTGAAAGATTTTCCGTAACAGAACTACCCCCGAACCACAACCCCGTTCAACCGTGGCTCCACCATAATAACGCAACACTCGTATGGGTAAAACTGTAATTCCACTTTTTATTTCACCCAGTACAATTCATTACATACCACCAATCACCACCACTCCAGAAGCCGCCTCATAACTCAGTTCTTCCCACCCTCCGATAGAGAGAGAGAGAGAGAGAGAGAGAGAGAGAGTCCAACAACGTCTGTGTGTGTTTGAGTAGAAGGAAGATACTTAATGTGCACGAGGAAGAGAAAGTTACAGTTAGACTTCTTCTTCTTCAACTCCTCAAATGGCAAGTTAGGGTCTTGGAAGTTCGCATCCTTTACTTCTTCTTCAGTTCACTGAGTATTTTTAAGGTGAGTTTAACTGTCTAATAAAACTTATCTCATAAACACCGACATGTCCCTAAAAGCTTAGCTTTTCTTATGGTTCTTTAAAGCTGACACATTTTAACCACTTTTTGTAACTTTCATTTTCGTTTTCTACTTCTGGGTGCAGATTAAGAGGTCTGACTCGTTGATTCTCGGGGATAAGCTTGTGCAAGAATGTTGGAGTACGAATGGGGAAACCCATCTGCTGCTATGCTCTCTGGAGAAGAAACCCTCCAAGAACAAGATCAAACCCGCCAGATTTTCGATCATTACACAGCACCTTCCATGAACGAACACCTTCTTCAGCAACCCACCTCTGGTTTTTTCCACCACCACCCAACAACAACAACAACCACCCCTCATCAGGTCAACACTGGTACGCTCTACGACCAACGAACATACTCCACTCCAAATCACTCGCTCCTTTCGCTCGACCCGGTTCACACTGCAGCCACCGGACCAACTCCGGCGACGTACTTCTTCGTCCCCAAAACCGAAGACGTCTGTCGGGCGGAGGACTATTCCGCCAGAATTGGACTGAATTTGGGTGGTCGGACCTATTTCTCCTCCGCAGAAGATGACTTCGTGAACCGGTTATACCGCCGGTCAAGACCCCACGAACCTGGTTCCTCCAACGTACCCAGATGCCAAGCTGAGGGCTGCAATGTCGATCTGACCCACGCCAAGCACTACCACAGACGCCATAAAGTCTGCGAGTTCCATTCTAAAGCTTCGACTGTTATAGTCGCCGGGTTGACTCAGCGATTCTGCCAACAGTGTAGCAGGTTTCTTCAAATTACCAAAACCCCCTCCCCATGCACTTCCCACTCCCCACTCCCAGTTGACGTTTGCTACTTTCCTCGTCCTTTGATCACAACCCAACAATCTTCCTCATCATTCCCTTGGAGTAGATAGCTACTAAACTGATAACGACGACATAATTACCGGGAACGCCCCTGGTTCTTGTCTCAAGGACCCAATGATTGGAGTTGTCCGTACACACGAAATTCCAGAGGGCATTTTAATCTTTTAATTATGCATTTACATGAGTTCATTAGGTTACTAAGTACTAACCCATTTGGTTTATCTCCTTCTTCTTCCTCTCTAAAAGACATGGTAGAATTCATTTATCTGACGGCAATGCCCCTCCATTTATGTTTCCTTTTCAATGATTGGGTTTACCGTACGTTTGGAAATCCCGAGGGCATTTGCGTCTGTATGTTTTTACAAGCGTCCAGCTTCTTCGTTCTTTCTTTTCTTTTCTTGTACCGTGTCCATTCTGGTATTTTTTGATCTGTAGTTACCTGTCGTTTTATGTTTTAAGACTTACCTAGGATTACAATAAACGACATGCCTTGTCTTGTAATAACATACAGCTCGGATTAAAAAGATAAAATGTCGTCCTGCAGGTTCCATCTACTTCCTGAGTTCGACAATGGAAAACGAAGTTGCCGAAGACGATTAGCTGATCATAATCGTCGAAGGAGAAAATCCCACCAGACGAATCAAGAAAACCACAAATCCCAGTTGGAAAATGCTCGGAATTGTTCCACCGAGAACGTCTCAAGTGAGTTACGTTATCTGCCGGTTTCAGGTTCTTGCTTAACTCTTATCTGAAACGTTTTTCCTGGAAAAACTTTCAGGGTCTCCTCAGGATTCTGGACCTCATTCCTCATCCTCAGTCACAGTGGCAATATCACCACCAAGAATGTCTCTCGATTGTTTCAAGCAAAGACCATATCAAGTCACTGCTTCTTCTTCTGCATCTTCGAGCTCACTCTTTTTCTCAAGTGGGTAATAAATGGAAGAAAAAAAATTCTAATGTTTGTTTTTTTTTTCCCTGTCAACTCTGAATTTTATTGAAATTGATGTTTAGTAACATCAAAATGTAGCAGTGTCCAACTAATATAAGTTCCTATTTTTCGTTGCAAAAGAGCAATAAGTTCTTTCTTTTTTTACTTTAAAGTGTAAAAGCAGGCGATACAATTTCTCAGATGCGCACTTACTATTTACTGCAAGGTATCTGCAGAGAACGTTAAAGGTATTTTCACTGCAAAGAAAATGGTTCCCAACAACTGTAGTAGAAGGGTGTGGTAAAAGTGGAGTGAACTTGGAGTTTTCCAATATAAGTGTCTGTTTGGTAGGCACAAGGCAGGGAGGGTTCAGGATTATTATCGATTAGGGTATTACATTATTTTCCTTTTGTCTGGTCAGTGTGAATTTTCCCAGAAAAGGCTGTGATTTCAAATGTTGAAGGGGAAAAAAGAAAAAGCTGTGCACCAACATTAAGACCAAGGTAACATGAACATTTCAGGAATTTTTAGAGAAGACATCAGTTTATCTCCTACTTTGTGTTCCCTTCACATCAAGAACAGAATCAACGACTAGGAAAAAGAAAAAAAAAAACATTTAGGTAGAGGTTGGCTTTGATGATTTTGGAAGCCAGCCAGCTTAAGCAGCTTCGACGAAATTCATGATCTTGGAAACTGAATGTCCTTTCAAACTTCGTAATCATCAGTGTCACTGCTACTGTGAGTAGTCGTTGTTGTGCGCATATTGAATAAAGGAACTTAAAAACTTCAAATTTTTGGTTGTGGGATCATACGAGATTGGTTCTTTTACTTCTTCCAACCACGAAATTTCCTCCACTTTTGTTTTCTTGTTTTTTCCTGTAAGACAAAGATAACAATGTCAGTGCACAAAGTTTCTATTCTGTGAAACATTTTTACAAAAAAATGTTATTTTCGTAACTTAAACACGTGATTATTATTGAATTTTTAATATGGGTAGAGTGTAGAGTCTATTTACGAGAATTGAGCTTGGGTTAATTATTGTCCAAATAACTAGAACTAGTTGTTTGGATAGTTGACCTATGTTAAGCGACCGTTTCACCACAATAACTTAAGCTGTTGTGTGAGGTCAACTCAATTAGTTTTATATATTCTCTGACACACCCCCTTAAGTGAAAGCCCTTTAGGCTTGAAACTTGCATAAGTTTATTTTACCTTGTGTTTAATTTAATTAGAATAGGTAAGTGGTAGGATTCGAACTTATGACCGTTTGGTCATAGAGGCTCTGATATCATATTAAGCGACCGTTTCACCACAATAACTTAAACAGTTGTATGAGGTCAATTCAATTAGTTTTATATATTCTCTAACAACTATGTGATCAAAAAGAAATAACCGTATCAATTACTTCAAATTTCACCTTCATTTTCTCATTAAAATTGTAAATATATATTTGGCAATTTGAAGGAAATCAATAAGAGAATCTATTAGAATTGAACCTACACTTACAATGTTTGGAGAAGTGTCTCTTTCTCGTACCTTTCACCTCTAATGTCTTCACCCACCGACATGTCCCTCGGGGCCTTCCTTCGGGTGGAAAGTGAGCTATTCTCTTTCAATATTTATTTATTTGAAATTAATAATATAATTATTATTTTGTATGTGCATAATTGTTAATGTAAGAAAGAGTGTTATCACGAAAATAACATTTTTGTAAAATATATAATAGTAAAGTTGTGTATATCGATGATTCTTTCGAAACTTTTCCAAAGCGACGAGTCTTATACACTGAATATGTTGAATTTATAAATTCTCAAAGTCGTACCATATTATAATATGGTAAGAAATATTATTTGTTAACCATTCCATTTTTTAAATTTTGATGACAGTGTATATATTTATGAGTTTTAATTTCTATAACATTTGTGCCCTTTGTTATGCTTTCGTACAGTAAGAAAAACAACCAAAAAAAGTGAAACACAAGTGGACGAAGATGAACATTATCTAGTAAAAGTGCAGTAACAGAGACTTAGTTAAGAAGAGTGGTCCAATGAACTGTAACTATGGAAAGTCCCGGTCAAGCTAACAGAGAAGAACTCTTTGACAAGTTGAAAGGTACGACGAGAAGAGTCAGTGAGGGAGCACAATTGGGTTGTTGAACAAGTGCACGACAGCCATGGCTTCTCAGTCCCAATCCCCAATTTAATGGGAGAGGAGGAGGGGTCCCCGCCATACAAGTAAATCATCTTCTTCTCTCTTCATCGTCGTCGTCTCTTCTTCCTCCTCCGTAACCATACATTTAATGCTCTTCACTCTGGTCGTCATAAACTTTGTGAGGACCGTACCTTTTTAAATAAATGCAACTACTACTACTACTATATTCACTCAGCGTCTTGTGTTCATTCATGGAGATTAGATGCTAACTTTTCGCAGCTCCTTCTGCTCTTGGGGACGACTCTCTTTCTCTTTATAAGGTTCGCAGGGATACAATATAACAGATACGGGGGTCTGCAACAGATCTGTGAGTTTGCAGTTGCAGGTTCAAGCGTTGTCCACGTGAATGATAGGACAAATGATAAGTTAGCACTTTAGAAGATGAATAGCGCATGTACAAGTTTAGATATTTCAATAAATTTTATAATATTAAAAAATTATTAATAAGAATTGTAATTAAAATTAAATTAATACTATTTAACTGTTCATCACTTAATAATTTGATAAAATTTTAGTAAAAGGTATTTTAAAAATACATTTGATACTGTAAATCACTTTTAATTAATTCAAATGGTTAATTTAAAAACTCAAAATTCGCTTAATTTTACAATTATATCTTGAATCTTAAAAAGTACAATTAAGTGCTTAAATTTTCATTATTTTTAATTTTAGCTGAACATTAGCGCCTCCGTTAAGTTTGCTGATGTAGTAGGTCACATGTTTCAAAAATCCTAATTTTTATTAATACAACTAATAAAAACTAATTAAATGATATTATTTAATCATATAATTAAAACGATGCCATCTTTAAAAAATGAAATCTTTAAATGAAGGGATAAGTAAACGGATTTAAGTATTTCATTTTTTAAAATAAAATTAGTAACTCGAATTAATTTTGAAAATAATGATATTATATAATTTATTTAAATTATATAATTTATAAAATATTCATATAATTATATAGTTCTACAAGTCACGTTGACTCAATCTAACAAAATAAGAAACCGCAACCTCTATACTTACTGATCAAGCCGTGAAAAGTGGCAAAAGGTATGTTCGTACTTCGAAGGGCACATTCAATTATTTTGATCAGACACAACAGTAATGGTTGGACCGCGTTTTTCTCTGAAATGGCAAGCTGATTAGAATAGGAAAAAACGATACAAATTCAGAAGATTGTAGCTTTCAAGCCTTTCGTCATCAATGGAGCTTGAAAGAAGAAGAGGAAGGACGATGCTTATTGTTGTTTTGTTATGTGGTCCTGATAGAGGATGACTAAGCTTAATATTGACATGACATAGAGTGGCATTTTGTTTTAAAGCTTTGAGTTCACTTTCCAAAATTATAGAAAAAGTTTAAGAATCTGGGTCTTCTTATCCAACAACTTTCACTACTTAGATAACAACTAGTCATGTGGGTGCATCATAGATCTGTCGTGGAATCGCAATAACACCTTTTTCTGATGTTTTGGAATTGTTGGCATGCATTTCAGGAAAGAAGATTGTCTCCCAAAATGATTGATAGATTAAAATGTGATACATCTTCATAATATTTTCTGAAAAATCACTAGATTAAGATGACATGTCAACAAACAAACAAACAATCAAATCAATCGAGATAATCTCATGGATTTTTACCACACTAGAAGACCAATATGATCACAAAGCAAAGGGTTGACTAATTGTGAAGATGGAGATGGAGATGGAGATGGAGGAGGAGTGAAGTCATTCAAAAGTGTTCCACTGTTCTTCTTCTTCGGCTTCTTCTTTACCTTTCATTCTCGAAGGCAACAATCCAAATGCGGAACTCGGGGTTTGCATTAGGTCTAACGTAACCTGTCTGTTAGAGTCGTGGAACCGATTCCAACAATGTGGCTCGATCACCATCTGACCCTGATAGGTCGTCAAGCAACTGGCGTTGTTGAATTGAGAAGACTCGCTCAGGCTCAGCCCTTCCACGGTGGTTTGGTGGTGGTTGTTCGAGTGTCGTTCCAGGATAAGCTGTCGTGCTAGTATGGCTGCGCGGTGTTCGGAGATCAATTCCCGCAGCGCAGCGCTAGATCGTGAAGAAAGATCAGATGGGGTAACCCAACAATCGTTCTTCGATGACAGAAGAGAGAGAGCACTTCCTCTTGGCGATGTTAACTGTGTCAATCTCGCACCAATCGACATGTCTGAACCATGGAATGGAACTTGCAGGTTATTTCATGGCGTTAATCTTCACAACCTCAATCAGAAACCATAAAGAATCAGCCATTAAAGTACCTTGAGAAGAGTTCCTGGGAATAGAATCCTGAGAGCTCTTTCTCCTCCTCTCGTTGTGCCCAGCCAATCTCCTCCTACAACTCCTCTTCGAATCATCAAACTCTGACACTACATGAAACCTATATACCCATCAAAACCTATCAGACCCCTAATATCTTCAACTTAGGTTACACGAAAAGGAGAAGAGAAGAACTAGTTTGTTCTTCAAAAAGATGTGAAATTAACTTACCTGCTGCATTGCTGACAGAACCGCTGCTCCAACCCTAAGACCAGGACCATCGGAGATTTGGAATGCATCTCACAAACTTTATGTCGCTTGTGATATTCTTTAGCGTCGGTCAACGCGACGTGGCAACCCTCCACCTGACACCTAGGCTGCAAGGTGGCCGAAGACACACCTGACGCCGCTGTCGACGAGGAGGCTACCGTTCCCATGTGTTGAATATCGTAGGGTTTGCCTCTTTTAGCCAATGAAAACCCAGCACCCAAGTATCGTTCACTCATTCCACTGCTATTATCCTCGAAGTAGTGCCGCTTCCCGAGCTTCAAGCACATTAGATGCGGGTCAGGGTGCAAATTCGACCCGTAGAGCGAGTGCTGCCGATACGGCGGCTCGTCGTAACGGTAAAAACAGTCGCTGTGGTCACCGAACACGACCCGAGTCGAAGCATTCCCTCCTTCTTGTTGTTGCTGCTGCTGCATGGAACATGAAGTCTCTGGTGCTAGAGAGAAACCGGTGGTGGTAGTAACACTTGCTGTTGCTGAACTATACATGTTATTGAGCTCCCACATCTCCCATGGAAGAGAAGGGTTATCGCAGTTTTGCCCTCTCCCACCACTTTCCATCTTTACGTTCTTTTTTCTTACCTGATCTTTGCTTGTTAGACTGAAGCTTTCCTTTTTTCTGTTTCTAAAAATGGAAAACTTGCACTCTAACCTCGGTTTCCCTTTTATTCCTTATCTTGAACCGTCCTTCTCTTTCCTTCCTTTTCAAGAGGACAATTATGGAGTACCGGTGGTTGGTCGTACACACCAAGATCAGTACACAATCTGGTTCTGCTGCTAATGGTGAGAGCGGGAAGATAATAGGTGGGGAGGCACGTGTGAGCAGTGTAAGAGACACGTGTGAAGAGTGAAGAGGGCCTATCCAAGTGTATTGATTTGATTTGATAGAAAAGCAAAGGACGAGATGATTATGATGAGACTCGAGCGGAGCAGTTCAGAGATACCAACTTTCTTTTTATTATTATTTTATTAATTTTTTGCTCTTTCTTTTATGCAAGAAATTATTTGCCGTACCAAGACCACACGCAGTTCAAAAGTTCGTGTACCTCATTGTCCCTTTCTCTGTCAAAATTTCCGGCATTCTCTTACGTACACCTCAAATCTGTTCTCCGTATCACGCGAGAGTGCTTTCCACGCTCTGTTCTCGACTGTGGGAATAGCGATTCTGCCTAATTTGTTCCAAATCTTTATGCAATCAATTGGTCAGTGAAGAAAATGCCACTTTATATTAAAATCTCTCATTTAAGTTGGATGAATTCTTTAAAAATATTTATAATCTTATTTAAAAATAATTTATTTTTTGAATTAAGAAATTAAATTTTAATTATATACATTCAATCGTTGTGTGAAATTTCAAATCTAAAAAATTTCAATTTTATAATTTTAGATATCATACAATAATTATCATTACACTCAGTTTAAAATTTCGCAATAAAATAAGCCTGATATTATATAAAAAGACAAGATGAAGGAGAAAATGGAGATGAAGGAGAATATATTTTTAAAAATAATATTATTAATTTAAATCAAACTTACTTAATTTAAGTTATAATTTAATTAATTAATTAGGTTAATCATATTTGATTAGCTTACATATATTATATATATTATGTCTATTTTATTATTTTAATAGAAATTAAAAAATTAGATTTTAAATATATAAATCCAATAATTTTAAAAGTCTAGATTATAACTATGATATTAAGAATACTGAATAAATGTAGAAAATAAAAATCTGTTTCATTTAATGCAACAGTCTGTAAAGTTAAAGAATCACGGCAGTCCATACACGTGTCATCGTGTGGGCTCCATCGTCGACATTGACCCAGTTGTCCTTGATTGTGACTACACATTCCCATTCGCCTGCAACAGTTGCATTATAATTGGAGTCACTTACTTCTACCGCCACCTCATCATACAATTCCATAAATATTTATAATTAATTCATTCTTATAAATTAAAATAAAATAATCATTTTTTTATATTTTAATTAAATAAACTATTCAAATTCATAATAAAGCAGTGATGGGAAAGCTACAAAACAACGAGGAAACGTTGAACAAACCCCACTCTTGCTTGTAAGAAGTGCTAACCACGTCCCAATGTTGATGAATCTACGGTGACACGCGCCGTTCCGTCGGGTGATATACTTTACTGTTCTTTATTTATGTTTCAAGGAATCGGAGATTTGATGCTTTTAACAGTTTTATTTCATCTGCTGTGGATAAAAAGCAACGCCTGACATTGATGTGTACTTGTCAATATCAGAGCCCTAAATTAATATTGTTTAATTTAATTTAATACTTAATATAAAAATTTTAACATTATTCTACTGATTTTTCAGAAAAAAATAATGTAAATTTTAAATTAATTGATACGAAAATTTAAATTGGTAGATGCAAGTATGCAACAAACATATCTCGGAACTGGTGCGGTATCCAATGTTTGTGGGACCAATCATGATGAATCAAACGTTGGCAACTTCGCCACGTGTACGGTGCGTATGTTCTAGTCGTACAGGAATTATATATTTATTTCAGAGGTACTAATTATATTAAATAGTACACAAAAAATAAATAAATAAAACCCGAACTTCCCATTAAGTTGGGACTAGGGAAGGGGGAGGGAAGAGAAAGTAAGTGTTACTTATGTCCGTACTTTGTAACAACTGCCACGTGTAAGTAAGCAAACTCCATCGCCGACCCCTAAGTCTCTTCTTCCCTCGACCGAAACAGTGTTGGGAAACAGAGCGACATGGGTACTTTGAGACCACATTTGTTTCTTTTAATGAAACAGCAAAAAGTATTGTAAATGAGAGAAAAAACAATATATAATGGGAAAGGTGAAGAGACGCTAAGGAGGAGGGTTGGGACCATATTCAAACTTCGGTTGGTTTGGGGGAGGGGACCATTAACATAATATAGTATAACATAGTAATATAGTATATAACATAGTATGTAACATACTCATATGTACGATGATTTTGCTTACAAATCTTGAGGACTTTGCATTATAAACATAGTCTAAGCTTGATATCCATGAAAATAGTTTTAAAATATTTGGAATTTATAATAAAAACAGTAACAACTAATAATTATAATAGCAACTCGTTAAAAATATGAAAGATTTGAGAAAATATACTAATATTTAATTTTATCTTTAATTAATAGAAAACTGTTACTAAATACTGATATTTAATTATGTAAATTAATTGAATTATATAATTAATATGAGAAAAATTAAAATTTAGAAAAAAAATAAAGGAGTAAAAATGGAGGTGTTGGAAATTTAGTGCCTCTTTGGAATTGGATAGGCTTTTAAGAAACCAATAAATACTTTTCTCCATCACCAAAGCCTTTTTCAAAGAAAAATGAATATTCCTTTATAAATTAAAAATTCACCTTTTTAATATATATGTCTTTTTTGACAGCCAAAATATCACTTTTTAAGAAATTCAAATTTGAAACTTTTTAAAAAATCTCTCGATTACTTTTTTTAAGTAAAATTTTCATATTAATTAATTAGCTTATTTTTAGTCCCTTTTGTTCTTATGTTTTACACATAATTTTCACAGTATTAACAAATTTATCTTTTTATTTATTATGTATTTAACTTGAATATTTATTTTAAGATTTATATAATATTATTTGACTTTTCTGTATGTTTTAATATTTATTTTTATATTAATTTACTTATATTATAATCTATATAAAATAATTGGTTAGATATATTTTATATAGTTTAAAATTATATAATAATTAATATATTATGCTTTATATATTGTTTAATATATTTTAAATACTATTTATATGTATAAATAATTTTTATTCTAAAATAAAATGTAATTAAAATTAAAAATATTATTTATTTTTATATTATCAAAATGTATAAAACTCTTTCTAAAAATCTTCTTTTTAAATAACAATCTAATAATTAACAGATTTCTTTAAAAAATTCTTCTTAAAAAAAGGTCTATAAAATTTTTTTTTCCTGATATAATCCTACCCAAACTAATGCTTATTTTTCCCGGAAAAGATGAAGGAGAGGTGTTGGTGAGTGTTGTCTTTAAAACGTTAAATGAAGGTGAGAGTAATGATGGGGCGTCTGAAAAGAAGCTGTCAAGTGTTTTACTTTTGAATCACCCAAACTTCAATGTTATTGTTTTTTTTTTTTTTTTGTCTTCTTCTTCTAAACTCAGCTCCTGTCAAACTGAAACCCCACCAATTGAAAAATGCCCCTCATAGCCTCGTGGTAGAAAGGGGTAGAGACTTGTGTGAGATCATAGATTCAAACTTTGAAAGGAGCAGCTTTTATTTAAGGTGATATAATTCTGCTGGTGACGATGGCCCATTTGTTAGAGTAGATGCCTCTGTTACTATCTAGGATCAAACTCAAATTTGCTAATTTATAAATTTGAGTGGGTGACTCATAAATCTTAAATAGTCGAGCTAAATTCGGACCATAAGTTAATAAAAAAAAAAACCTATCAATTTCTAGAATCATCCAAAGTGCTTGTGACTAGGCCTTTCACTGAGTCTATCAGTAATGGAATTCCGAGGACCCAAAATGGCGCCAACTTTGTGATATGTAGAGCCCTAATCTTAAAGCCCAACTTAGCTCTTCGATTAGTTAAGTTTGATATATTTATTCCATTGTTTTTAATAATGGAAAATTGGTGAATGCGTTATTTATAAAAATGTAAAAAAATTTATAATAAATTTAACAACAACAATAATATCGTCACAGCTAAAAATGAATTTGAGACATGGATCTGGAGCATTAAAAATAAGCAGTTTTACTCTTAACTAATAATGTAATGCGAGATGGAAATAAATTCACTAATATGCAATTGTACATTTAATTAATAGAAGAGTTTTTTAAAAAAAATCAGTTAATTGTTTGATTGTCATTTTAAAAAAGTTGAAAGAGTTTCATACAATAGGCTATTTGGCAACATAAAAAGGAAAAACTCTTTTAATTTTAACGATATTTTATTTTATAATAAAAATTATTTATGCATATAAATGTTATTTAAAATATATTAAATAATGTGTAAAGCACAACATACTAATTATTATATAATTTTAAACTATATGAAACATAAATAAAATATATTTAACTAAATTTTTATATAGATTATAATATAAGTAAAACTAATATCAAAATTAAATATTAAAATATATATAAAAAAGTCAAATAATATTATATAAATTTTAAAATAAATATCAAGTTGAGTAAACGTGAAGATGAGTTTGTAGGTATTGTGATAATTATGTTAAAAACATAAAAATAAAAGGGACTAAAAAATAGACTCATTAATTAATCTGAAAAAGTACTTTTTTAAAAAACTCCAAATTTAAAATTCTAAAAAAGTTGTATTTTAACTTTTAAAAAAGTCATTTATGTAAAAAAAATACTTTTAAATTTTACAGTCAAATACTTATTTTTTTAAAACAGTTTTTACGGTAAAAAAAGTATTTATTCACTGTTCAAAAGCTAAAATAAACAAGCACTAAATTCAATTAAACCAAACCAATTGAATTGAGGTTGAAGCCGAGGCTTCTTGCCATGCTTACTTCTAAGAGAAAGCAAGCATGTAAGTGGGGGAAAAAATAGGACTTTAGCTTAACAAGAGGGAGCTGCCATAGTGACATTCTTAAAGTTGGGACGTTGAGTCTTCTACACGTCCAAAAGCACACAGAAACACAAAAGTTGTTGGAGCAGTTATAGTTTCAGTTCAGACAGGTTGAGTCATTCACAAGTTACTTCTTGTTGTTGCAGGAAGACAGCGTGTGTGATTCAGCAGCAACCATGATATGTCTCCCTAACGACCACTCCTCCTACTACTTTTTACTACTTCAGTTGCTTAAAACAGTTAGCTTAGCTTATCAGGTCGTTGAAGAAAAACACACAAGAGTTTGTTAGAAGCCCACCTTTGTCCTGACCCACCCTTCAGGATTAAGACAC
>JANTNU010000004.1:1431514-1451751 GCA_024752395.1 Erythroxylum havanense
GGACAGTTTCAGAGCTACAAGCTCACCGATTAATGAGCCCTAAATGGGACAGTTTCAGAGCTACAAGCTCAACGATTAATGAGCCCTTGATGGGACAGCTCCAGAGCCTATGGCTCAACGATTAATATGCCCTTATAGTGACAGTATAGGCGCTTGATCACAACACTGATATAAATTGAAAATGGGTTATATACTGCATTTATTCTGATATGTCTGATTGAATGATAGGTGAAATGCCATACACTGGTCTGAAAACAGTTATGGGGTGCTTCAAATTATAGAATGTATGACTGATTGTGATATGTTTAGCATTGTATGGAATATAAGAGCTGTTGACCAGAGTTGCCACCGATTAGAGCTTTTAGCTCAACGTGCGAAAATGAACTTCGAGTTCATGAAAGATTTAGAGCCTTAGGCTCAACGTACAATGAACCCGGTATCCAGATTTGGATAAGAGTCAGATATTATTGAGCCCTTCGATGGGACAGTTTAGGTACTAGGTTACAACCAAATGATAATTGAATAGTAAGCGAGTGAAATACTCATGTATCGAAAAATGGGACGTATGAATATAGATTTCTGTAAATGTGTAAATGGGAAATTTTTGAGAAAATATACTACGAGACAGAGATAGAATTGTAAATGAGATCAGAGAGAAACAATGAGAACATAAGTTCTTATTGAATTATGTACTTGAGTTAGTGGACCATCGATGATAGTCACTCATTGAGTTTGGAAAAACTCATTCAAATTTGCAATTGTTTTTCAGGACTCAGAAGAATATCCCGTCAGGTAACGAGCATGTAGTGATCGTGGAGTGCCAGTTGAGGATGAGATCAGTTGCGTCTGCAGTAGAGTGAAGACTTTGCGTATATGTTATTGTGTATGTTATATGAGGACCCTCGTGGTCATTGTATCTACCAGATTTGTTATGTAAACTGTTTTCCGCGACATACATTTATATAAGTGTACATTGGTTTCCAAACAAAATTTGTACTGTGTTTTGACTGAGTGAGGTATCATCGCATCCTCGCAGGGCATGGATTCGGATATCACCATTGATGTTGGGTCCGGGTTTTACGGGAGTGGGGTGCTACAATTTCAATTCCAATTCCAATTCCAAATTTAATTTTCAATCCAATTCTAAAATCCAATTCCAATTCCAATTTCAATTCAAAATTTAATTTCCAATCCAAATCATACAATTTCAATTCCAATTCTAATTCCATATTTAATTTTCAATTCAATTCCAAAATCCAATTCCAATTCCAATTACAATTTCAAATTTAATTTTCAATCCACTTCCAAATTCCAAATTCCAATTCTAAAATGCATAATGCTAATATCCAATTTCAATATCCAATTTCAATTGAATTTAATAACTAACAAATCACAAAAATTACAATTGACAATTTCGGCTGAACATCCAATTCCAAATCACAATTTCGGTTCAACTTCAACATTCAAAATTCCAAATCAAAAGAAATGAAGATCCAACCGAATTCCAATTTTCACATCCAAAATTTTGCCCCAACCAATTACATTCGGTTAACCTTCCCCTTCTCCACCGAAATCCACTACTAAAATTTCCCCCAAATTCAACACAATAGCACCAAATTTTAACCTCCAATCTACTATATTCCAACAATCAACACAATCACATAAGCAAATCATTGTCAAAATGCATGAAAAATGAAACCAAAATCAATAACACACACCCCAAAAACTATCGGGTCTTCACTCTTCAGATATGGGTCGATGTCGTCATCTACTCTAGCGGAGCTAAGCTGGTCATGCCGACGATGAGGACGAGTGATTGGCGACGAGGACGGCGAGGAGAAGCACCGAGCAAAGGCGGCAACGAGGAGGAGCAAAACCACCGGTCGAAGACGAAGGGGAAGGACTGGAGAACACGTCGACGGGGAGGAGGGGACAGCAATGAGACGGCGGTGAGACGAGATCCGAGAGGGAGGAGCAGTGGCGAGGAGAAGTAGGAGAAGCCGAAGAAGAGAGAAGAAGAGTTGTAGAGAAGAAATTCCAGAAGGGTTGAGGCTCGGGGGGTTGCGGGTAGATTTTTAGGTTTAATTTTTTTTTTTACAATTTAATCCCTGGAGGATTTGGTATTTTTCGAAATGGTCTGAAATTTATGATACCGGCCAATACCGATCGAAATTTTTGCCCAAAACTTTAGCTGCCGTACCGATTCCGTTTTTCGGCCGGTACGGCTCGGTATCCATACCATTGCTTATACCAGATGCAACGAGGATATTTATCTATTTGCAATGCTCGATGATGACGTGGAATTATACTCAACTAACACAACACCTGAAGTATAAAATGACCAAATTCTAATTCAAGCGGAGCTTTCACGTATTTGCATTTCAAACTGCACATTTCCTGGCCTTCAAGTCTCTACCTCGCTTTCCATTTCTCACTCACTGCTCGCGGAAAGCCCTAGGGTTCCAATCCCTCTCTCCTCACGATGGCTAACTTGTCCTCGGTGCTGCCGAGTTATATTCGGTTCTTGGTTCAGAGCTTGAACGACGCCAACTCCGATTCCGTTTTCCGGGAGCTTTGCGAGGTTCCCTATAGTTCTGTCTATCATTTCTTTTTACTAAATTAGTGAATTGGTCGTCAGTTTGTAGTTTCGACATTTCTTTCGCGAATGAGAAACCCTAATTTGTCATTCCATTTGGTTGAGCTGGATTAAAATGTGGATTCTCTCATTTTCGTTTTGTTTTTGGTCTGGATGTTCGTGAAATTTAGTTTTTAGCTTTCCTTTCGGCGGCGCTACTCGTGTAAAATGAATATAACGACGGAGAAACCGAAATCCTGATTTTAGTCTATAAATTGTAATCGTGCGTTATGTTTTGGTCAGTGTGCAGAAGAATCTGGAAAATTTTAATTCTCCTAAAAAGCATTTTTGTGGACTCTGTAATTGTTAATTTGTATTTGGCAGTTTATTGATCACGGAGTTGAGGGCAGTGTTATGGCTTTCAAAACATTCTTGGAAAATCTTCTTTCTCCAAAGTCAGGCCCGAAACACGAACAAGTAGAACAAGTTCTCTTGTCGGTTTTCAAGTATCTCCTTGAGAAACCAAATTTCAGCACTGTGTTTTCTCAGTCACTAAGGTTCTTAGAGATCAATGAGGAATTCCTAGAAAAGTTATGTAATATTTTGCAGCTTTCTTTGCCTGAAAAGATTGGCATTGGTCTTGCACTATCAGACTTTGAAAGTGTTGAAACCCAGATGTGTGGTGAGTAATCATAGTTCTTATTTGAAATGGTTTTTGCCTTATTCTTTTTCTCTCTTCATTGTCTTGAACTGTTTGTTTTTTCACAGGGAAGAAATTTTGCATGGTTCACCTGGAAAAATTGTGTGCCAATCCTGATTCGATAAACTCTGTAGAACAAATTCAGGACACTGTTATGTTCCTCCAGCGGTCTGGGGCCTTCTCCAAGCATGTGGACCAATTTATGCAGATTTTCTCACTAGCTCAGTTTGATAATGTTGTCCCCTTTGTTTTGAATCCATTGCTTCCTGATGAACTGCATGAGACCAACTTTTTGAGGTTCTTTCTTGTGCTTCTTGCAGGTATCTTTTGTTTGTTATGATTTTAGCAGTTGTTTATTTGGGTTTCTCTGGTGCAGGAGTAAGAATCTGTTTCATGAATGCACAGAAAGTGAGTTTGATGAACTTTTAGCTGATATAGAAAAGGAGATAAGCATGGGAGATGTTGTCAAGGAATTAGGCTATGGATGCACATATGATGCTGCACAGTGCAAGGAGATTCTGTCTCTTTTTCAGCCTTTGAATGAGATTACAATCTCTAAGATACTTGGAACAATTGCCCGCCATCATACTGGTCTTGAGGACAATAATGGAAGTTTTTCTTCATTAGCTTTGGCTCTTGGTTCTAGCATTTCAATGGATCAATCATCATTAAGCTCCTGGAATGTTGAGGTTCTAATAAAAACTATCAAACAAATTGTGAGTATTCGACACTTTTATCTTTTTTTTTTGTGTGTGTACTATCTGTGATTGTGGAATTCCTGGGGCCTGAATATTGTGTGCTTCTACTTGTTTATAGGCTCCTTCTACCAACTGGGCTCAAGTCATTGAAAATTTGGATCATGATGGATTTTACATCCCTAGTGAAGACGCCTTTTGCTTCTTCATGTCTGTATACAGATATGCCTGCCAGGTATAAACTCTTAAGCTTCAGTATTACATTCTCAGACATGTTTCCATTGTGCTTCTGTATTAAATATGTTACCGTCCTTCTTTGTTTTTGAATTTTAGAGTTCATTTTTTCAGGATCCATTCCCGCTCCATGCTGTCTGTGGGTCTGTGTGGAAGAATATTGAGGGCCAATTATCCTTTCTTAAGTATGCTGTATCAGCACCACCTGAAGTGTTTACTTTTGCACATTCTGGAAGACAGCTGGTATGTGCGCCTTTATTTCCTTGACCATCTTAATCTAATTGTGAATGTTATGATGCAAATATAATTAACTGGTTCCCACAGTGATTGTTTCCTAACTTTTGTGTCTTTTTCAATTTTGTTGGCTGGTAAATTCATGATCCTGTTCCCTTTTCAGGTGACAATTAGATTAATTCTTCCCCATTTGAAGAGCTTTTCCTTGATAGTGTCTCACATAGCTAGAATTGAGCTTCTCATTTTGATATTCACTGAGCTATGAAGGATCACTGTTACTAAATTTCAGCTTTTCTTTCAGGAATATATTGATGCACTTCATGGGCATAAGCTTCAAGCAGGACATCCATATAATGCCTGGATGTGCCTTGACCTTTTGGATGTGCTTTGTCAACTAGCTGAGAAGGGTTATGCTAATTCTATACATTCCATGCTGGACTATCCTCTTAGACATTGTCCAGATATCTTGCTTCTTGGGATATCTCATGTCAATGTACTTGTTGATTTCTTTGATGATTGGGGAATTTGTTAATTTTTTTATGCTATATGACTTTTGGGTGATAAACTTCGCTTTTTACTTTACAGACTGCCTATAATCTTCTTCAAAATGAAGTGTGTTCAACAGTTTTCCCTGCATTAATCCATAATACTAATGGGAGCAACATGATCCTTTACCTCTGGCATGTGAATCCTGATCTGGTTTTGCGTGGATTTGTTGATATATACGGTGTTGATCAAGACAGCTCGATCAAAATACTGAATGTATGCCATGAATTAAAGGTAAAGTATTGGGCATCCATTTATGGACTATATTGTGTTGCTCTATAGTTGATATAAAAATGTTGAAATTCCAATTTTTAACAGTCCCTTCTTCATGACTTGAAGCTTTTGCTGTATTACTTAATTGATTCTGTGTATTCAGACTTATAATTGGATTCTGTGGTGATTATATCTTATATACTTTTCTAGGTTTGATCTTTTGCATATTTTGGTGATCTTGCAGATTTTGCTGTCAGTATTGGATGCAATTCCTTTTCCTTTTGCAATCAAATTGGCTGCCATTGCTTCACGAAAAGAACTTTTAGACCTTGAGAAGTGGCTGAGTAATAATCTAATTATGTACAAGGATTATTTCTTCGAGGTATCTCTAAGTTGCTCTTCCGTCCTCCTTAACAAAGTAGGATCTGATGAATAAAATATAGAGATACAAGTGTTTAGGAACTCGTTAAACTTATCTTTATTTATGGTTAAGCTTTGAAGTTTTCTGAATGATATTTATTTGGAATTCTTGATTCAATATTTTAGGAATGCCTCAAGTTTTTAGAGGAGATCCAACTTGGGGGATCAGGAGATTTTTCAGCCAAACCTTTCCATCACGCTAGTGCTCTTGTCAATCTTTACTTAGAGTGTATTCCTACCTTCTTGAAGGTTTCTTTTCTAACAGAGTATTTTCTTCAAACTTCACGGCATTTTTTAACCTAGGTATGATTATCTCTATGTTCTATATTTGTTATGGCAGGCCCTCAAGGCTCATACTGGCTTAATTGTTTCTTCCAAACATTCCGAGGAACTCGAGAGATTGCAAGCAATTATTATGGATTCCAATCTGAGACTTCAAAATGGTGGTTCGGCAGATTCATCCACTTCTGATGGGCATTCGGATGATATTGAGGCAGAAGCAAACTCTTATTTCCGTCAAATGTTTTCGGGTCAGTTGCCTATTGAATCAATGATTCAGATGCTTGCTCGTTTTAAGGATTCGTCTGTCAAAAGGTATGATTGTCCTTCTTTGCAGCTAGTTTCATTTCATGTATTGTGTTCTATATGTTCAAATTTTATTAAAAGAGGACTAAACACTTTTTTTTTTACCCTACCAGAGGAAGGGTTGTTTAAAGTCTAATGAACGAGTTAGCTTGGATTATAATTTGCTTTTGGAAATTAAATAATCTTTCTGATCATTCTTATGTTGTCTGCTATAGTAGAAGTTATGATTTGCTGAAATAAATGGCAGGGAACATGCAATTTTTGACTGCATGATTGAAAATTTATTCGAGGAATATAGGTCCTTCCATAAGTATCCAGAAAGGCAACTGAAAATAGCTGCCATCCTCATTGGTGAGTTCAATTGTTGAATATTGGGCTATTGTTATCTTATCTTTTTAGTAAAAATGATGGATCCTATTCAACATTTTATTGTATAGTGTGAACCTTTTAAGCATATGATCTTGACATTTGCTTATTAGGTGCAGAAGCAATTTGTAATATGCAATTATGCGAATATTTGTTTGATATTTTATCAGATTTATGGAGTTGTGTTTGTGACTCATTTCAGGTTCCATCATCAAGCAGCAGCTTGTAACCCATATTCCCCTGGGGCTTGCCTTGCGTGCCGTTCTGGATGCACTTCGCAAACCGCCAGATTCCAAAGTTTGTATCATGTATTAATTTGTAACTTTTCCCTTTTTGTTGTTCTTACAAATGATGAATTTGCTGCATTCAGATGTTTATGTTTGGAACCAAAGCTTTGGATCAGTTTGTGGACCGTCTAATTGAGTGGCCACAGTATTGCAACCATATACTGCAAATCTCTCATTTGAGAAGCACTCATGCAGACCTTGTTGCTTTCATCGAACGGGCACTTGCCAGGATTTCATCTGGTCATTTGGAGTCTGATGGAAGCACCAACAGCACATCTGCTCATGCCCATGGTCTGTCTCAGGTTACCTCTGGAAACACTGAGGTGAGAACACTGTCGGTTCTGTTACCTCCATATTAAGTTTTTTATCTCAATATAAATGTACTACTTTCATTTGTCTTTTAACTTTCTATATGGCTTAGATGGAATGCTTTTTGACTTGATATTTCCTTCCTTAATTGGTTGAACTGAATTGACTGATGCAGAAAATGTTCCTTTTTTCTTACTTGTGGCTGTCCTTTTTATAGAATGTTTCGGTTTGCTGTAGACTTCATTATTAAACAGCGATTGTTTTGTTCTCAACTATTGCAGTTGAATGCTATGGACATCTCACAGCCTGGGCAGCAAAATTCTTCTTCATGCTATCTTCAAGAGAAACTTGAATCTCCTCTTGAAGATCATTACAAAATCTCTGTAACATCATCCAATGATGTTAAGCCGCTTGCATCTGGGGTCCAGTCTACAGGTGCTACTGTGGATACCTCTGGTGTTCAGAAGGTATTCTTTGGGCTGTTAGGTATTTGTAGTTTGGTGGTTCATCAGTTTAAATCTGCATTTAACTGAATTTGCAGTTGCAGAATGCTGTTACTGCATCACTTGCTATGTTACCTTCCACCCCTGGTTTTGTCCGTCCTTCCAGAGGAGCAACCTCAACCAGTAAAATTTCTCTTCTCCGCATGAATCTGATTCTACTTCCCATTATCAATGACTACCATGGATACTTGACCATTAACGATTATTGTAGGATTTGGCTCTGCATTGAATGTCGAAACACTTTTAGCAGCTGCTGAGAGGAGAGAAACACCCATAGAGGTACGATCTTCCTCTTGGGTTTTTTGGGCTTATGTGGATCTTAGCATATTTATGAGTGTAACTTGGGAGGTTTAAATTGCATGGTTTGTCTTTGCTGGACTGTATATGGGGTACGATTGCATAACTGCTAATTTAAATCTTTTACCATTGGGATGTTGGCTTATGCATAATTGAGATGAATGTTTCATATCTTCAAATAACTTTATGATAGCTAGGATCAAAGTCTGGAAATTGTCAAGTACACTGCTCTGGACTTTCACTGTTAGACACCAGATTCTAGTTTTTAGGTTGTCATATTCTCCTAAAAGATTATGTCTCTGAGTGGGTTTGATGATTGATCAGACAATTGAAAAATGTGGGGTATTGAACACTTTGCACGTTTTTTCTGTCTAATGAAAACATCCAATTTCTACTTGTTACAGGCTCCAGCTTCTGAGATACAGGACAAAATATTATTCACTATCAATAACATTTCAGGTTCAAACATTGAAGCTAAAGCAAAAGAGTTAATTGATGTACTTAAAGAGCAGTATTATCCATGGTTTGCCCAGTACATGGTTATGAGAAGGTCAATATTTATACATCCTCGTTTTTAGTTTGTATTTGTTTCTGTGGTAGCATGTGTAGATCTGGGTGTTGATATATGAGAATTACTTGCGCTTGAAACATCTACTGCTTAATGTATCACAGGGCAAGCATTGAGCCCAATTTTCATGACGTGTACTTGAAATTCCTTGATAAGGTGAATTCAAAGGCTTTACACAAGGAGATTGTTCAACGCACTTACGAAAATTGCAAGGTTTGCAGTTTGCATAGTAAACGCTTGTGTCCTTCACACACAACTTAGTAGCTTGTTTGTGGAAATTCCAGGGAGAATTGCCTGTATTATCATGTCTATGTGTTATTTCAGGTTCTTTTAGGGTCAGAGCTCATAAAATCAAGTTCAGAAGAACGCTCTTTGCTGAAGAATTTAGGAAGTTGGCTTGGGAAACTAACTATTGGCAGGAACCAAGTACTCAGGGCACGTGAGATAGATCCCAAATCTTTGATCATAGAGGTAATTTCTGTGCTATTGCAAGCATTATTGATATCTCCAATATCGGTAATATGGATCTTAAGAGGCAATCTCAGCATTATATAGTATTAACTTTTGTTTTTGCAAGTTACCACTACATCTTGGTGTTTATTTTCATACTTATGGTGTTCCTTTTTACAGGCGTATGAGAAGGGATTAATGATTGCTGTGATTCCATTTACTTCAAAGGTACAATTGCGATTTAGATTCTAAGATGTTTTGAGGTTATGTTTTATTATTATACACTGCTACTGTCTACAGATTTTGGAGCCATGCCAAAACAGTAAAGCATATCAACCCCCTAATCCCTGGACTATGGGTATACTTGGACTTCTTGTGGAGATCTACTCAATGCCAAACTTGAAAATGAACCTTAAATTTGACATAGAGGTATAGAGATGTTCTGAACATCCATTTGAATCAGTTACTATAACAAAGAAACATTATCGGCTTAACCAAATATGTGATTATTTTTGTGATACTGTAGGTTCTTTTCAAGAATCTTGGTGTAGATATGAAAGATATGACACCGACTTCACTTCTCAAAGATCGAAAAAGGGAAATTGAAGGGAATCCTGATTTTTCAAACAAAGATGTTGGAGCAGTGCAGCAGCAGGTGGTTGCTGAAGTTAAATCTGGGATCATATCGCCATTACATCATGTAGAGATACCACTGGAGGTTCCCAACCCTTCTATATCTGGTGGCCATACGCATTTGTTATCTAAGGTTTTCTGTTTCTTGTGTCTCTAGATTTTGTGCTTGTAGCTTTTGATGTGTCCTGGAAGCTAACCTGCTTCATGCTTTCAGTATGCTGCTCCAGTTCATCTCCCTTCGAGTACGTTGATGGAGGAAGAAAAACTAAGTGCATTAGGCTTGTCTGACCAGCTACCAACAGCTCAGGGATTATTTCAAGCCACTCCGTCACAGTCACCTTTTTCTGCGAGTCAGGTGTGTCTTTTCTTTGTGTTCCTTTGTTTTTATTTAGTAATTGATCGAGTTCTATGTTTATTGAATATCTGGTTTTGTGCTGTTTGCAGGTTCCTACAGCAATTCCTAACATTGGAAGTCATGTTATTGTCAACCAAAAAATTATTTCTTGGGGCTTTCACTTACATTTTCAAAGGTGGACTCAGTTGCATTTTCAATCTTTTCATGGCTAGCAATTCACTGGCATGTACTTACAATAACAGTCTGTGTCATGTTTGTGTTGCAGAGCGATTCCTGTAGCAATGGATAGAGCTATCAAGGAGATAGTTTCTGGTATAGTTCAACGAAGTGTGTCTATAGCAACTCAGACAACAAAGGAGCTTGTTTTAAAGGTTTGGTGACTGAACTAAAACCATTTAGTCCTTTTTTAATTATTCAACTGTTTTTTCATCCTCACAGCTCTGCCTAGTTAATTTGTTTTGCCCTTATATTCTTCTGCTTTTGCTTACAATGTCAATAATTTAATTTTCAACTGTATGTATGCTGGTTAATATTGTCAAGGGGACATCTTCTAACAACTAAAATTTAGGATTATGCTATGGAATCTGATGAGAGTCGAATATATCAAGCTGCACACTTGATGGTTGCTAGTTTGGCTGGGAGCTTAGCTCATGTTACTTGCAAGGTTATCTTCGCCGCTGGTTTTCAGTCTTGATTTCTCTTGGTTGCTTCTTCTTGTAATTAACTGGAGAGTTTCTTTGTTTATTCAGGAGCCTCTACGCAGTTCAATATTAAGCCAGCTACGGAACTTGCTTCAGGGGACTATTGCAAGTGAGATATTGGAACCCGCTGTTCAGCTGGCTACAAATGATAATCTTGACCTTGGTTGTGCAGTAATTGAACAGAATGCTACAGATAAGGTAGTGTTTAGCTTTTGATCTACATTGTGCATCTTTTCATATACCCGAAAGGGAGGCAGCAAACCTTCCATGCACTGAAAACATGATTTTTTTTTTCCCTGTTCGAGATGTCAACTGTCTCCAGAGCCTACTAGCTCTTACCTCAATTTCACAGTGCAACATGATGTGCATATATGACATCTATGTCTGCAACAAAACGGATTCAACTTTCCTAGCTAGGCTTGCCTGCATCAGGACATGTTATCAAGTATAGATAGTAAATTATTTAGGATGTGGCTACATCTGATGATCTCTGTTATGGTTAAAGTTGGTCATGAATGATGAGCTGCATTTGATAGCATAGTAGAAGGAATAGATAGACTGATAATTAATATGGAGGTTGTAGGTATACCAATGGGGAAAGGATCTTTAATTAAGTTCACTGAAGAATGAGCAGATGCTATTAACTAATATTCAAAATGACGGTAGGTTTGGCGTGTAATGAATGGGTAAAACTAGCTTAATGGGATCCATGGTTTCATGTCTGTGAGAAACAGATTTAAAAAACTGCAATGTGTTGTCAAAACTCACACTACCAATTAGTTCTTGGATTCAAGACATGGATTTCAAAGATCATTATATTACATGCCGTTGTTTAAATGGAATTTCCCCTTTATGTAGGCAATACATGTAATTGATGAGGAAATACGTCAGCAGCTTGCCTTACGAAGGAAACATAGAGATGGTATTGGTCCAGCATTTTTTGATGCTAATATTTATGGTCAAGGCTCCATGGGCATAATACCTGAGGCTCTTCGTCCTAAACCTGGTCATTTGTCTGTTACTCAACAGCGTGTTTATGAGGTAAGTTTGTTGAATCTTTTATGCGAAGATTGACTTCTGAAAGTAGTGCATAATTATGTTCTGTCCTGTCGCGTCCCTTCTCATCCTACTTCCAGGACTTTGTTCGGCTTCCATGGCAAAACCAATCTAGCCAGAGTTCACATGCTATTCCTACTGTCCCTTCAACTTGTTCTAGCAGTACAGCTTTGGCTGCTTCAACATCTGGACAACTTAGCATGGGTTACCCATCTGCATCAGGAAATATAGGATTAGAAGCAGTGTCTCGGACTTTGGATGTTGCTTCAGAGACAATTGAATCTGATTCAGCTGCCCTTCTAAGGTGAGCTATATTTCCTGGTATTGGGTCCTTCAAGTCATGAAAGTTTGATTATGCAGTTCTTTAAATGCATCTGTAATTTTTCAGTACTTCAACCATTCACATGGGAGCCACTGATGGTGTTATCCAGAAAATATCTGAGAACAATACTGGCAGTACATTGTTTTCATCTTCTGTGCCTGCTCACGAACTTCGTCCTGTGGATTCTGCCATGGATGCTCTTAAGGTTGGAAAAACCTTATTCGTAGTCAATCTTGTTTTTCTAATGGCCTGTTAATGGTGGTTAACCTATGTCATTTGTTTGAAGGAGCTTGGAATATCTTCGCTACCTCTCCCTACATCAGTGGGTCCTGAGCGCCCTAATAGTAGCATTTCAGAACCTTCATTAAGCACGAGAGATGCATTGGACAAATACCAGATCATTGCCCAGAAGGTTGACTCCAGCCCTTCTGCTTTTTGTTTTTCAGTGGTTGTTTTTGTTCTCTCTCTCTTTTATTCTCTCCACTCAAGAAAATGAAAGTATGGGCTTGTACCATTGTTAACTTCTTATATCAAATCTGTTGTGGTGGGTTTCTTGCTTTAAAGGACTATGTTTAGATGTTTAGCTTATCTTTGAGAAATTGAATGTAGACGATGAAAATTTGCCCTTTGGCTATATGTATAGGGACAGTGCAATATGGAAGGAAATTCAGCATTAGGATCTTGTCACGTGATGTATGATTTTGTCTCCTTGTCATGCTTCTCTTAAAACTGTTTATTAATGGTTGCAGTTGGAGGCATCAGTCACCGGTGATCACAGGGAGGCAGAAATTCAGGTATTCTTTCTTTTTTTGCAATAATTTGGGGATATTTCTGGCAGTACGTTTTACTGTGTCTGTTGATTTATCTTCAGGGTTTGATTGCCGAAGTTCCTGAAATCATACTTAGATGTATTAGTAGGGATGAAGCTGCCTTGGCTGTAGCACAGAAGGTATATTTTCCTTGACTGGGATACCATTATTTTTTTTCTTGCTACAGTTGTTACCTGGTCAATATATTTTGATACTTCAACTGATTTCCTCAATATTTTACCCTTATAGCTGATTTTTTGAAGATTAGAGTGGAGCTTCTTTATCGCTAAGTTGGTTTTAAATACAGGTTTTCAAGGGTTTATATGAGAATGCACCAAACAGTTTTCATGTTAATGCCTGTCTTGCTATCCTGGCTGCTATCCGAGATGTTTGCAAGCTTGTGGTTAAAGAACTCACCAGCTGGGTATGCCTAGAGTTTATAAATGCAAAACTGCTTCATATTTTAGAGTATTTTTCTTGTGCAAGGTATTTGTATGTAATGTTCTTTTCTGCTTGAATTTCTTTAATGGACAAATTATTTTTTCAGGTCATTTACTCAGACGAGGAGCGGAAGTTTAATAAAGATATTACTATTGGCCTTATTTGTAGTGAATTGCTCAATCTTGCAGAATACAATGTTCATATGGCAAAACTAATTGATGGGGGAAGAAATAGTATGTTTAGAGATTTTTCTATGTTAGGAGATCAGTCATGATATCACTGAATTCACACGACTGACCAAATTTTTGATATGCAGAAGCTGCCACTGATTTTGCTATTTCCCTTATTCAATCTTTGGTTGCTGAAGAGCCTAAAGTTATTTCTGAGCTTCACAATTTCGTGGATGCATTAGCTAAGGTTGTATGTGTCTTCATTATTTGTTAGATTATCCTAGCATGCTTTTAATTTTTTTTCTTGTGCAGTCTCTTAGTGTTTGTTACTTGCAGCTTGCGGCAAAACCTGGATCTCCCGAGTCATTGCAACAACTAATTGAGATTGCTAAGAATCCTACTGCTACCTCAGTGCCTCTACCTGGAACATATGTTGCAAAAGATGACAAGGCAAAACAGTTTAGGGACAAAATGGTTAGCACATATTAGTCATTCAATTTACCACAGGGAGTGTTGCTATTTTCCTCTTAACTTCTGGGTCCCTTTTCTTTTGATTTAGGCTACAAGTCAGGCTACTTCTAACAGGGAAGACTATGGCAATGTTGAATCTGTGGCGCCAGATCCTGCTGGTTTCGCTGAGCAGGTTCCTTGTCTTGATTTTTTTTATTTCATTGTTCTTTTTTAACCTTAACTTCAGCGTCATGCACTGGTTTTGGAAAACTATTGATTCATTATACCTTGTCTTGGAACTGAACGGATTTTTCTTCTTTTTGGTAGGTTAAATATTTACTCTTTCCACATGCATTGTCTTGTATTTAGCGTGAACATTTTTATCTGTAGTACTTCCTCCTTAGTCATTTAGTTAAGCATTTTTTCCCTCTCTTTTTCAGTTTCTTATTTGTTTTATTATTTATTTATTTACTTATTTTATCTTATCTTTTTTGTTTATTCTTTATGTCTCTTATCTGCATTTTATACTTTATTTATTTATTTATATTATTATTATCCTTTATTTATTTATTTATTATTATTATGAATTTTTTATTCTTATCTTAGTTTATTATTATTTTTATGTATTTATTCGTTTATTCATTTAGCTTTTATTTTCTCAAAACAATTCTTAAAAACTTTTTTTCTTTTTTCTTTTATCCTTTTTCTATGGGTCTCTTAGAAATAACCTCTCTACTAACTAGGGATAAGGCTATTTACTTTTAAACTTACATGTATATATAGTTGATGTCTAACCCTAGAATGTGAAATACATTCAATAGTAGTAAACACCTTCCTATTTTATCACTATATAGCTATATACAACTCAACACTCCCCCTCAAGTTGGAGCATATAAATCATATGCACCAAGCTTGTTACATATAAATTCAATACGAGAACCTCTGAGAGATTTGTTGATTGGTTGAACTGACATGACTAGTAGTGAGACAACCATACAAAACTCTCTCTTGGATAAAGTGACAATCAACTTCTATGTGTTTGATCCTTTCATGAAATACTGCGTCAGAAGCAATATGGAGAGCAGCTTGATTATCACACAATAACTTCATTGGTGATACTTCTGCAAATTTTAACTCTTGAACTAATTGCTTCAACCAAATAAGCTCACATGTTGCTAGAGCCATTGCACGATATTCTACTTCTGCACTCGACCTAGCAATGACATCTTTCTTCTTACTTTTCCAAGATACAAGATTCCCTGCAAGAATACAAAAGCCTGAAGTAGAACGCCTATCAGATGGAAAAACTGCCCAATTAGCATCGGAGTATCCAATAATTCATGAGTGACTCCGGTTTTCATATAATAATCCTTTTCTTGGTGCCCTCTTAATATACCTTAAAATTCGAATAACTGCATCCCAATGACTCTCACATGGAGCTTGTAGGAATTGACTAACAACACTATCCGAGTAAGAAATATCAGGTTGTGTGATGGTGAGATAATTAAGTTTTTCTACCAATCTTCGATATCGGCTAAGATCAGCAAGTGGTTCCCCCTGATCAAGTGAAAGCTTTGAATTAGGATCCATAGGAGTCTATGCTCTGATGCCATGTGGAACTCAGGGAAATCTATTATTCACATCTTCTATATGTTGAAAATACATGTATATATAGTTGATGTCTAACCTTAGAATAGGAAATGCAATCAATAGTAGTAAACACCTTCCTATTTTGTCACTATACAGCTATATACAACTCAACAATTATTATTATTTTTTCACACGCATGGAGTTGTGAAGTATTGATTCTAAGGTCATTTTGGTTAAAGATATTGAAATGATTGAATTTTTATATGTTTATTCCTGAAGCTACAATTTTCTGGCAACTTCACTTTCTTTCACACACATTCATGCAGTGCCATTCTGCTGACTGCATGAGTTATGGGATAAATTGGCACATGCCCCTCATCTGGGAAACAGGAATCATGGAGAGCAAATTGCTTGTGCATTTGTTTATTATATTTGCTGTTTCAAAATTTAATATTGGTGTTATTATATGTAGGTTTCCATGCTATTTGCGGATTGGTGCCGAATATGTGAACTTCCTGGTGCAAATGATGCAGCTTGTAACCATTATATATTACAATTGCATGAAAATGGGTTGCTGAAGGGAGATGATACCACAGACCGCTTTTGCCGCATTCTCACGGTTTCCTATTCCTAACTTGAAACATATTGTTTAACAAGATTAGCTAAAGCTACCATTCTAATTTTTCTTCATTATCTTAGGAAGTTTCTGTCAAACATTGTCAATCGTCTGAGGTGATAAATTCTGGTGCATTGTCTTCACCTCAACAAGTGCAGACTCTATCCTTCCTTGCAATTGATATTTATGCAAAACTTATCCTTTCAATCCTTAAGGCAAGCATGTTCGCTTTCATTTCTTTTTAACTAGTTCTCGTTTCGTCGCTGACCATACCATTTTGTTCTTTTCAGATGGAGCAAGGATCAAGTAAAGCATTTCTTCTATCGAAAGTGAGTTGTGACTAAAATTTTTTATACATTTCTGTTTCCGTTGAATTCTTGTATATGATATTTGACATGTGACAGATATTGGCGGTCACGGTGAGATTTTTGCAAAAGGAATCGGAGGAGAAGAAAACATTTTTCAATCCAAGACCATACTTCAGATTGTTTATAAACTGGATGCTTGACCTAGTTTCCCTGGATCCTGTTAATGATGGTGTAAACTTTCAGGTAAGGTAATTCTTTTTATATTTTCTGTTTCTCTTAACTAATGTCGACTGTGTGTGTTGCAGATTTTGACAGCCTTCGCTACTGCATTGCATGCTTTACAACCCTTAAAAGTTCCTTCATTCAGGTTAGAACATTCAGTTTGGCCAGTTCGCTCTCTGAAATACTTCTGAGATGGTCTTATATTTTGGTCTAAAAAATGAGATATTCTAGTCTATTGTCAGTTTCTGAAGTTTTAGAGTATGCCAATTAGGCTCTGGCCATTAACTTGGACATAATGTAATGGCTTATGGAGGCTTCAGCTTGAATGAAAAATAAACTACATATTACAGTAAGAACAAAACTTGTTTAATATAGATAATTATCACTTTTGCGCATAAAATGCTCAAATATACTTGATTGCAAATGCAGCTGAGTCATTACGAGGCAAGTGATTCATCTATGGATGTGTTTGTGTACATGCATGCGTGAGGAACTTTTGTTGTCTCTTTCCATGTCTTCAGATACAACCCATAAGGGTTTATCCGATTTTTGCACATAAACTTCTTATTCTGTTTCTTTTTTTGTTTGTTTGTGTTGGAGTTTGTTTTGTCCATCTTTTTCTGCAAGTTTGTGTACTGAGTAATTGAACTCAGAATTTTTTATCTGCTAGATGATAACCAATTATGTTTCTCTATTGTTAATTTTGGAGTTCTAGGTATGGAAAGGTTTTTCCACTATTTGTGCTTCTCTTTTTTCGTTAAACTTGTTTCCACTTCTAACTTAGACTAATGGTTTTTTCAGCTTTGCATGGCTTGAGCTGGTGAGTCATAGGAGCTTTATGCCAAAATTGCTCACAGGAAATGTGCAGAAGGGTTGGCCATATGTCCAGCGGTTATTGGTTGACTTGTTACAATTCCTGGAGCCATATTTGAGGAATATTGAATTGGAGCCATCAGTATGTTACTTCCACTTAATATTGGTTCTTAACCCATTTTATTGCTCTGACTATTTTGATTTGTTATGTGCAGGTGCAAGTTCTGTACAGAGGTACACTTAGGGTTCTACTGGTGCTACTTCATGATTTTCCTGAGTTCCTTTGTGCCTATCATTTTACCTTCTGTGATATGATCCCACCAATCTGCGTACAAATGCGCAATATCATCTTGAGTGCTTTCCCTCTCAATATGAGGCTTCCTGACCCATCTACTCCAAACTTAAAGGTCCATCTTGGTTCTAGCATTATTTCTTAACATTGGTTTTAAGTTTGTCCCTTTCTGGGATTTTTCTTGCAGACTAACTTTGAGCTTCATATTTGCAGATAGATCTACTCCCAGAAATCAGGGAACCGCCTCAACTTCTGTCAGAGGTGGATGCAGCTCTTAGAGCTAGGCAGATGAAAAATGATGTAGATGAATATCTCAAGGTAACTTAATTGCAAAGACTGAAAGACTAATCTGTCTGCTTTCTGTAGCTTTTTTAATATTCTAAAAGATGCAATCACCTAACCCGATTTTAGTAGAGAATGAGTTTTTGTAGTGATTTTTGCTGTATGGACCTGTGTGTTTTTTGATCTTCTTTGGTCTCAAATTCATTGAAAAGTTTTAATGATATCTTACTTTAATTTCAACCACGTAGCAATTACCATCTACCTTCCAACTTTTTGGTATACTCCTCCTCAATTTTAACTTTACATACTTGCAGACAAGGCAGCAGGGTTCAGCTTTCCTAACTGAGCTCAAGCAGAGGTTACTTTTGTTGCCAAGTGAAGCTGCAGCTGCAGGAACACGCTACAATGTGCCTCTGATCAATTCCCTAATTCTTTACACTGGAATGCAGGTATAATCTTACTTTTTGTATTCTTTGGAGTTTTTCTTCTCGTCAACTTAGGATTTGTTGCTATTATTTGTGTTGTGACCACATGGTTTTAGTTTCTGTGCATGTAGCTTTCCCTGAGTGTCAAAGAAAGAATTGGTTCCTCAAGATTTCACTTCCTTGCTATGTCTTTTTTTGTGTGTGTAATTTTGATGTCATTTAAAATGCAATCCCCCGGGAAATGGAGAGAGAAAGTGGCAAGTTCTTTAAAAACATTTCTGGAAGGCTTACCTCACTGAACTAAAACATTGTTTTCCAATTCCTACAGGCCATACAACAGATGCAAGTAAGAACACCTCATGCACAATCGACAGGGAACTTGAATGTGTTGTTAGTGGATGCTGCTTTGGATATTTACCAAACTCTTGCCTTGGACCTAGATGCTGAGGGCCGATACCTTTTCCTAAATGCTATTGCTAATCAACTGCGATATCCAAACAACCACACACATTACTTCTCTTTTATCCTGCTTTACCTATTTTCGGAATTTAACCATGTAAGTATATTCTCATATCTGGAAGTGTAAATGACTTCTATTGCTGTGAACTTCCTAAAGAAAACCTAGTTTTTCTTTATGATCTGTGAATTTAACATAAACCTGAAGCAGTTTTAGAGTATGTTAAAATTGAAAAAGAAATGAGATGGGAATCATTTTCCATTTGGAATTGATGCCATTCTATTATTACATAATGATAACAAGTGAAGCAGTTCCGCATTTGCTTTTGTTCAATACGATTTGATTTCACCCTTTCAACGACTTCATGGCACTTTAGGTGTCCGGTTTGCTATATTTTGGTGGAATTTGTTTTTGGTTACTTGGTAGAGTATCTGAATGTTGAAGGTGATTGTCTTGTTTACTAATTCATTTGCCATGGTAGAGTATCTGAATGTTGAAGGTGATGGGCTGAGTTACTAATTCATTTTCCATGTTTGTATGAATAGGAAATCATCCAGGAGCAGATTACAAGAGTCTTGTTGGAACGTCTAATCGTTAATCGACCCCATCCATGGGGCCTTCTCATAACTTTCATTGAGCTCATTAAGGTAATTACCTTTTGAATTTACTCTTTCTATAGGCTTGACAATGGGACGGATCAGGCAATATTCGAGTCTGATCAAACCGGACTTAGTCTGATAGTCCATTGACGACATTATAATCAGTAGGACCTTCTTTATACGTCTCTTTCTTCCTTTAAAAGGATGTTTTTTTATATATTTTGGTTGAACAGAATCCAAGATACAACTTTTGGAACCGATCCTTCATAAGATGTGCACCTGAGATTGAGAAGCTATTCGAGTCAGTTGCAAGGTCATGTGGCGGCTTAAAACCCATGGATGAAAGTATGGTCTCAGGTTGGGTTTCTGAGACCGCACGTTGAAATAACTAACCATCTTCAATCTTCCTAGAAATGATAAATAGTCTCGCCTCGTCTCTATTGTAAATTTTGCTGATCGTAGCAATGATCCAAGTAAATATTCAGGTTTGTCGCTGTAAATGTTCAACTTCAAGATTTTTTACATTCACGAAGAATATGTTAGAATCAGATTCTTTTTAGTACTGCCGACTACCAAGGCAACTGTTGTATAAATTGTAAATTAATTATATTAGAATTTATTAATTTACTCTATTATTCTAATTATGATAATAAAATTATTTGATTAATTCTAATTATGATAATAAAATTATTTGATGGAATATATATAACGTAG
>JANTNU010000004.1:1460336-1470533 GCA_024752395.1 Erythroxylum havanense
TTGCTATAATTATTTTGTTTATGATTATTAATGTTAGTATGATTCTTATTGTTATTATTAATATCATTTTATTTTTTACTATTATTTGTATCAATTAGTTATTTTTTATTAATATTATTTTATTTATTTAAATCTTAATTCCTTTTTTTGCTATTTTTTCTTTTTTCTCTCTTACTTTCTTCATTTACGTGAATCATTTAACAACACTCTCTTTATTAGTTAAGGATAAAGTTGCATATTATTAAACTTCGCATCTCGGCGAAATTTTTACTTAGTATTATTGTTGTTGTTAATTTTAGGATTTTTATTTCTTTTTTCCTTACCCTAAAAGTATCTGCTTATAACTTTTAGGTATAAAGTTTTGGTCTCTTTACAGATTCATTTGGTCGGTATGATTTGTGGGGTGTTCAATGTTTTTCTCAAATTCGTTTGTTCATCATTTTGTTTGTCACCGCTTTGGTGCGGCGGCTTCTCAAATTTTCTGGTTCAATCCTGTCGGTCCGATTCATTTCTCAAAGTGCATCTAACGGTGGATGTTGTTTGGAATTGTTTTATAAAGTGCTAAAGCCAACTTTAAAAGTTGGTATAGCTTTAATTTCATTGTAAAAGGCGTCGGTGAATGGGACAATGAGAAAGCTCGGTGGGTTTTACTTTTTACAATGCATACTTTTCTTCATTCACCGTTGAGATTTAGATCCAATTTGGGTATTTCTTTAGGAATAGATGTCTATTAGAAAATTATTAAGTAATGAAGAGTAATATCGTATAGAAAATTATTACTTCTAAACATAGAAAATAATACGAATAATAAATTTATTTTAAATACATACAAAATTAGAAAACCCTTTATGAAAAGAAAAAGAGATAACGATATAATATTCAATATTTTAAAAACCGAATCAAAAGTTTAATTAGTAATATATAAAGTTTAAGATTAAAAAAGTTCAATCGGTATAAATTATCATAAATTAACTAAAAATTAAATAAAATTAACGAACTTAAAATATAATTAAAAGAGATTAAACTTATGTATTAAAAATTTTGAAGTTTAACTAAAAAAATGAGATTGTTAATTAGTAGAATTGATTGACTAATTAATTAATTAATTAATCAATTTTTAATAATAAAAACTTTAAGATAAATGAAACTGAAAAGTTCAAAATCAAATAAAAAAATTGAACGATTCAAAATTTTTACAATCAAAATGATTGTATTTTTTAATCATTACTAATATCAACTAGTTAAACTTTATGATTGTGTGTGTGTGAGAGAGAGAGACTTCCTTAAGATTAAAAACTAGTTAATCATTACTAAAGGTTAGAAGTGTGTTAGGATGAGCAACATTCCTTAAGATTCATGCAAGAATGGCAAAATTAGCTTAGCTCGATCCAATTTGACTCATGTTGACTAGGCCACGGGTTGAAACTACTTGACTTGATCAGGCTATTGATCGGGCACGTACTAAAATTGTTTCAGCCTAACTCGGCTCATGACATGAAGGGAAGATATGAAATAACGATGTTTTTTATTTTTTAAAAATATAAGATTAGGTCAACTTAAGCTATTTGTAGCCCATCGAGTCGAGCGTCGGGCCATAGACTGGCGTCCAATGCTATCCCACGATTCAAGATTGAATTTGAAAAAAAATAGAGTTTAAAATTTCAAATTTAAGTTGAATTTATTTTAAAATAATATAATTTATTAATTTTAAATTAATATGAATAAATTTATTATAATTCATATGTTTGAAAATTTTATTTTATTATTTTAGTAATTAACTAAAACGTTACCAAACGACAATAGGATTCAGAAGCATAACAAGCCTGTTTCAATGTTAAGTGGCTTTTCATAATGGGCTTGTCATGTAAAGCACATCTCAGTCGTCGGATCCTTCTAGATGTCCCATTTCACATCGTTTGGCTCTTCATTCAGACGGGACGTCAAGGGGTGAGAAAAGTTGGGTGCAAATTTTTTTATTTTTTATTTATTCGTTTTTTAATTTTCAATTTAATTTATTATTTTTTTAAATCAATTAATTTATTTTTGTAAATTAATAAGTTCTTATTAATAAAAAATCGATTAATTTTTATTTAACAATTTTTAAAAATTTTAACTTTAAATTTTTAAATAAATAAGGATAATCTTTTTCATTTATCATTAACATTATCAAAAACATCTTATTTAAGTTTTGTTGAAGCGCTAAGTTTAGGAAAGTTCGATAATACGCAACCTTACTTTTATATAATTGAGAGGTTGTTTCTAATAGACTCACGTATAGTATGACATAAGATTTTATAAAATTATAAATAGATGTAAATACATTTCTAAAAAATAAAGTAAAATAAATCAAATAAAAATAAAAGGTAAGAAAAACATCTAAATACAAAAAAAACATCACAATACAAAGAAATACTAAAAAACAATAATTGTAACATTAAAATAATAACGAGCGAGAGTAATAAATATAACACAAAATAACTTATTAGCAATAAGCATTAAGAGAAATGCAAACCAGAAGAAACTCGTAGTAACTATAAAAGACCCGTATAAGAATAATCGTGACCAAGTTTGTCAAAACCTTAATTAAGCTACATAAAAACCAAAATAAGCTACACATAGAAGGTACATAGTGCACAATAAATGCAAAGGACAAAGGTTATTGTAACGTCTATTTCAATCATTTTTTAATTTTTTAATTATTACGAAGATTTAATTTTGATTATTTTTTAATTTGAAATTTTTTATTTTACTGATTTAACTTTCGATCCAATTTTAAAATATTATTTTTTAATTATTAGTAAAATTATAAATATTTATTAATTAAAAACAATATTATTTCAATACAACATTTCATTTAAGTTATCTTGACCTAATTCTAAATCTAATTAATTTAAATATAATCCATTAAATTTAAATATGTATCCAACTTTCTTTTTTCCATTTTTTTTGTAGAGTTTTTAAAATTTTTTAAGAATAGAAATTCATGAAATGAGTTCAGATCTCTTGTTTAATATTATCGTGTTTTATTATATCCAATGAATCTCGGCCGTTTATATATGTAAGTTTTATACAGATTTTATGTAAATTTTATGTAGATTCTATCAAATAAATAGTTAAATTTTCGAGAATTATTAGAGAGAGGATATTGGTTCTTACGAAATTCCCTTAAAGCAAAAGTTGGGAACAGTTATGTTCCCACATAATTGGTATCGATCCACATAATAATCATGTTTCCAAAAATAAGTCCTGTTCTTGGCAGAAAATGTCCGTCTCGGGCTCGATATGTGGTTACCTAATTTTGTGAATTTCTCATCCCTCTTTTTTATTTATATTTCTCGATTGAATCTTGGTAATTCATACCATCTCCTTCCTGGAAGCCCCCGATAAGCGATAATCAAATCCTACGTAAGCGGAAGCCAAGCGAGTTCTTACGCTCATGCTCACCAGTAACCATGGAAGTCGCCTGAAAGTTGGAAACAGAGACAAGAACATAGGAATACAGGCACTATAGTCTCGCCTCGGCGGCTACTAAAACCTCCTGGAAACATGAGCCAGTGTGTTCCAAGTTGGGGTCTTGATGATACAACTGTTCCTAACAAGCTTTCTCTTCGGTCTCACTCCAACAACTCCACAGCACCAGACGTACCCATGTATGAATCATTCTCTACCTCAATCTGTATGGACTGAGTGATGAGTTTTAGCTGAGTTTAAGGTGGTTTGTTTTCGATGCAGGTTAGATTACGAAGTAGCGGAATTAACATGGGAAAATGGTCAACTTGCCATGCACGGTCTTGGTCCACCTCGCGTGGCTGCCAAACCCATTCCCTCATGTACTCCTTCTCCATCAAAGTACGCTTGGGACAAGCCACGAGCCACTGGCACACTCGAGTCTATAGTCAACCAAGCCACCACTCGCTTACCAGAGCACAAGCCAACTCTCGTTAACTTGGGACGGGATGATTTAGTCCCATGGATTGAGCGCAACAACCACAACCGAAAGTCAGCTGCTGTCTCCACGACCATGACGAAGGACGCTCTAGTCCCTTGCTCGAACCGGGCCGAGGTGGGGTGCTCCACACGCGTGGGGTCTTGTAGTGCGCCGACCGCGACGGGCGACGAGGAGGGGTTTCTCCAAGGAAAACGAGGGAGGGCGGTGCGTGTAGCGGTTGCGCCGCCGGAGTGGAGCAGCAGAGACCAGAGTGTGAGTGGAAGTGCCAACACATTTGGGATGGATAGCCAGCATGTGACTTTGGACACGTACGAGAAGGAGTTAGGTGGTGGGTTTACTTCCACTTCAATGGGATCTCAGGAAAATACAAAGACAGTTGCTACTGCCGATGAGAATGACTCAGTCTGTCACAGTAAACCACAGGTAACTAAATACGATCGTTTCCATTATGTTCTTAATCACAATTTGCAGATTTTAGTTGTAATATGTTAAGCCCGACTTGTTCTGATTGTCCTGATTCTTTGCAGAGAGTAACAGGTGACGAGGAAGAGAAGAGAGGGAAAGGGAAGTCCACAGTTTCGACTAAGAGAAGTAGGGCTGCTGCTATTCACAACCAATCTGAACGTGTATGCCTCTTTCTCTGTCTCTTAACTTGCATTTTCTGGGTGAAGAAGTTATGTTTTTCAAGGTTCTGATTCTGATGAAGATGATATTTTATGTAAAAGATGTGATGCTTCAATGATTAGACTGGACCACTTGGCTTTGTGTAGTGACTGAGAACTAGTTTTATCTTTAAACACGATTCCATTAATTAGAATATGAATTATAACAGAAGAAATGGCTGCAAATGTACTTCATTTTTCATTTGTAACAATTTCCCAATTCATCTTCGTTGCCCAGAAAAGGAGGGATAAGATAAACCAGAGGATGAAAACACTTCAGAAACTGGTTCCAAATTCCAGCAAGGTACAAAGTTAAACCTAACTCCTATCTTGTTCTTCATATCAAATATATAGTTACTGTATCTTTGTTATCCTTAGGGTTTGTTAGATCTGTGAATGGTTATGGTTTCAGCTCCAACTTTTGTTCTTGACTTTGAACCATTTTTGTGGAACCAAAACGTTAGGACTTAAGAGAGATGTAATAAAAGTGATGGGACTCGTGTGTCGGCCTCATTCAAGCTTATTGTTATCTTCTCTTCTGGGGTAGGGCCGAACAAGTTGATCACCGTAAAGTTGGTTCAACTTGTTGAATAGTAGATAATAATCTTTATGTCAATTTGGTTAGATTCTGATGAGGTAAGTAGGATGTTATCTGAGATGAAACTGTTATAATTAACATTGCAGAAATGAGTATAGCGCGTAGGAATTCAAAGCTGTGACCCACATGTAGAAAGATAAATCGTAGCCCAGCTTTAACTAAAAGGTAGTAAGTTAATGACTTGAGAATTAAATGTGCAGAAGACACAGAGAGGATAATAACATGATAGAGACTGATGTGGTCCAAGGCTCTTCTGTGTTCAAACGGCTATTAGTATCTTGGGAGTGACCCAGTTTTCACAGTCCATAAAACCCTATTGGATATGGGGACAAGTTGCAGAAGATTGCTCAGTTTTTCTTTGTTTTCTGAGAACAATTCTCTACCACATATTCCTGTATATGTAGCCCCTGAAGCTGCTTTTTTTCTATGAACTTATCATCTTCTATTGGTTCTATCTACATTTACTGTTTACAATACGTAATGATTGGCAAGAACTGAAAACTTTCCCCTCAGGATTGTGGGGTCAGAGTTGAGAAAACATATCCACCGCCATTGAGAGTGGAAAGTTTAAGCAGTATTAAACAATTATTGGGTATCTGCAAGAAACTGTTGAAACCCTTTTGGTTGATGATTTGTTGTTTCATTGAATTTAATGTCATTACAGACGGATAAAGCTTCGATTCTAGATGAAGTTATAGACTATTTAAAACAATTGCAAGCTCAAGTTCAGATGATGAGCAGAATGAATATGCAGCCTATGATGTTGCCAATGGCTATGCAACAACAATTACAAATGCCGATGATGACTCCCATGAGCTTAGGTATGGGTATGGGAATGGGAATGGGACTTGTGGACATGAACACGATTCCTCGTCCCAACATTCCTGGAATGTCTCATGTTCTTCACCCAACAGCTTTCATGCCTTTAACTCCCTGGGATGGGTCCGCTGATCGCTTGCAAGCTGCTGCTGCTGCTTCTACATCAGTAATGGCTGATCCATTGTCCACATTCATCGCATGCCAATCACAGGTAGCTTTTCTCTGCAACAAATATTTGATTCCATAAATAAAAATATATATTGATTGGGACACGGATATGGAGCTAACTGATAAAAAATAAAAAATTTGCAGCCAATGACCATGGATGCCTATAGTAGATTAGCTGCAATGTACCAACAGCTTCAACAACAACAGCAACCTCCTGCTTCCAATTTGAAGAGCTAAATATGGTCTTATGACTCTTCATCTAATGGTGTTGTTCATCCAGAAAAGATGGTCGCAGCAAATGAATCCAATTCTGCAAAACCCTTTTCCTGAGATTACATATTTGTTCAAACTATGACATATATACTTCTATTAGCGGCATTGCATAGATCCTTAGGAGTGATCAAGATTTCTTTTTTTTTTTCTTTTTTTCTTTTGCAGTCATTTTGCCATAATATCTGATAATGCGTACGCTTGAGTATAAATAAAAGAGAGGTCTCAGGTTTTTATTTTACTCTCATCCACCTATTTAATAATCATCAATCAATCATTTCGATAGTGTCAAGACATTGATGTTCCAGGAGACATGTAATGTGTAATGTTTACCAAAAGATAAACATCGAAATGGTTGGAGTCTGGCTTGTCAACTTGGATCAACGATGAGCCACACGTTTGTTTCCTAAAAAAAAAATCAAATATATACGTTCATGCATCCACCCAGAACCGAGACAGCACAGAAACAGACTCGAGAGTTAATAAAATTTGTAATAACAGAAGAATCTTAGTTCGATCATATCTGCTGCGACTTGATGATGACTAGACCGAGCAAAAGCTGACAGCAAATGCTTGACTTTCTAGCTTATTTAAAAGCTTGAACGTACGTTTGGATTCTAAAAGAGATACTCAATGAGCTGGTTAGAACAACACGGAATATATAAATATATTGCCTTTGGAATAAAGATATGAGAGTACCCAATCGTTCATCAGACCTTAGTTTGCCATTTTTCAATCTACTTGTTTGATGAAAGAATATATAAAAAGCATCTGATTTTGTTTTCTGATATGGCGATTCTCACATTCTTTTGATATTGAATCAATCCAGTTCAGTTTCGTAACACTTTTCGCAACTCTTTGGATTGCACTGCATAAAGTGAAATTTTAAAGAAGATAAATGGATATCTTTTTATCTTTAAAATTTCTTAAATTCTTCTAAAAATTTAAATTATATCCAGTTCAAAGTCTCGCAGTGAAGTGGAATCTGGGAGGTCTGATAGCATGCAATTTTAATTCTACATAATAGAGAGACTGTTTTCTTAGACTAACATACAGATGTGAAAGGAAAAATGTGATGCAAGTTAAAAGAATAAATAAGTAAAAACAAATATGCAAAATATTTAAGTAAATAAAATTATCATAAATGCATAAGGATAATAATAATAATAACACCAATAATAATAACAAATTAAAATTCTAACAAAAAAAAATATAATTCTAAAAACAACAATAAATAGTCCGTAACAATAAAAAATGATAAATTCCACGCAAAATTTGACTCAACTGGATTATAAGTCTTGTAATTTAATAGTAACAAAATAATATGATCTATTAAAATTATTTTTCTTCCGAGAAAAAATTTTAACTTAATCCAAATTTTTAGCAATCTAATAAATTCAAGGTCCAATTAGTTTAGAATTTATAAAATTGTCTTGAATTAAATATTTAATATCTATCAATTTGAATTAATTATTGAATATTTTTCACCTTAAATTTTTAATGATATGTTTGAATTCTATTTATATTTGAAATATCTTTTTATATCATAAAAAACTTGTAATTATAATCTAAATTTTGAACTCATGAAATTGTATATTACTAAATATTTTCAGACCTTGCGTTCACTTTTTTTTTTTTTTTTTGCAAAGAAAAGAAGGAAAAAAAAATATGAAAATATTCTGTAATATAACGCGCTTTACGCATGTCTACGGAGTAGCTCCATAACAGCCATCGGAGGCTCCTGCAGGATATAAAAACTTGAATTTAACAAGTCTGGTAGAACAGGCTGTTGACACAGACATGCTGAATTGCGTTCACTAATTATTATTGTGGTCGTCGACGATAACAAAACCAGTTAGTAAAGCTTTCTTTGGGACCAGACATTGGAACTTGTCGAGCAATCTCCACACGTATGAAGATGGTCCTTGAAGGTACCATCAAGTCTTAGAATCTCGTATGTGCAAGATGGTGGATGCCTCAGGACCATGTATACACACACACTTTCTGCACTTGTCAAGGCTCAAGAAGGTCAATTTCTTTAGTTAAATGTTCTCAGCATCATTCTTCAATCTCGTCCTTATCCTATGTTGCTTGGATCAAATGCAACATAGACCAAATCGAAACTACATTTTAGGAATCAAAGCCTCGGCCAACTGTAAATTTGATCTAATAAAAGGATCCGAACATTTGGGGCCTGGACTCATTTATCCATGCACACAGAGCAACAGAAGTTGAGAAGGAGATCAAGCTAAATCAGTGTAGGCCGAATAGAAAAAGGGTTTAGGTCTTGGGACATGGCTCAATCTGGGTCAGTTTTTCTTTTTCTTTTTTTACCTACGCATGTTTTAAGAGAATCCTAATTATAAGGAGATATCTTTAAGTCATCAATTTTTAGATTAATCCCCTCTCAAGTTAAGTAGGTCCCTTGTAGGAGGTAAAGCTCCCTCTCAAGTCAAGTAGGTCCCTTGTAGGAGGCAAAACTCTGACTTTAAGTTTTAAATGACTGCATACATGAGAGTGGTTAAAACTCGCGATCTCATTTAAACCAAGTCATCAACTTCTAGATTAATCCCCTCTCAAGTCAAGTAGGTCCCTTGTAGGAGACAAAGCTCTGGCTCTAAGTTTTAAACGACTGCATACATAAGGGTGGTTAAAACTCGCGATCTCACTTAAACCAAGAGAACCCCTTACTAACTCACCTGCGTTCTGAAGTTTGGGACAGATTATTTTGTTTTTTCAGGTTTTTCCGACAAATTTTTTTGACTAAGTAAACTAGGAATAACAAAAAGTCAGATCGGATCGAATCATGTCTATAATCGGTTCAACCCAACTCGACTCTTAGAATATTCATTTATTCTTATTTTCATAATTTACGATCATTATAAAAATTCACCTTTGATTTATGTTTTCTATTCTAATTTGATCTTCAAAATTTTTGTTATAATATGATTTTTATTAATTAAAAATTAACTAATATAATTTAATTATTCAGTTTAATTTAATAATTAATTCAAAGAAATTTGAAATTTTCATATGTTAAATTAAAATATCTCAAAATATATATACTCTCAAATCAAAACGCATTAAAATATTTAATATTTAATATTTTATTTTATAAGTTAAATATGTTTTAATAAATAAATAAATAAACCATCATTGAAGAGGTTAAAATGGGAAGAGGGTGGAGTTGAAGTTATGGATATGTTCTGACCGACGAGACATTGCCGATTGGTTGTTATCATGGGCCTATGTACTGTTCTAAATCTCTGACTGTGGACCACGAACCTCTCTAGTCCAAGTATCTTTTTTGTTGGTGGACCTCTAAATCTCCACTCTGAGGTCCAGTTGGCCCTATATAAGTTTTCCCACAGTGGAGAACACTATACATTTCCAATTACACACTTCTTTTCAAATTTTTTAACATACAAACTAAAAGTATATAAAAAAAGTCAACGTATGAAGTACACGAAACTTTTCACGCAGCGGGAGTCTGAAAAGAGTCATAATGTACGCAATATCTCCTTTACATTTTTATATAGAAACTATTTTTATGACTTAAGTTATGCGGACCAGTTAACTTTGGATTACATGGACGATCTTGACCGCGGCAAGGTTTGCGGCAGGAAGCGAAAATAGACTTAAATTCTATAATGTCGTGTGTGTTTGGATTCTAAATCCTTGCTTAGTTAGGAATTCTAGTTAGCAATAAGAGTTTATTAAGGATTCTAAAT
>JANTNU010000004.1:1513445-1525047 GCA_024752395.1 Erythroxylum havanense
TAAGTCTATATCATTGAATGAAGTACATAAATAGTATGTACCTAGTCATCCACACCATACATGCATGTATTACAACAGAGAACTTGGGTATTGTTCCTTCCAATACTAATTGTGATTGGGTGGGGAAGCTGAGAGGTCCTGAGAACATTCGTGTTATGGCTTGGTTTTTGTATCTCGGACGAGTTCATACTCAAGAGTTAAGATGGGTAAGAAACTTAGATAGTAATAGTCTCTGTAGATGTTGTTCTTGTGGTGTGGAAACTCCGATGCATCTTTTTAGAGACTGTAGAGAGGTATCGTATTTCTGGTATAAAGCATTCAATAATGTTGTTCCTACTGATTTCTTTGTTCCAATGGATACTGAAATTGTGATTTGGTTTCAAAAATGGAGTTCGAGGGCTTGTAATTATGGTATTTATCATAATTGTGATATAATATTCTTAGCTACCATATGGATTATTTGGCGGGGCGTAATCAAGCTATCTGTGATGCGATTCATTTGACAAAATTTCCGGTTCAAATATGGGTGTCATGATTAGCCCCAGATCTTAATTGCATCTTTTTGAATGTTGATGGTAGTGCCTTAAATAATCTTGAAGACGTTGAAATTGGAGGTGTTTTTAGAAATCATTATGGGAGCTGGCTGTGTGAGTTTGCTGGATATATTGGGATTGCGACGAATATGACGGCAGAACCATTGGCCATAAGGACAGGGCTGCAAATAGCCTAGCTGACTGGTTTTAGAAAAATTATGGTGACGTCGAACTCCTTAGAGGCCCTTCGGTTGATATCTAGTGATGATTGGTTGTTTCATCCATTGGCAAATATTTTACCTGATATCATTGTTTGCAAGGGTTGGGATTAAGATATTCTATGGGGTCATTCTCTAATAGAAGACAATCACGTAGCAAATTTCCTAACTAAATGAGGAAACAGAAACCGACAAGAATTTCAAGAATGGTTATCTCCACTTCCGGATCTCTTGCTCGACTTAGCTGTTGATGCTTTGGGAGTGTGGTTTTTGAGAGAATGATTTTCTTATTTTCTTTCTTTTAGTTTTGCTTTTTAACTTTCAGAAAAAGGAGCAAGAGACGGAAACGATACTCATCTAAACGTGTTTTAATGAATTATTAATTTAAAAAAATCATAAAAAAGAACGGAAAAAAGAAACAGAAGTCTATTGTCACAATATTTTTATATTCTTTGCACGAGTATTCAAACTCGAGATGATTACAGCCGACTTGCTGGGACAATTCCAAGAGTATCGGAGATAAACCAGCATGTTCCCGTGAGAGTTCCGAAATTTTCGGATCTCTCAATCCTATCGACATATTCTGAAATTTCTTATAGAGTCTTTTCCATTTCAATACCATTTGACGATTTCTTTTCTCGTCGTGAAGATGATTTCCGCCTGCCAAATAAATAAGAAATATGATCTTTTGCTAATTATACCTAAAAATCATTAGTATTAATATTAATATCACATGTCCTCAAATTTTTATTTAATAAGCACTTAAATACATTTAATGCAACCAGAGCGTTGTCTGGATTATAATTTAAAACCTTATTTCAATGGAGTGCGGAACATGTACAAACTAATGCCGGCTTAGCAGAATCTTGGGAAGGCCATTTAATAAGTTCTGGACCTTCGTGTGGGCGTTTAAGGTGTCACAAACACTAAAATGAGAGCGGCATTAATCTTATGCTTTTATTTTTTATAGTATGAAATTTATATTCCTTATTTATCGGGTGCATACCGAGTAAACTTAAATCGTAACACAATAACAACAACAACGACAAGTTATTAAAAGTTCAGTTTAAACGTAAATTTTAGAAAAGTCCAGTGTTATATAGTCTTACTATAAAGAAACTGTTTATGACATATTTATATGATTGAATAAATAAAATGAAATGAAATATATATAATATGTATATATTTATTAAACTAGTAAAATAATACTAATTAAAAATAAAATTAAATAGTAACCATAATATAAAAATAATAAATTATATCTTAGTTGAGCTTTTGGAGAGTGAAAAGTTCGGAGAGTAAATAAGCGTTTTTTTTTTCACTGTAAAAACTTTTTGTAAGAAAAATGAGTGTTTGATTATAAAATAAAAAAACTTTTGAATAAATATAATTTTTTGGCGGTTAAATTGCAGCTTTTTAAGAAGTTCAATTTTAGAACTTCTAAAAAAACTTTTTTAGGTAATTTTTAGATCAATTAATTAGTCTATTTTTTAGTTTCTTTTGTCCTTATATTTTACACTTAATTCCTACAATGCCCATAAACACATCTTCATGTTTATTTTGAGATGTATATAATATTATTTAACTTTATATATATATTTTTAATATTTATTTTAATATTAATTTTATTTATGTTATAATCCATATAAAAAATTTGGTTAGATATATTTTCGTTTATGTTTCATATGGTTCAAAATTATATAATAATTAATATATTATATTTTGCATATTGTTTAATATATTTTAAATGATATTTATATGCATAAATAATTTATATTAAAAAAATATAGTTAAAATTAAAATTACATTTTATTTTTATGTTACCAAACAATCTATTTAATTAAACTTTTTCAAAAAAGTTCTTTTTTAAATAACAACCAAAAAGTCACTTAATTTTTTAGAAAAATTCTTTTTAAAAAATTCTATTGACAAAAGTTCTATTAATATAAGTTGAACTTGTCACCCTCATATTGATAAATGTCATATGATCTGTTTATTTCAATTTTTGGAGACGGAATAAATACTTTTTTTTACTGAAAAATTAGAATATTTTATTAGTAAAAACTATTAAATATTCTCTTATTTGTTTCCTTATGCAAAACCTTCCCACACACACACACTCATCGTCACTGTCTCCCCGAGGATATTCCAGGGAGATCCCTTCCTAACCCTAACACGCGTTCCTGACATGCATTGATGACCGTTAGATCCAGTTAGTTGGAGTAGGACCCATTTCTTGTTTTGCGCGACAGTCCAATTCGGAGGAAGCATTACCTAGTCCTCACACCGGCATGTGACACGACCAAGTTTCAAGGATACTTATTACCGACTCTCGTAAATGGGAGAAAAAGGACCGCTCTGTTAGGGTACTGCTCAGGATCAGACCGTGATTCAATCCTCCAGCGATAGTCGGGCCTGCGACTAGAGGTCCTTGGGGTTAGGGATTCAACCTTTTTTGGAAGAAGGATACTTATTACCGAAGCTGTAGATATGGTACTAGGTAAGAACTGCTTTGTTAGGAGGCTGATTAAAATTATACCATGATTTAATCCTTCAACGATGATCGAGCCTGTGACTGAGACCCTTAGAATTGTGATTGAACCTTTTGAAACAAGGATACTTATTACCGAAGCTGTAGTTATGGTACTAGGCAAGTAAGGAGTCAAATGTTCAGAAACCTTGGGTCTTAATAGTAACCGAATATGCTCAGGATTTCTCTTAGTTCAACGACTCCTTTTATGCCTTTTCCTGAACGTAACCCCGTCACGCCAAGCATATGCTCTCTAATATTCTGCTAATCCTCTTTTCTTTGTTTTCCCCCCTTATTAAAATCCCTTCATTTCATCTCTCCTTGCCCATTCCATTACCCTTATCCTCTCTTTTTACAGTTCCTTGCTTGCTGGGTCTTCTTGATCACACTTTCTCGATGAAGTTTGGTAAGAGACTGAAACAGCAAATTCAGGCAACGTTGCCTGAGTGGCAAGACAAGTTCTTGACGTACAAGGAACTGAAGAAACTTGTTCGGTCGATCTCCTCCGCTCCGCTGCTGCTGAGTGGATCCATCGAGTATGGAAACGCAGAGGCTGAGTTTGTGTATCTGTTGAACAATGAGATTGACAAGTTCAACGCTTTTTTCATGGAACAAGAAGAAGACTTCATCATCCGTCACAAGGTACGTGTCCTTACCATAACTACAATTCGATTACAGGACAATTAGAACACGAAATGATAAGAGTCAAATTGGTAAATTCAAATTTCAGGTATAAGTGTGAAACTATGGCATATTCGTAAATAGTAATCTCTTGCGATATTTTGATAATTTTGTAAAAATATTTATTCGTTGTTTTTAATTTAATTTAAAAATTTCTCGTGAATGATCGAATAAATTTGTTATTTGAAAATTACGTGTCATAAATAATTTAGAACCGAGCATTAAATTAAATTATTCTTATGCTGACAATAACTTATTCTCGTATATTCTGTACTTTAAGATTACGTCAGTTCTTAAATCTTAGATAAAATGAAAAATAATATTAACATCTATGATACCCCAATTACCGACACATTTTAGCATTTAGTTGTCGGAATGTTTGATATTTAAAAATTACTTAATATAAATAATTTAAAATTGACGTTCGTTTCGTCGAAGACAACGAACTTGTATCTCGACTAGCATGCCTAAAATTTTAGCTATACTCTTTTCTGTGTATCTTTGAAATAATATATATCCTCAATGCATTTAACCAACTTTGAATGAGTGTTGTTCAATTTTCAGGAATTGAAGCAGAGAATTGAGGGAGTGATTGAGTCATGGGGTCCAAATGGAGCTAGGCCTTCAGAGAAAGCGTATACAGAGGAGATGAGCAAAGTTAGAAGAGACATCATCAACTTCCACGGAGAAATGGTACTTCTAGTGAACTATAGCAATGTTAATTACACAGGTACTACATAAACTCAAACTCATGTTTGAAAATTTAAATTACGGATTACGAATTAAATTACGATTACGAATAATTACGATAATCACAAACGTCTGAGCTTAGCCGGACTAGGGTTTACCGTCTCTCCGGGTGATCGTTGACGGGGAAAATTTTTGCAGGATTGGCCAAGATATTGAAGAAGTATGACAAGAGAACCGGCAGGTTATTGAGGTTGCCATTCATTCAGAAGGTGGCAGAGCAGCCGTTTTTCACGACGGATCTCATTTCCAAGCTTGTCAAGGAGTGTGAAATCACAATAGATGTTGTGTTCCCCGTGAACGAAGAACAGAGAAGGGTCAAAGAAGCAGCAGAAGCAATTCACGTAGCAGAAGAAGGGATTTTCAGGAACACGGTGGCAGCTCTCATGACTATGCAGGAAACCAGAAGAGGAAGTTCAACTTACAGCCAATTCTCTCTACCTCCTCTAAATTTGCCAGATTCTGATCTCGTTCAATTTTTGCAACACAATTCTCCTATACCAATCCTCTAGTTAATAGAATTGGAAGATCTTGTCGGAGAGTTATACCAATACTTACTAAATTATATTGAATATTTTAAAAAATATAAAAAAATTGAATACGTTTTACTTTTTATTTTGTAATTTTAGATGTCACGATCTAAAATTAGAAAAGGAAGTTCCGATTCGACTTGAAGTTGTTGTATCGATTACAAATTGGTTGAATTTTATGTTAAATTCGTATTTAAAAAAGACAGTCAAATCTAATTCAAACAATTCCAATAAATTTAAATAAAATAATATCATTTTGACTTTAACGTAACTGAACATTGAATTACTTAAATTTTAAATTAGACTCGAGTTAGACTCGGGTCATTATCATCTTTAATTACTACAGTCTTAAGGTCTTGTTAAATAATCAGTAATAAAGAGACAAGAATGATAATGCAATATTTATCTTTTAACGTTTATTTGTCTAGTTATTGGAAATGATAAAAATGAAATTAATTTTAAATAATTCTCAATTTTTACTCCTAAAATAGTGTGAATATAATATCATCATATCATTATCATCATCACCATTCCAAAATTCCGCAATAAAGCATGGTCTGGGGAGGTAAGATAATATTAAAATATTACCGAGTTATTTTTCCAGTAGCTTAATATTATTATCAAAATTATATATTAAAATATTTTCTATTAATTTATTTAACAATTAATTTATTTTTATTAATATTTTTATTCTTATTATAATTTTGTATAATTATTTAAAAATTAATAATTTTATAAATCATTAAATTTTCAATTATTTATAAAATATAATATATTTTAATTATTTATTTATAAAATAAATTATATCATAACTAATAAAAAATCATTATCATTTCTAATATTAGCATAATTATTAATTTTTTTAAATTTTAATCAATCAGTAGTTTTATTTTTTTATTCTCTTTCTCATTTTTTATTCCAAGTCACTAATTTACTCTCCAGACAATGCCACGTCAACAAGAGCAGTACAACTGTAGAACACAACAGTATTAGCAACCGCAATACTATGAACGGACTTCGGTGGTCACGCACCCTCACGCTGCATTAGCACACCCCCAACCCCAAAGCCGCGAGTTTTCTGGTTTTCTTTTCCCTTGCCCAATCCATCCAACAACCACCGTATTTACCTTCAAAGGACTCCATAACCAACCAACATGCTTTTACAGTGATTGGACTACTGTGTTCCTTGTTCTTCTTCTTCGTCATAGGGATTGTAATGGCCTCTTTTGTCGAAATGGATCTGGTTCCATTGTCACTCACATCTCTGTCCAAACGACCGTGCCTTCCTCTGTCAAGGAAATCCCTAATTTTCTATCGCAGGGATTCGAAATCGAAATTGGGCCTGCGCCGGGTTTTCAATTCCTCGAAACCCGCATTTCTAGCTAAGGATTCCCACATTTTTACGAAACGACACCCGATTGTTGCCGTTGCTAGGGCTGAAGCAGATAAAGTCAGGGATGACAACGCGAAACAGGTACATAAGTTTCTTTCTGGATGCTTCTTTCAATGGAGTTTCGGTTTTGGTTGAGATAAGTGCAAGAAGTTGTTAGTTAGGTACTTAGTTAGTGAGTTCGTGCTTAGAGAGTTTGTAAATTAGTTGTAATGGAATTGCTCAAACTGGTATCGTGTAGGAAGGGGATACAAAAGAGTCTGATGGTGTCTTGATTCAACAGAAAGCGAGTCAATTGAGGAAAAGAATAGTTTCTGGAATTGGAATTGGGGTATCAGTTGGAGGTGTGGTGTTGGCTGGGGGATGGGTATATACCGCAGCTATAGCGGCTGCTGTATTTGTGGGTGCGCGAGAGTACTTTGAGTTGGTTCGGAGTCATGGAATCACCGCCGGAATGACACCTCCTCCTCGATATGTGTCCAGAGTGTGCTCTGTAATTTGCGCTCTCATGCCTTTAGTTACATTGTAAGCTTGATTGTCGTATGCTGTTCAATTTTGATTGTGAATTTCTATTGGTTCTGCCTAAAGATCTATTTGAAACAGGTTATGTGTTTGCTGATCAGGTACTTTCTATTGTATGTTCAGGTATTTTGGTCGGATAGACATCTGGGTCGCATTTGCTGCCTTTGTTGTTGCAATTGCATTGCTTCTGCAGAGAGGGAACCCTCGCTTTGCGCAGCTCAGCAGTACCATGTTCGGCCTATTTTATTGCGGCTATCTTCCTTGTTTCTGGATTAAGCTTCGTTGTGGCTTGACAGCCCCAGCTTTGAACACTAGTAAGAAGTTGGTCTTTTTATCCTTTCCAGAACTAGATGCCACCGCTAGGTTTTTTAAGGGTAAAAATACAACACGTCTTGAAGCCTTCATTTGCCTAAGAAAGTGCGGTTTGCTAGTTCTTCTTTTAAAAATGTCATGTCACTGAACTGTTAGTCCATGCTTTTCTTAAAGCAGCATCTCATGTTTCTATAATGTTGGGGGGACATTGATAATTTAGTCTTATTGGTGTTCAATTGTGGATGTTAACTCATACCATAACAGTCATGGCAGGAGACATGCATTTATATAGCTCACGTTTCAAACCAGTTTATTCATGCTTCATACTTTTTGAACCTGTTATCAATTTTGTCCGTATGCACTGTCCTGTCTGTAGATAAAGTTGGGAAATTCATTTGCTTCCATTGTATATGAAATTGGGAATGGCACAAATGAAGCATAAGTCTCCCTTCACCAGCCTAAGCTTCTTAGTTTGATGCTTTAGAATAGGTTCTTTTGGAAGATAAATTCACTTCTACTTTTCTCGTTCACCTTAATCTGGGTTTAAGTTTCTTAATGTGTACCAGATTGCTATTGCCCTTCAACAAACTCTTTTGTTTGCTAAACAACTCATATTGTCTAGGAATCGGAGCAACATGGCCAATTCTTCTTGGTGGCCAAGCTCATTGGACCGTGGGTCTTGTTGCAACCTTGATTTCTATTAGCAGTGTCATTGCTGCTGATACATATGCCTTTATGGGTGGCAAGGTAATTAGACTTCTTGAATGATTATCAGATATTGATTGAAACCAAATGATATGGGTGTAAATGTTTAGAAATAGATTCTAATCATGTCCTCAAGTGTCCTTGCCCATGGGTTTTAAAATTTCCTGTTCCAAATGCATGGGCATGGAATTGTTTTGTTGGTTCAATGCTTTACCCTTGTATTGACAGTTACTGCCTTATTCAGGATTTGAAATATTATGATAGAACATGATTTCTTCAAGTTTATCATAGAGTTTTGCTTCCTTGATAGATTGTGTTAAATATTTAGTTTGTATTGTAATTGAATGTACGGATTAGAAGCTGGGCTTTATTGTTGATTAATGGTTTTAGCTTCTTGCATTCTGTGTTCATCCTACCCTATTTCCAACTAGAAACATTTATCTAATACCTATGCAGGCATTTGGAAGGACACCACTGACTGCAATCAGTCCGAAGAAGACATGGGAAGGAACTCTTGCGGGTTTGGGTGGCTGCATTGCTACTACTGTAATTTTATCCAAAATTTTTTGCTGGCCGGTATCATTCCTAAGGTATTAATTCTTCACTGATTGCTGTCCTGAGTCAATGATGAAAGTTTCTTCATTGGTTAATTATTTCTCAAGGATGTTAATTTTCTTGGTGCAGCATTAGGTCATTGTATGAGTCTTTTCTTCTTAACTTGAGTGCCCCATTAAGACCTATAGATATCCACCCAGGAAATCCCTAACTAGTTTAAATTGACTATTCCTGTTTTGCAATATAGCCGCAACTTTGTATCTTACGCTTAAGATACGAGCAATTTTTGGATGAATTTTTTATGAGGGTAGTTATCATCAGAGATACTGCTGGCTCATAGAGTCCTATTGTATCTTATGCTCTTCCGGCATCTTGTGGAGTCAATGATGTTGGATGGCTAGACTATTCCAAATCTTTGATAAAAACATGTATGAATTAGAAATCACAAACTTTCTCCATTCAAAAGTGGAGTTTATGATTGGAGATACAGAAATTGACTTAAATCACAAACCTGCATCATGTACATATGTTTGTTTCTCTGTCAACAAGAATTTGATATCTTATTTGGTTGTTCTCAGTGCCACGGCTTTGGGGTTCCTTATTTTCTTTGGATCTATATTTGGTGATCTGACGGAGTCATTGATCAAACGTGATGCGGGTGTGAAGGACTCTGGCTCTTTAATACCAGGACATGGTAATGACCTTTTCTTTCTTTTTTGCTCCCCTTGTAGATGTATGTTATGTGGCAATTTTAGAATTTTCAACTTAATTTCAATGCAAAACATTCATGTTACATACACAACGCACTGCATTTTATTTCCGGAGAGATCTTTGATGCTGGATGAAAAATGTAGTGTAGTTCAGCTTCTAACTGGAGTAGTAAAGAAAATATTGAAAATATTAAAAAAAAACATAATATTAGAAGAAGCAATGGAAGGGGGAATAGTGTTAAGACTTCTTCTCAAGGATCGTGTCACAGGGAGATGGTTAGTCAGTTCGGTTTTCTTCCGTGACGTGTTGACGCGATGAGGAGCAATTGTGAATGATTGGAGCTCAAAACGAAGAGCTGCGCCTATCCGGAAGCTTGTTAGAGAGAGCTAAACTCCTTATTGAATTAGAACTAGACTAATACTGGACTCTCTAATTATACAAATAGTCGACAAAATAGAAAACTCAACAATAACTGTCACAGCTACTGCTGCTGTCCTTGCTTCATCTTCCTGGCATAGCTACGTCCATAGAAAGAGTCCAGACAAGTAGCTACCTTGTTGGTGGTTTCGCTTAGTAGTTACTAGTTGATTAGGAACACATGGTCGGTAAATAAAAAACAGCTTGCATCTTCCTGACCAGTTAGTCAATTATTCTGATCATTCAAAGGGATAGAGAATCCGTAGATGAGTTTATTCGCTTCTGAGGTATCTATTCGTTTTGTATTCTATTCCTTTGTTTATATTCTATCGCACTGTGTATCATTTAATTATGGATTATTTAACTATGTATCTTTTTTTTTACTATTTTTTAATATTAATAACTCCAACAAGATAACTCCAATAAATCCCGCGTCTATATTACCTGCAGACACATGAGAAATGTACCAATTATGCATTGTTACATTAAATCCTGTTTACAAATTCCATACCATGTGTAGGTGGAATACTGGACAGAGCGGACAGTTACATTTTCACTGGTGCACTTGCATTCTCTTTTGTCAAGACCTTTCTTCCACTATATGGAGTATGACAGCAATGTTCCATCAATTGCACGAAACTGAACGGATGTGTAAACCACATCTGGTTTCTTATTCTGGAAAACTAAGAGCATATGCATGCTTCATCCTGATGGAATGTGGAATTTCTCTCCAGTGGATGACTGAATGGTAAAGTGTCTTTATCCAAAAAAAAAGATAAATTACACGGAAGGTCATTGAATTGCAGATTCACTCGGTCACTGTGGTTCTACCCAGAAAACATGTTCCGGAAAATGTTTCCTCTTACACGCCATGAACTGTACTTTGCTGGCTAATCAGGTATGGCGAAGTTTTGGAAACTTATGTGGGTTACAGTAGAGCGTAACTCAAAACATCTTTAAATTCTTATCTCAGCTATAAGTATCAATCCATTCATTCTTTATAAATCCCATCGTTGTTATAGTTCTGAACATGGCCCCCATTTTAATATCTATGAGGAATGTCTCTGTCATAAGATGAAATAGCATTCATTATTGAATCTATTAGGATTTGGGGATAATCATACCTGCTTATGTTCAAAATAGCAATCAAAACTATCTCGGCAGGGTTCATAATTCAATTGTTGATTTGTTTCCGTTGCACTATGTTCGAGTTTTAAAAAGCCAAGTACTGACTTTTTCTGTCAAATTATCATAGTAATCCTCCTGTTATGATAATCACTTTGACCTTACACAACAGTGTCCGTCACTCCACCGCCAAATGCAGCATGACAATCCTCCGTCATATTATGTGATTGGGCCTTAATTTTTTTGACCAACAAAAGTGTTCAATTCTCTCTTGGACTGGAAACTTGTTGTTAACCTTATTCCTGAAAGCTAGGTCCACATGAGAAGTTCTTGGTAACCCTGTCGACCATAGTTTGCTAAAGTTGGTCATCAATGGCACAAATGACGAAATCAGTTGACAATTCTTGTCCCATAACTGAACCTTTAATTATAACCAGAAAGAAAGCTGTCAGCAACTATTTGTCTAGGCAACCACCACCTAATGACATACTCCCTCCGTTTCATAATAAAAGTCGTTTTAGAAAAGTACACATTTATTAAGAAAGATGATAAAATTATAGATTTACCCTTATTAATACTCCCATAAATTTACCTCGGTAATCAACATCTTAAATTAGCATGTGAGA
>JANTNU010000004.1:1525147-1536226 GCA_024752395.1 Erythroxylum havanense
ACAAAGTCAAGAATGACACTTATTTTGAATAATTAAAATGTATCTAAAACGACTCTTATTATGAAACAGAGGGAGTAGTAGTTAAAGAGTTGCAAATTCTTGTAATTTCACATGGACATGTTTGTTTAACTTTTCTTCTTGATCTCATATGTCCGGCCACTATAGTCTTTCATCCAATAATTAACAACACTTGCTACTCCTAGAATGCTTTAGTCCAGTGGATGTTTCTCTCTGCAATTATTTTTCCCCTCAAACATGAAAAATCTGACCGAACTTAAGTAAACTATGTCTGCATTTGCTCCCAAATTTTCAGGAGAACATAACCTTTTCACCCAATAAGAAATTATGTCCGGATCAATAGAAACAGAGAAGGAAACCAAAAGGCCAAGAAAGTAACAAACTCATGAATACTATAGTTTACTCCCTCCGATTCATAATAAGTGTTGTTGTAGATACATTTTAATTATTCAAAATAAGTGTCATTCTTAACTTTTGTGTGCATGTTTATAATTTTTCTTCCAAAATTAACCTTTCATTTCTCTCTCATTTTAATTATACAGATCACAATTTCAAGGCAAAATTAACCTTTCATTTCTCTCTCATCTTAATTAACGAGGGTATATCTATAATTTCATTAGCTTTCTTAATAAGCGTGTATTTTTTTTAAACGACACTTATTATGAATCAGAGGGAGTATAATTTTTATATAATCGGTGGTTCGGATTCATGTGCATATAATAGTCTATAAATTACATGTTTATGTAATCTATTTGATAATTCACTTATTGTCAAGTGACAGTATTCATATTATTCATCATTCTTAAGTTTCCAAGGTACGATACAGTTTTCATCCGTGACTTGAACCTTTTTTGGGTTGGTCGGCACAAGAAGGGTAAGTTCTACAGTTGTTAGACAATCCCCTGAGAACAAAGTTATCATTTTTTGTGCATAACATTCCGTGACGATAATTGCTAGGACATTTGGCTATGACTGAGACTGTTGAAACAGAGCATATTTCTTTGGAGAAGGCCTCACGAAATGATAAGATACATAGAAGACTAGCAAGGGACATAAGAAGTGAATGTTGGGTTGACCTAGAAGAGATAAACCCATAATACAAAACAAAAAACAAAAAAAAAGAGAAAGGAGAAGATAAGAGAAGAGAACATAGATGAAGAGATTGAAATGAACATGGCAGAAACTACGTATGGTACATGCAAAAGTTGCTTTGGACCCTAACCTCCACCAAAACAATAGGACAAGAAAAGCTTGATCATGAATAGTGTGATAGGAGACTGATGAGGACCCTACCCCTACCATTGTGGACTTTTCACAAGCTTTGAAGCTCTTTACTTTTAGAATTTGGCACCTTATTATTAACATAGAGCATGAAAGGCAAAATAAAAAATTTGTGGGGTTGCAACCAATGCGTTGTTTCGAAGCTGACTACGAAAATGGAGGAAGAAAAGGATAGAAAGGAAAACTTAAAGGAATAGTTGGAGGAGATATGGTGGACAAGGCAAAGCATCTATTAAAGTATACGAGAGAGACATAAGGGAAGGATGGAGGCTAAGTAAAGGATCTTGAGAACTTTTCTTGGACACGCACACCCACGTAAATATGTCATCTATCCCTACACAACCCTCCACTTCACACTCACCTTTCTTTTTACTTTTCGTTCCTTTCTTAACATTACTTTTCACTAACCATTTGCCTCGGATGCTCTACAATGTTAATTACCTCTTCTTATTTTCTTCGCCCCTAATAATTTCTTGTAAAAATTCACATTTATGAGTCTAATCATGCCCACCATAGTAACACAACTAATATTCTATGGCAATTAATGATGAATTATGGATTCTTATGATTTCATGCTCTACATTTACTGTCGATATTCTGTTCTAAGTCGTCTTATTCACACATTTATGTAAGACCTACATAAATATGTAGATGTGATAGATTGGAACAACATACGCCTCCCTCTGCTGTTTTCAAGATGAGTTTCGAAATGTTAAAAAAAATCTGAGGGTTCAATGAATAGTTTTCATAATTGAAAATGAGTATCTTGATTATTCCCTTGTTTTTAAGTGGCATTTAGATATTATAGAAAGGAAACATTTTGTGCTTATAACATCAAGATTGCCTGATGATTTTGATGTTTCGGTGTACCTAATTAAAGTATGGAATAAATACTTGTTGACTCATTGCCTAAGATTTTGATTTTTGGAACCATCACATCCAAAATAGTATTTTGAACAGAACAGTAAAGCTTGTCTTAGCGAGAGGAATATATATGTGTGTAAGCAATTATTTGATAACCCATTTGCGTTCTTTGCTTTAAGTAAGCTTTAAGTTATCTTTTACATGTTAATTAGATAAATTATTAAGTTTAAGGTCAATTTAAAGAAAAGATTATGTATACAATTAGTGAGTGAGGCACTTAATACAAGTTCATTGCACTGGGAAGAAGAAGAAGAAGAAGAGGACAAAAGGTGGCACACGCTTTGAAACTCTTTTGAGCATACTTATATATATATCTTCATTTCTTGAAATTTAACTGAATTCCTTACTCCTAGGAGGGCTTCTTTAAGACAAAAGTGCCTTAACTCATCCAAATTCCTTAATATAAAGTTGTTTTTATCATTACACTTTCCATTTTCTTTATAACTTCAAAAGGTTGCTCTGCTTTTATGGGCTTCCATATCTGGAAGATGCTTCAATTGCATGTTGGTGCTCTGTTCTGCCTCTGCCTCTGCTCTGCTCTCTCACAGAATCTGCTTTCAGCTTATTGAAGTGACTAAAAGCAACCAAACATCACTACACATTTGCTTGCTTATGTTCTTTCCCTTTCATCTTTACGGTGGTCACGGACAACAACACTCGCTTAATCACAAAATTTAGAAAGATCTAATAATATATAATTATTATAAAAAATATTTTTTAAAATATTACACCGTCGATTAAAATAGAACAAAAATAATTTAACTTACAAATTACTAATATTGTGACTTAAGGAGGATCACTTTTGACCAAGTTCAAGATTTTTTAAATAGCTAACAAGGATGATTTTTTTTTCGGTTCAAAATTTACTCGCTTAAAATCGTTATACCTTTTGAATTTAAATTCATTCCGAAAATCGATCAACTTGAACATTTATCCGTTAACTAAGATTAAGCCAATTTGTCATCTATAGTAGTTAGTTTCACTTAAGTTAGAAATGTTAGGTAAAAGATGGAAATATTTACAATAGAATAAGTTTTATTATTTTATTAAAAATTTCTCCATTTTTAACAAAAATCACTATTAAAATCAGGTAATAATTCTATTAAATATTTTGATAATTATTTAAAAATTTTTGCATCTTTTTAATCTTTCAATCAAGCTTGATGCATTAGTTCTGTGGATTGGAAAGTGAGCTTTTTTGGTGCTTCTAATACAAAAGACATTCCTCGAGCATGAAAGTGACTCTACGTTACTCTTCAATAGACTGTTTAGTGTCTGTGTAATTGGGAATTGTCCTCTTCATGTCAGAAAATAAAAAAGAGGATACTAATAAATAAATTTGCATTTGCTATCATTTAGATGCATAATTGGTAAATTTTTGAATTAACGTAATAGTTTGTAAATCAAGTCAACTCAATATTTCATACTAAGCAAGTCTTGTATGACAGATTCGATTGAGAAAGTATAAATAAAAGATTTAAACACAGAAAGTGTAAATAAAAAATTTAAACACAGAACTTTTTGACCCCATGCCCTTCACTCTACCAACTCGACCACTCCCTTAAAACGCAAGACTAATAAATATGTAATTTTGTTATAATAATATAAGGTAAGAATATAATATAAGTATTTTTATTTCAAACATATTTATAATTTTTAATGTATTTTCACGTAAAGACTATTATTAAAAAAGTAAATTATATTATCTTTATTATTATTATTTAAACTGATAATTCTTTTAAATTAAGAAAATTATTTCACCAATTGAATTATTAACACGAAATTAGTTATTTTGTTATATTTGAAATTTTTGTTTAAATTTTATGTTTATGTCAACTAATATATAAATTAATCGTTTAAAAAATCAAAATTAGGTACACATAATCACAGCATAGGCCAACACTAAGCACTATGTAACAATTCATTATTAGATTCTTAAAAATGGGCTGAAAAGAAAATTGCAAATTTGTACGGAACCTAACAAGCAAACAAAAAGAAAGTACCAAACAAAAGCAAGCAATTAACGTACTCAAAAGCAATCAATCATACATTGTGTCACCAACTTTTGACCAATCGCTCTGTTATTCATCCCATAACAGCAATGATCGGACGGTCAGAATCGCATGATTTTGACATTTCACCAGGGAATACCATCGTGTACGATATAGGTTACTGTTGATTAAAAAATTAAATCAAAATTTTTAATTTTTAATTTTTAATTTCAATTTATCTTAACAAATTACTATTAAAAATAATTAATTAATTAACTCACTTTTATAAATTAGAATAAATTAATTTATTTTTATTTAATAGTTTTATTTTTAAATTAAATTTTAATCTTTTCAATAACTATTAATCTTAAAAATATGATAAATTTTTAAACTTTTAAATATCTTATTTAAATTTTCAATTCAATTTTTAAAATATTACTTTCATCATTATTTGTCAAGTCGGGTCATTTAAGTGCATGGTTTGAGTTTGAGTTTGAACCCATTTAATTCGTCACCACATTATTTTGAAGATTTTTTTAAAACAATGATAATTTTTTAGATTATATTTTAAAATAATATATTTTAATTAAAAATTAAAATTATCATTATCATCATCATCGTCATCATAATATTTAATCTGAAATTTTACAATAAAGCAAAATTTGAAGAAGTCTAATAATACGTAACTTTATCTTTATATAATAGAGACGTTATTTTTGATCGACCTATATATAAATAAGATAATAAAATATAATGAAGTTTGAAATAAAAATTACAAGCGGTTCAAACTAATCCCCGGGTCAAATGGGTTTATTGGACTTGACTCATGGGTTTTAGGATGAGATTAGATTAGGTTGGGTTTCAAATCGACTGTCACTCGCATTCCCATCATCAATCTTGATCGTCCATCCTGACCGTACACGTGGAATCACAAGGATTGCGACCATTCGTTCCCTCTTGGGACCCAAATGTTATGTGTATCTATCCACTGGTCACTTTCTGGGTCATTGTCTCCACCTATAGCAACACATGAGACAACCAGTCACAATCGTCGGATCGTTGTTTGGTACACTGTAGCCAGAGTTTCTCAAAGCAGTGCATCGTGGGACCCCACTTCCCTTTTCCGCTGTCATAAGGAGCCACGTGTTGATGATCATCGCTTCTACGCAGTTGCTCCATGCGCTTCACATACCTTAGGAAACCCCCCATCATGTAGAAGAACTATTTTTTGTTTTTAAAAACGATATTATGGCTTCTTTAGTAGCTATCTCCCCAGCGGGCCTTCGGATTCTTCAAAAGCCTCCGCCCTGCTCCAGCTTTCTTTGGCTCGAGATTAGCAAGGATTTTTGTATCACAGGTCTCTGCGTCAGTTAGTCTAGCTTTCGTGTTTTTTCCTTGTAACCAAAAAAAAAAATATTTTTCTAACCAAATTTTATAAATTTTTTTATTAAACAATTTAAATTTTTTCATGCCTATTTTAATTTAGAAAAATGGGGTACATTCTTAAAGCAATTAATAAAGTTGTTCTTTTGTGATAAAAAAAGTACATGTTTAAATCACAAAAACAGTTTCTTTGTAAGGATATAAAAGAAAGGTTTTGTGTATCAAAGATTCTCCCCAGACTTTTGCTAAAATCTTATTAATGAACCCTAACGAATTAAAGTAATATTAAAAATTAAATTTACACAAAGATATTTAATACATTAATACTCACAAATAACTCAATTGTTGAACCAATTTGACCTTTATTTGATATGCTAGTTTTGTTACGAGAGTCTAATCCTTAGTACTTAAAGTCAAATTCAACCTAATTTACTTTTGTTAATTCAAATAAATTATATAAAAATTTATAAATTTAATTGATTATTTGATTAATATAAAAACAAATTTAATTTCTTATGTTAAATTAAAAAAATGTGTGACTGACTCTAATACTAAATCCAAAAATAAATAAATAGTTAAAGACAAATTTTCCTACAGTTTACAGAAATAATTAAAATAAATTTAAATTTAAATTTAATTATAATTATAATTATTTTAAATTATTAATTTAAATCAAACCTAATTAAACATAGGCATGTCAATCTTTATCTAGAGAAGTGGCTTATCATATTGGACCACCACAATACAACTTCCCTTTCACCCTCTCATCAATGGACCACGAAGTAGGTTTGAGAGGTACCCTTAATTACTACATTAGTTAATTACAAATCATTATTATACAAACTTAATCCTCCTTGTAATCACCTTAATCATGAAGTTGTCGTCACTCACCGTCTTTCTTCTCTAAAGCGCCGACGTTTTAAGCTTTCTAACAATAATAACTAATTCTCCTACAATTTAAAAAAAATCATAAAAGCTCAAATTGTCTTCTCCTTCCCCTCTCAACTCCAAATGCAAGGAACTTAAAATAATCACTCCAAGCGACCAATCATGCAAGACCCATGTGATTTCATGAGGAAAGCTTGTAAAGGGACCAATTAAACTTAGTATCAACTTTAGGTTTAGTAAGCTACTTTGAAGGTATTAGAAAAATAATGGCCAATTTGGCATAGGATTATAAAAATAAATAGAGGGCGGTCCAATCGGTGCCTTAAGACTATATAATATAAGCTAAATTTTCTAATTAATGCATCAATTTGAGTGTATTTAGACCTTAAATCTTCATGAATCTATGATTACGATCCTCAAGTATCATAATCTTCTTAAATCATTCTACACCAGTACAAATGTCAAAGCTATTCTTTTTGGTATATTTGGAAGCACATGGATCAAGCATTGGTTGTTCTTGTTCACATCCTGTTTGATTGCCTTTTGTCCCAACCACCCAACATTCTTAAAACATTGGAGGTGGTCTTTAAATGGTTTCTGAAACATGCCTCCACTGAATAGAATATAGCCTAATGACCTGGAAACAGACACTACTTCTGTTTCTTAATGCTTCTGTCATAACTTAAAGATGGAAGGCTAGGCAGAGATGAGGTTATCAAGGTATATGAGTTTGGGAGGAAGTAATGCAGAGAAAGGCAGAGTTTTGAATGGTTAAATCATGTTTTTGCCTCCTTATGAAAGTGTACAACAAACACTGAACAAGTTGAGTATGAAAAGCATCACAGAAGAAGTTCCAATCCATCAACTGGTGTACTAAAATGTTCTTTCTTGATATGAAATATAATCCTACAGCACACGATAAGTGTAGCACTACAAGTGTTGTGCACAATAACCAGAATTAAGAGAACAAAGAATTCAAATCCATCCAGTTACTAAAATGTTCAGATTCTTGATTAGGAATAATATGCCTAAACCACATAATTAACATAGGAGAGAGGAAATACAGACATCAAAGGGATCAGGAATTAAACTGAGTAAGATCCGAGGCAGGTTTTGGCAACAGAGATTGATTAGTGAAACCGATTGTCGGAAACAATCCTAATTTGCCATTTCTCAGCAGCTCCAAGCTGAAGCTGAGATAAGCTCCTTTCGTTGCCAGCAAAGAACAAGTGAGGCTTGTTTCTTTTCAACATGGAACCCCTTAACCGGGGCTCGTTGCACTAAGCAATCTGCTTGTGATTCAGCAAAGTTACTGAATGTTAATGGGGTGAATCCAGACTGCAGAAACAAACTCTTCCATGGTGAAGTCCTATCAGGACAGCGATGTCGACCCAGTACCAATTTTTCAATGCCCGGTTGGACCAAGAACCTCTCAATCTTTTGCATTGCATCTAGGTTCACATTCACAGCATCCAGTGATTCAAGCAAGCTAGAATATGACTGAATAGCTTGATTTACCTGATTACCAAATGGGAGGTCAGTTCGCTCACAGCCTCTGTCCAAAGACACCACAACTTTAGGGGAGAGCTGCTTTACAAACCGAAGCACCAAAGGAAGGATCAATGGGTAGCTTGAGAAGGACCCAATTGGAAGATTCACTGCAACAACTTCTTTCTCCAACATACGAATTGGCGATGGCCAAGAACCAGAATTCAAAGACTCAAGACCAAAAATTTCAAGCTCAAACGGCATGTTGATTTCACCAGCAAAGATTCTAAGGTTTTCTCGAGTGAAACCAAGCTCGAGATCACTATGTGAAGAAGGAGAAGCAAAAGCAGTAATCTTTAGAGAAGGAGCACCTCCACTCCTCATAGACAATTCTTGCATCAAAGAAGCCCATTGTCCACCATAGCCAATATCAAAATCTACAATGTGAATCCTATCAAAACCTTCAAAAGCCTCAAGCAGGGCCTGGTTACAAGTAAAATTGGCAAACTGAAGGATTGGTGAGATTTCAGAGAATGATTTATATGCCCCAATCTTGAAAATAAGACTACAAGGGGATGACAGCATTGTGTTGTTGCTGCTGTTGTTGGTGTGCAGAAGTAACTGCAAGGCCTCTTTGAAGTAAAAGGCAACCCTATGATAAGGCTTACCAATTGGAAGAGAGAGCTGGTGATTGAGCCGCGCCAATATCCCTTGCGCGAGTACCGCATTCCCGGTTTCGATCAGCTCTGCAGCTTGGCATATTTGGTGTATTATAGCCTGCTGAAGCTGTTGGATTGCCAATTCATCACTCATTAGTTTCTGCTTTGTAGAAGTAACCCCTCCTGGCCTCTGCTGTTGAAACATTTGGAGCTGATTCTGCTGTTGGTGATGTTGGTTCTGTCTCCGAACAAACAACTCTGCCTTCAGATCAGAAAATGGCACCTTTTGGACCTGAGAGTTAGGTCCTGGATTATGCCTCTTGGGTGGTGGCGGAGCCGACAAGAGATGGTTATGCTCTTGCAATTGCGAGTAGGATAATGGCAAGAACATTGCAGGGTTTTGTCCAAACTGGTGTTGGCTTTGGTTGATTATCACAGATGGATTCAGAATCTGTGGCTTCTCCTCATTAGCTTCAATTCCTTGTTGTTGTGGTTGATGGAACATAAAAGGTAAAAGACTGTTAGTTGAAACAGGAACATCCGGATTCGAAATTTGTTGGCTTATTAACGAACCAATCCTCGGATTGCTGCTAAGAAGAGGGAACTCAGAAGATGGTCCTTGAAGTGTTGAAGGGTCATGAATGTTGCTAACCAAGTTTGCATTATTCATCGTTTCAAATCCAAAAACTTGATCCACAACCCCAAAACCAGCGTTAAACTCCACATCTTCAGGCCCACTTCCACTTGGTAACAACTTGTTGAATCCCAGAGATGGGTCTTCATTATCTCCCATAATTAACCTCAAAATCGACTGTTCTTGACTAGGAGACCCAGACAACACACTCTCCCAATCTTCCATTCCAAGCTGCACACATTTTTCCGCGCTGATATCTACAGAAGAAGGGTGGCTATTGTTGTTGCCGGAGAACGCAGCAGTTGCCAGGCCGTTCGTTGTGGTGGTGGTGGTGGTGGTGTCGGTGGAGGCGCCGCCGCCGCCGCCGCCGTTACCGCTTCCTTGGAAAGAAGACAGCGTTGAAGAGGAGGTTGGAGAGCTCGGACTTCTTATCGCGTCAAGCACAGATGTGGGCTCACTGCCCACAAAACAACTACTTCCTTTGATATTGTTAATGTTGCTCTGCCACTTCTGTTCAAACCTCTGTTGCTCTTCTTGAGTTCGTTCTTGAAGTAAAGAATCTAAAAATGATGATGAAGAAGAAGAAGAGAACTCCAACACCCCCTTCCCTTGAAAACCCTCAAAGGTTAGGGGCATGGCCTTCATAGAATCTGAAATCTCTTAAGATCCACAACTAAAGCCCCAAGAGAGCTTTCCAGTTTCACCAAAAAAAGACCCCAGGAACAAAAAAAATTGGTTAGTTTTGTAATAATAGACCCAACACAAGAACCTTAAACCTTATTGGTCCCTTCTTCGGACAAGAGACAAAACAAAAAATCAAGAATTGTGTAAGAAAGAGGACAACTTTAGTTGAATGCATGAAGAGTTTGTAAGAAAACTCATTTCTTTTCTCTTCAATCACACTCACACACCTTTCAGCTGCTTCTTCTTCCTTCCTCTCAAAACCATACAATTTCAGACACCATCTTCTATCTTCTTGTTCCTAACCCCTGAGGCTACCCTTTGGCTGATTTTTCTTTTTTTTTCTCTATATTTTCTCTCCTCTCTCCTCCTCTCCTCTTCTCTTCTCTTCTCTCTGTTACTCCTTTTGGCGTTTGTAGTACTTTGTCTTCCTTCTGTTTTCTGCTATGGATGCGTGCAACATAAAAAAGTGGTAAAGTACCCTCTCTCTCTCTCTCTCTCTCGCTCTCGCTCTGAGCTTTTTTATCTATTTTTATTTTTATTATGCTTTTTTTTTATTTTGTCTGTATACGTATTTTTATCTCCCACCTTGTGTTTCTTTTACCCGACATTTTCCACGCACCAAAAAGGTTGCGCGTGGGATATTTGTTGAAATATATAAATTGTGATATTATTCATTTACCTACTTTAATTTAGTTATATCATATAATCTTTATTAAAAAGACTTAGTATGATCAAATAATATATATGTATTAAATTAAGTTTTAAACCAATTTTAATTATATAATATATTAAACCGAGCCTTTAAGTAACTAATAGAGTTACTAATTCTTGGGTACAAAGTTTAAGGTTCAACTTACTAAAATAACTTGTTTGTAAAAATACAAAAAAAGATTACGTCCTTGTTTGATTGAGCTTATATCAGTAGAATTTTTATCAATAGAGTTTTTTTTAGTTGAACTTTTATGAGAAATTAGTTGATTATTTAACTGTCAATTAAAAAAATAACTTTTTAAAAAGAGCTTCATATAATAGATTGTTTGATAACATAAAAATAAAAAATATTTTTTTAATTTTAAAAATATTTTATTTTATAATAAAATTATTTATACTAAATAATATTTAAAGTATA
>JANTNU010000004.1:1536232-1546709 GCA_024752395.1 Erythroxylum havanense
AATATGCAAAGTATAATATATTATAATTAATTTAAAAATATATAAGTAATAATTAATTTGTTTAAATTTGTTAAGTAATTTGATGAAAATTAATAAAAATAAACGTTTTGAAAAGTAACAATTTAAAATACTAATTACTGCTTTTAAATGATATAATCATTATAAAAATGTTTTTTTACAATAAAATTATCTTTTTTCTTAATTTGACATGGATGAACTACGCCCTAAGGTAGCGCGTGACATTCACGCTTTTTTTTAATTATTTTCTTTTTACAAAGACCAACGAAACAGAGAAAAGGTGATCTTGGTCAGATTGTTTTTGTATTCTCGCGTGCGATTCCCATAATAGCCTCACTGGTCCTTGGCTTGTTGCAGTTCACTTTGGCTTGTTGAGGGCTGGTAAAACTTAGGGACATTTCGGTAATCTTCTGTAAACAGGCACTGTTGGCCTGGAATTCGAAACTGAATCTGACGACACGAGATAATGAGAGAGGGTTTTGAAAATATCGAGACAGTATCAATGGCTGAGATTCTTTTGCCCCGGTTACATATGAACGGCTGTGATTGATAACAAATAAAAAATAAAAATAAAATTCAATTTATTGGTCCAAGTCGTCAGAAGATAGCCTTTATTGACTGTTTGGTGAAACTAAATATTATCTTTTTTGGGATATAATATTCCAAATAAATGATTTAAGGTGCCACTGAAAATTAAGTATGTTATTGGGATCTTTTATAAAATTAAAAACATTTTTTAATGCCTACAAATATTTAAAGAGTTTTTTCTTAATCTTTGAATTTTAAAATTCTTTAAATTTTTTTTTAATTTCAGTTAAAAATAATGAAGAAATACATACAGTATGAACGTCAAACGTGAAATATTATTTACGTGACAATTCAACTTATCTATTAAACTTGAACTGAATTAATTAAACTCAACTCATATTTATATTTTATTATAATTATTTTAAATTATTAATTTCAGTCAAATTTAATTAGATTCGGTCGAGTTTAAGAACTAAGTTGAATTATTGCTTTAATAATATTTAATTAGTTTATATTTAATATTTATACTATGTTGTTATTATTTAACTAAAGTATAAAAAAGGAATTTTCTAAAAAAATGAAAATTAAAAAGCTTTTTTTTTTAGAATTCAAAAGATTAAAAGGTTTTTCTAAGATTTATTAAATTACAAGAGAAGTGTAAGTCTTTTATTATCATTTTTAAAATATAAGAATTTAAATAAAATTCAAATTATAACAAATTCCAAGTAGAAGCATTATAAATGGTATCCAATAAATACGTTTGGAAACCATGTTAACTCCTTGGGTTTATACTAATAGAGTGTTTATTAGTGGAGCCTTTTCTGTAAACCTTTTTTTAGAAGAACTTTTCTAAAAAATTAGTTAACTGTTTGACTGTTATTCATAAAAGAGATTTTTTAAAAGAATGTTATACAGTTGACTGTTTGGTAACATAAAAATAAATTTTAATTTTAATTTTAACTATATTTTATTTTGTAATAAAAATTATTTATGCATATAAATATTATTTAAAATATATTAAACAATATGTCAATCACAATATATTAATTATTATATAATTTAAAACTATATGAAACATAAATAAAAATATATCTAACTAAATCTTTTATATGGATTATAACATAACTAAAACTAAAATAAAAAATAAATATTAAAACATATAAAAAAAGTCAAATAATATTATATAAATTTCAAAAAAATATTTAAGTTTAGTAAATAGTTAAATACATAATAACTCATTTTATTGTAATAGAGAAGATGAGTTTGCAAGATAAACATGAGATAGGTTTGTAGATTATGTGTAAAATATAAAGGCAAAATGAATAAAAAATAAGCTTATTAATTGATATGAAAAATCTATCCGAAAAGGTCATTTGATAATTTTTTTTTAGAAACTTTAAATTTGATTTTTTTAAAAAGCTTTATTTTGACAAAAAAAAACGTATTTATTAAAGAAATGTCTTTTTATTTTACATTCAAATACTTTTTTTTTTAATTTTGTGCTTTCCAAATGTCTATCCAAGCACACACTAAATAGGAGGTTAATCACATGTCTAATTGTTTCAAAGTGTGAACAAGCTCCTTACTTTTGAGTGCCTATCATTTAATAAGAACTCCAATCATTTAACAATGCACCTCGTTTATTAAAGAACTAGAGAAGTCAAGGGCAAAGACAACAAAGAGATGAGTACATTACATTGGCTTAAACAACTCCATTTCAACCAACTTGGTCTAATTAAACCGGAAGAAGTTAAGCCTTCATCTTCCTTTCTTTTAAAAGGACATTTTGATTGAGACATTATAGTCAAGGCATGGGGTTTGTATAATCACCAAGGAGTAGTACATAATTTAATATATGGAAAATAGTACACATATGAATTTATAAAATAACTATCAATCAAATCATTGTTTAATTATTATTTTATTAAATAATTTATCTAGAATACATTAAATTATGAACTAATGTAAACATGCATCTAAAGAAAAGGAAGAGATGAAATGCTTGAGTCTAATTAGGCATGATAATTTGAGTATGACCCAATTCAATCAAATTCGAAATTAACAAATTAAATTAAATCTCGTCAAATTTTGGATCGAGTTTGAATTCAACCGATCAATTAAATATTCAATTAAAACAACCTAATTTTTCACTCTAAAATAATATTATAGATAAAGAAGAAAAAGTTATAAATAATATCATCGTTACACACAGTTTGAAGTTCTGTAATAAAATAAAATATCATTACACATAGTTTGAAGTTCTGTAATAAAATAAAATCTGGAGATATCTGATAATATTCTGTGTTATCGTAACATAATAGAAATGTTGTTTTCGATATACTCGCAAATAAATATGACAATAAAATAACAATATTATATGAGCATTAAATATAAGGTTTCGAGTTTTGGTTGGACCCACCTTATAAAAAAGTCGGATCAATGACGAACTCGACCTAATGCCTAAGTCCAATGGCTTTAGTCTATGCCTCCCATCCCACGTGAAACCTAACAATATCAAACTGACTCTTAACTCCTCGTATGAAGTGTAAAGTGAGTGACTCCAACTCAAAAACTCACCTTTGCTTCAGTTTTTTATTCCAAAAGATTAATTTGTTTCATGTTCTCTTACACTCTCCTTCTTTTGTGTTCATTTCTTTGCTTTGTTAGCTTAAAAGGAATGGTCACAGGTTGTTCTTTTCTCTCTTCTCAGGACAACCACATCACAAGTAACATAACCCCATCAAAGGTTTAATAACCTTAGGCTATGGAGGTAAAGTTTTTAATAAAATAAAATAAAAATAAATAAAAAACAGAATAAAATAGATTGTGCATAAAATAATATTAAACATTTGTTATTTGAGAGAGATAAAAAGTTCATAATATAATATAATATAATGAAATATTATTTAAAAAAGAGTTTATAATATAATATACTGAAAAGTTGTTCATCATTTTATATTTCATTATAAACTTTTTAAATCGGAGGTTTCTCATTTTTACTGTTTAAAATATGATAAGATCTAATATAAAATTTTCCTTTTTCATTTCATTTTATTATCAACCATCTTCTTAAATAATATAATAATATTATATTTTATTACGTGATGGTTAGGTCGGTCGTCCTAGGTCCAAGTCTAATCTTAGAATGACATGTGGGCCGATCGACCCATTCCCAAAATGATGAGTTAAACACGACAGGTATTTACTATATAAGTTCACTATCTCCTTACAATGCAGGTACAACTCTAATAACCCTGATACTCTTTATTCATAGACACAAAACTTATGACAAAGAACTGATTTAAGCATCGGATGGACAAGTTGGCAATCAACCTCCGATGTACCTTTATTGTTTTTGTAGATTTTTCTTAGTTAAAGTTAATCGAGATTATGGATTCAAACAATGACGCCCAATCTCAACAAAATCAGACTGAATCACGTGATATTAATAATCCTCAACTAAACATATAATTAGGCATTTGTAGCATTGGAATTTGGAAGGCCTCGCTTTTGCCATAAACGTAATCTATTTTTGCTTTAGACGACTTGATGAAATGTAAAGGAGAAAATGGAAAAGAAAGTGTCTGACAATGCTGCCTACAAATCTAGATCACGTGACATTTTATAAAGAAAAAGAAGTACAGTTAAAACGGGGAGATTGAGGGATGCATGCACAAGTCCTTGCGTTTCACGAAAACTTACATTGGCTCTTTAGTTTTGACTTTTTATTCCTCTCATGCGTTGGTTTTCTTAGGTCTTTATTATGTTTCAGTTATTCTCTTCTAATCTTATACATGAGGTTAATATAAATATCTTTCACCGTTATTATCATTATATCTCAAAGTTTCATAAGGAAGTGAGATATGAGGAACCTTATAGTACACAACCTTATTTTATATAATAGAAAGACTGTTTCTAATAGACCCACATGTAGATATGACATGCATAATAATGATGTAGGTTAAAAAGTAAATAAGTAAAACTGACACGCTAAATTATTGTGTAAATAAAATTACAATAAATACATAAATAAATAAAATATAACTAAAAGATATACTTGAAAACAAAATATAACATGAAGGAAAAAAGTGTCAAATAATTAAATAAATAATAATAATAATATCTAATGTCAAACAAATAATCTAATATCAAAAGCAAAAAAGAAAATTATAAAGAAACAATTTCAAAAAATTCAACAAAACCCAAAAAATGCTAAGGCAAAAGAGACTGATTAATCCACATAAATATATGGATAAAATTTGATATAACATGATATGAATGCTATAACTGGAACAAAAAAATCTGATCTCCTTTGTTCTGGTTTCATTCTTCTTGACATTCCATACTAGATTTAAATAGAGATGGTAATGATTTTGATTTGGTTTGAATTTTGTTTCATTTGTAACATCGAGTTTTGTTTTGAAATTAAATCAAATTTGAAATGTTTAATTCGGATTTAGCCTAATTAGTTGTTAAATATTGATTAGTTAATTTTTTAAAGATATCAAATAAAATAAATTTATTTTATTAAGTTCAATTCTAAACTAAATCAAATGTAAAAATAAATAAATTTATTTCCCTAAATTTGAAATAAGTCAGAATTTAAATTATCAGCCATAAATTAAAAGAACATAACTTAATTTTAAGTCATTCTTGTCAAGTAAAGCCCTATATTTTACTTTAAATAAAGGGCTACAATTTTTTATAAAAATTAGAAAATACTAGAGAATTACATGGGTCAAAATATGAGTTCTTACTAGAGAATTACAGGCTTAAGTGCAATTGGGCTGCATAGTCTAGATGCTGCTATGTCCAAATGGCAGTCTTTTGGCAACTAGATCTACCTGTTTTTTTTTTTTATTTTAAAAATTCATTAAAGAGAAAATAAGAATAGTGTACATCTATAGAGAGGGACTCTCCCGCGTGAGAAAAAACAACAAGGAATACACTAAGTACATCGTAGAACAAAATAGACTATGTTCAGAGTTACTTCTGGGGAGTTTGTGCGATGTCGTATCTGTAATTAGGGTAAAACGTCTCCCGAAAAAACGCTCTAAAAATGCGACACTACAAAGGTGATGCGGTGATTCTTTTGCCCGTCTCTTCGCTCAAATGGAGCTCTCATCTCAGGTATGCACAATCAACTCGATAATGACAACTTCATATGAATATCAGGGGTCTTCTTTTATGAACTCGGCTCGTGAGGCGATAGATCTAAAAGAGGTACACCAAAATACACTTGCATATTTATAGGTGAGTTAGATTCTTTCTAATTTTCGATTCTCCTTTTTTCGTAAGTTGGTGAATTCGAGATTCTGCTTAAGCTCTGGAAATAGCTATGCATGAGTAACCATTTTCTTTATCGTATCCCATAATACATGAATCTACTGTAGAATTTCGTGATTTATGAGTAAATTTGATGTCATGTAGACTTGATACTTTGACATAAATTTAATATTATGAATGACTATCTAAGCTAAAACATAATTTAAAAAAGATATTATTTTGCGCTTTTAATTTTTAAAAACTTATTTTAAAAAATCAACAAGTCAGCCCATCTTAACTTAATATAACTAATTCAGTTGAAATATTTGAATTGTATATATTTTCATATGATACTATACAACATATGTGTACAGATACTTATAGTACAAGCACTAAAATCATAACCAACAAATAACGAATATAATCTTATCTCTAACTAATCTAATTATGATCAAATCAAATACAATCATAATTAACTAACTATTCTCCCAACAGATTCTGATGATAATAAATAAAAATTGAATTAGCTAAATTTTAAACTGAATAGGCAAATATAAACTATAAAATTGTGAGGATTATAAAAGGGTAAAATAGTAAAAGAAAAATTATTAATTGAGGGCAACTGAATCGCGATATATTAAATCTAACTTTTAATAAATAGCTCAAAGTTTAGATTAAACTCATTCTAACATTTTTAAAATGACGTCATTTTAATTTTATCTCTTACAATAATGTTATTTTGATATTAAATTTTTTAATTTATATATTAAAATAATTTTTTAAAATTAAATTAAATTAATAGTATTTAAAAAAGAGAATTCGTTTAAACCGATTTTTTAACTTAAAATTTAAATAAATTTATTTATTCGTATCATATGGGCCCATCTAAATTTATTAAGCCTACTAACCAAGCTCTGCATAACAGCTGCCAACCGAACTCGTCATCCATACGTGGAAATCATATACACCGCTGTTTCTCATAAAACGTGTCATGTTCTGATTGGTTGCTTTCTCACACAAAGCTATATTAAAAAACATGGCAATAATAATTCGATGTCACGTCTCCCAGGTCAGTTTAGTTTTCGCCGGTCCTCGCCCTTGCTGTCCAAGTATGCTCTTTGTTTTCCTTTTATGTTCTGTTTTTTGCTTTTTTTTTCAGTTTATGAATGTTTAAGCTGTTTGTTTTGATGGGATACTTTCTAATTCCTGGATTTTTTTGTTATCTCTTCAATTTATATGCTCATATCCTCTGGTGTTTTTTTTTTTTTTTTTTGTAGATTTTAGCTGAAGTATTTGATAATATGAGTAAAAGCGGCTTCAAGCAAGAGCATGATTTTGGTATACGATCAAACCCGATGATTGTTTGTTTCCCATTTCTGAATTGATATTGAAGTCACCATAGAGGAACATAACCCTCTTTCTTGTTTTGGGGTTCGTGATTTCTGATGAAAACTGTTTTTTTTTTTTTTTTTGTAGAGAAAAGGCGAGCTGAGGCCTCGAGAATAAGGGAGAAATACCAAGATAGAATTCCTGTGAGGCTTTGTCTCTTAGTTGGTTTTTAATCGTAGTGTTTCTTGAATCATGCATGGTCATCGAATGATTTGAGCTGTTAATACTATGCCTTTCGTTTGTTTATGATTAAAGCTAATGTAGTTTAGGAAATGCATTAGGAAGATTGTTGGAATAGGCTGTCACTATGATTGATGACTTGTCGGATTACTTTACCTTCTGAATGATATTCATTTGGAACTATGAATTGTAGTTGAGTAGAGGTTTTTCCAGAATTTTTTTTTCAGGTTAAGAGACCTGGATGATTTCTCTGTGTTGATTACTGGGTGATGTTTCTTTCTGGACTTGGATTACTAGAAACCTGTGTCCGTACTGGTTCCTGGGTTTGCATTTGTTGCTTGAGTTGACCAATTGCCGAAAGGCACTCTTTCAAACTGTTCCTGCTACCAGTGAGATGATTTAACCGAGATGAACTTGAAGTGCAAACCGGCTATTTAATATCTTCTCATAATTTTCATCAGCTATAATTGAAAGTTTTGGTGGTCATAAGTGTAGTGTTAAGGATGTAATTACTTGTGGTGATCATTGAAAAATTGATCAGCATGCTCATCTAGTGAAGTTAATACAAGTTATGGCAAATCTGAACTCTTAACAAATTTTCTCATTTCTGTTTATGTTGTTCTTTTGATGGTAAATTGGTAGTATGAGTCACTGGAAAGTCTTATATTTCAATATGTTAACGAACAACTGATAGTTCGCCAAATCTCTTAAATATGGTTTAATTTTAGTTGTGGTTTGTCATCAGAGCTCGATAGTAATCTTCAGTAATTATATTTCTTCAAATGTTTAGTTGTGGCTTACACCTTACATACAGGATGACTTTGTCGGGTTACTTTACTTATTGATTCCAAATTCTGATTTAGTGTGTAAGATTTTGACATCATTGAGTTCCCGCTTTGTTTTCAATGCTCATCAACTCTTTCCCTCCTTAGGTAATTGTGGAGAAAGCTGATAGAAGTGATATTCCCACCATTGACAAGAAAAAGTAAGAATTCACTTTATATGCTTTTTGATACTGAAATTTAAATGCTCGAGAGTGATTCCTATTGATCAACTTGGTTGAAACCCTTACAGGTACCTTGTCCCAGCTGATCTAACAGTTGGCCAGTTTGTTTACGTAATCAGGAAGAGGATTAAACTCAGTGCAGAAAAGGCAATCTTCATCTTCGTGGACAACATTCTCCCACCGACAGGTAAACTGTCGCTCTTCCTTATGTAGTTGGACATGTACAAACTGTTTGATCAATCACTGCACATACATGCTATCAATCATTCATTTTCTCTAAAACAATCTGTCCCAAAATATTCCATGCTCAACTGGTGATCCATTCAAGGGTCCCGGATTGCTATTACCTGTTAAATTTACTCTATAATGTGTACTTTGAAACTTATAATTATATTTCAGGATCAATGCTGTCTACAATCTATGATGAAAAGAAGGATGATGATGGGTTTCTTTACGTAACATACAGTGGAGAAAACACCTTTGGGAGGCACCTGCTTCAGTAGCTCATCCTCTGTAATGTCAATGCTTCATGTCCTTCATGTACAGTCTTTTTCTGTACAGAACTACCTGCAAGCTGAATGATATCATCATTCATTACATTAATAACTGGACATTTCATTGACTTTGATCTTTACTTCTGCATTGGTTTTCCTTTTCTGTTGAACCTTTTTTTTTTGGTTATTGACTTATTTCGGTCACCAAACATGTGATCTCGGGAAGCGAATCTGGAATGTTGTGCATATTGAATTGAACAATTGTATTCGTGTTGTCCAACAATGTGGTCCTACCTTGAATCTTGGCAATAACAAACTAATCCAAGTAGGCTCTTGTAACTAGAAACTTGTGATTTCCAAGGTCTGCATAAGCGTGTGATCCTAATTCATGTCCTGATCCTTTTTCCAAACCTCTTGCCAGCTTAGGATCAACATAGCATAGCTTCAGCTTGGTTTATTCCTTGTGAGATATCAAGTTATTACATGCTTGTGCTCTAGCAATACTAGGTTCTTAATCCACATGAAGTTTAAAGTTATATATTAGAATGCTAGCCTTGGAGTTGGAAAGTCAATGCGATAGGACTGTTGCTCTCTAACACGGATCCAAGAATGTGTACATTAAACTAACATGCTCATGGGGACAAGGAGGCGGTCCGATCGAGAATGTTGGGCTTTTACAAGACATCATCGGTTGAATCAGTTGTGAATGTTGAGCCCAAATCCCCAGTAACCTTGAAAACACTCCCATGATAGTCATGCTAAGAAGTGTTTTCATTACTCTTTTTCATAAACATTTATTCATTTAATAAATAGGATTCACAAAAATTGAATGGATAGATATTCATAGAATATGATAGAAATAGAAACAGGTAATCTGAATCTATTAAATTGAGAGCGGAAATACTTGAGTGTAATAAAATATAGTTAGTCTAAAAAAGAAATACGTTAAATTTGTTAATACTAATTGGTTTGAATTTATAATTCGATATTTAATTCACTTGTGATTTATGAATTATTGTTATATATATTAATAATTTAATAATAATTACTAAGTATGAGTTAATTAAAAATTTTTATTATTAAAAATCAAAAATAGAAAATCAGTGTCTTTGATATCTGTATTCTATTTCCCGATTATTAATTTTTAATAATACAATTGATTACAATATTATAAATTATATACTTTAAATAAATTATTATTGATAAAAACTAAAAAATGTATTCACTTTACACTTATAAAATTTAGCGAAGACTCGTCCAAATGGTTATTAACACCTATGATTAAAAAAATTGAAGTAAATTTGTCAGTTTAATTATGAAAATTTTGAATCAATCAATTAAAAATATTTAACTTTCCTATTTTATCTAGTTTAATAATTTTTGTTAAAAATTGATTAATTTATTAATTAATCAGTCAATTTTTATAAATTAATATATTTTAATAAATAAAAACAAACAATTAATTTTTATTTAACAATATCTTTTTCTAATTAAACTTTAAATTAAGGATAATCTCTTTTAATCATATTTAAAATTTTTCAAAATTTTTTGTGAAATTTTTTAAACTTTAAACTTTTTTATCACAATATGGTTTTTA
>JANTNU010000004.1:1552998-1564151 GCA_024752395.1 Erythroxylum havanense
CTTCAATTTGAGTTTAACTCTTTCAACCTCCTTAGCATTGTTTCCAGTTAGCAGCAAGTCATCAACGTAGACAGACATGTAAATGATTTTGTCTCCTAGCTTTCTTACGTAGAGAGTGAATTCATTCTCATTTATGATGAAACCAATTTGTTGTAGGTAAACATCAACTTTATCATACCAAGCTCTTGGAGTTTGTTTTAGCTCATACAAGGCTTTCCTTAATCTGTACATCTTCTCCTTATTTTCCTCTACAATAAAACCCTCAGGCTACTCTACATAAATTTCCTCCTTTAGCTCTCCATTTAGAAAAGCTGACTTGACATCTAACTGATGTACAAACCAACCTCTTTCAACTGATAGGTTCAAGATGAGTCTTATTGTCTCCAACCTTGCTACTGGTGCAAAAGTGTTCGAATAGTCCACTCCATTCACTCAAGATTTACTTTAGTTTTGTAAACCCACTTCACTCCATTGATCTTCTTGTCGACTAGTTTCTCCACTAACTCTCATGTCTGATTGTTTTCTATCATCTTGATCTAATCTTACATTGTAACCAACCATTTTTTGCTTTCTTTTGCTTCTTTGACTTACTAGTTCACAAAGGGCAAGATTGCAAGTTTGATAAATATAAAAAAGGAGTCTTGTACCTCTTTTTGGACTGTGATCCACTTATTCTTCAAAATCATCATTAGTTTGAATTTCTGGTTTTGTCTCCTCTTCACTTTCGTGTGAGTGAGCTTCCTCTCTTACTTCATATGGTTCAGCTTCAACTTCGAATTCTACTTCAGCTGGAGTTTCAAGCATATTTACCCCTTTCAACAACACTCTTTCTATATCTTTATTGTCTCCTATTACATTTGACTAGTCCTATACTTTATCTTTTAGGAAAGTCTCATCCCTACTAACCTTGACTTCCTTCACGCTGGGAATAAGAATTATGTATCCTTTAGTCACTTCTGAGTATCCAATGAAGACTCCTACTGTGGCCTTGGAGTCCTGCTTGTTCCTTTTCTGCTGTGGCACATAAATGAAACATGGAGAGCCAAAGATCTTGAAGTTCTTCAGATTCGGTTTCCTCATGTACCAAACTTTATGTGTTGTCTTCTTCTTCAAAGCTTTAGTGGGAAGTTTATTGAGGAGGAATACTGCTGTAGTTGCAGCCTCAGCCCAAAGAAACTTAGGTAGAGACTTTTCCTTAAGTTAAGTATCTAACCATCTCCATGATGGTTCTATTATGTTCTTTCACTCACCCCATTCTGTTGGGGTGAGTAAAGTACCGTTAACTGATGTACAATGCTACTTTCTTGCCAGATTTTCTCCATTTTCTGATTACAAAACTCAGATCCATTGTCACTTCTGAGCTTCTTTATCTTCTTTCCACTTTTATTTTCTGACATTTGCTTGAACCTCTCAAATATTACTGGTACTTCAGCTTTCGACTTCATAAAATAGATCCAATAGTATCTTGACTTGTCATCTATAAAGGTGACAAACAATTCGCTTCTATTTAGGGATTCTATTGGCAGAGGTCCACATACATCTGTGTGTATTAACTCAAGTAGTTCAGATGCTCTCCAATTACTATCCTTGAATGGTTCTCTTGCCTTTTTCCCTTGTATGCATGTAGTGCACAACTGTTGGGTTTCTTCAAGGATTGACACTCCTCAAACTAAATCTGATTCACTCAACGTTATCAAGCCCTTCCAATGAGGATGACCAAGCCTTTTGTGCCAGAGATTTACCATTTAACACTTGCATTGAGTGCCACCTGATGCTGTTCAAGTAGGTTCAACACATAGCTTCTATCCTTGGCTACAATCTTGAACAGAGGTCTTCCATCCGAAGTTGTAATTGTGCAGAAACCACCTTAGAAGAGGACTAAGTATACTTTTTCAATCAGTTGGGAAACACTAAGGAGGATTTGCTCGAACATAGAGCACATCTTCAAGTGTCCTTGGACCCTTCATACTTTCAATCACAACAGCTCCTGTTCCCTTGGCAGAAATCAGTTGTCCATTGCCAATTTTCACTCTGCAAGTGTGCTTCTTGTCTAGGCTCTTGAAGATGCTCAAATTGCTTATAATGTGATTTGAGCAGCCACCATCCACAAGCCAAATGTCTGCTAAAATAGTGGTGTTGTGACAAGAAGCCACATACAACTAATCATCTTCTTTCTTGGCAGCAATGTGGGCTTCTCCTAGGTTCTGCACTTGCTCCTTGCTTCTACAAAACTTGCCTATATGTCCAAGCTTCTTGCATTTCCTACACTTAACATCAAGCCTTCTCCAGCATTTGTAATGGGGATGATTTGTCTTACCACAATGCTTGCAGGGATCTCTTTGGGACTGAGCTAAAGATGCTGAAGTTTCTTGCTTTTCTTGTTTCTTGCAATCTGCACCACCTTTGGTCCAGTGCTTTTTCTTCCTTTCATTGGTTTTTTGACTTGCCCAGAGGGCACCCTCAATTATATCTCCTAACCTTAATGCTCTTCTTTGTTCTTGGGTTTGTAGAAAACTCAGTAACTCTGACAGCTTCAAATCTGCGATGTTTTTGGTATTTTCCAAAGAGATGATCGCTGCTTCGAATTTTTATGGAAGGGAGATCAGCATCTTCTGAACTATCTTCTCATCTTCAAATCTACTTCCAAGAAGTCTGATCCTATCTGCAAGATCCTGCACCTTGCCAGCATAAACCTTGACATATTCTTCTTCTGTCATTTGTAGCTTATCAAACTCCCTCATCAGGTTTATAACCTTCATACTCTTCACCCTCACATCTCCTTCATACTCAACCTTCAAGTAATCCCATATATTTTTGGTAGACTTTAAATGCATAATTCTAGTGAATAAAGAAGAGTAGAGACAAGACTTGGCCATAGCTTTTCTGGTGAGTCTTTCCCTTTGATACTTCATCTGATTAATTGTTGCATTGCTTGCTAATGGCTCAACTTGATAATCTTGCTCAACTGGTTCTCACAAGTCCAATCCTTCTAAATACGTCTACATTTTTATTGCCCAGATCTGATAAGCTTCCCCATCAAAGAATGGTGCTTGCATGCTTGAAACACTTTCCATCTTGGTGTCTGAACCTCCTTTGAGATTGCACTGGTTTCTTGGTCAGATAAAGCTTCCAAGAACTACTCCACAGACCCTTAAGATCCTCTAATAATTGCTTTGATACCACTCTTGACTTTTATGATTACGAATATAGACAACAAACTTGTAAAAGATAGATTTGAGAAGAATGAATTGAGTACTTCATTTATTCTCTTTGTATTGTATTTATAAATTGCTATAAACATTATTAACAGACTTAATAGAAAACTAACTTCCTAACTGTCAATAACATCTTCTTGAATCACTAGACTTCTAAGACTCTAACAGTTACATATGGTCTTCTGCTTTCTTTATTCTTCAAATTAGTGTATGGAACAGGAAAAATCCATAGAAGTATAGATAGTTTTAGAAGGGCCCGATTTCAAGTTTATGGACGAGAGTCCACTTCTCATAAAAGCCTGGAGAATTGGGCTTTAGCTTTACCACCAGCAGCTCATAGCAAATACCTTTGAAATGGGCTTTGGTTATGGTAATTAAGTGTTTAGTAGGGGAGACAAATTATCGAAACCTGAGGCAAATCTCTCTCTCACTCTTTCATTCATAAACCTGATACCCTACTTAGGAAGAACCAAAGTCTTTGTCACTCGAAACAACATGTTTGACATAAAACGTATGGAGTGTGTTCATAATCAGCAACTCATGGTCATATTTGCACCAAGTTCCAACACAGCCGACCTTCCTTCTAATGCCGGAATGCAAGAATATCTATCTCTATCCCAACACCGGAGGACAAAATGACCTGTTTGCACATGCAACAATGAAACAAAAAGCCAAAGTTTGTAATTAAGAGAAACTGGAGGTTCGTGAAGGAGGAAGGGAATATCATATTTAGAACCAAATTAAAAAATTGGTTAGGATGTCTTTCTTTTATGCAATTAAATCCATAGTAATCAAGTATCGAATGCTCCAAAGCCATGCAGAACGTCTTATTCTCCAAGCTGTGCCAGCTCCTATATGGTTTAGATGAGATCTAACATGCTGACATGGGTCTCTTTGTCATTTCCAATTCCTTCTATGAAGCACAATTCATATATAAATACCCTCACTTAGTTCATTTCCAAGCACACCGTCGAGAAGAAGGCAAAGGAAAAAAGATCTTATAGCCTTGGAAAGTGTGAATTTTTAGTATTACTCAAAAATGGCTTCCAGGACAATAGCAACTACTGCACTTCTTCTCTCCCTAAACATTCTCTTCTTCACTTTGGTAACCTCACATCATGTTTCTTGTCCTACACCAACATCACCGAAGACCCCGAAACCCTCTCCTTCACCAGCCAAACCCACTTGTCCAAGAGACGCACTTAAGCTTGGAGTCTGCGCAGACTTGTTGAAGGGTTTGGTGCACCTTGTCGTTGGCACACCACCAAAGACACCTTGTTGTAGCCTCCTCGAAGGACTTGCTGATCTTGAAGCAGCTGTTTGCCTTTGCACCGCCATTAAAGCCGGTGTTTTAGGCATTAATCTTAAAGTTCCTGTCTCCTTAACCTTGCTCCTCAATTACTGTGGAAAGGGTGTTCCAAAAGGTTTCCAATGCAACTAAGAACTGTTCTCTCTTTTAACTTGAATCTTTTTTTTTAAAAAAAATGCTTTCTTGTTCTTTTTCTTTCTTCTCATTGTAATGGCTTGTTCATCGAGTCACTGTGTTTCGTTTTTTTGGATCTTCCAATGTTATCTTCGTTGTTGGGGATTGTCCCATTTCAGCTAATGCTTGCTAGCTTGGAAGACCATGTCATTTCTATGCTAGAAACCTTAATAAGTGTCCTTTGGAAGAAGGCCGAAATGACAAGTGAAGTGAAACTATCATGCATCTCGACTTTTGTATGATGTGAATGTTACCTTTAATCATCATATTGATTGTGTTTAAAATTTCGTATGGATTAATTAAATGACTAATAATTAATAACAATCAAATCATTACAGTTAAAAATTAAATCTTTATTTTGAAAATTTATATTATATCAAAAAATGATTAGTCATATATACCCTTTTTCATTTCTTATTAGTCTTATTCTCTTATTACTGTAAATAGGATTTTCAAGCTTATGTAATTAAACATTTAAAATAGTTTTGTAAAGCTTAAGAAATTCTCATAAAAGCGGGACAAGATTTTCTGTCCAATTTTATGGTGTTTTATTGTGTCCCATGAAACTTCAGTCATTTATTTATGCGATACCCGCGTTTATTTATGCGGGATCTACGCGAAACCCACATAAATAAATGGCTGAAATTCATTAGATACAATAAGACATCAAAAAATTAGACAAAAAAATTTAAACCCCATAAAAGCAACTTGACAATGGAGGACTGAAATTCTTATTTTTTTCCTTAATAATGTCTCCTCAAAATGTCATTAGCTGGAATCAACTAAAGTGACAAACAATTGAAGAACATGCAGAAGGTCCACATGATAAGTCAGTGGGATAAGCCCTAGCTCAGTCTGCGGGGAATCAAGTGAAATGAAACATCACATTCGAGGAAAGATAAGTATAAACAGAAGGCAACCTTTGTTTTTTATCAATCATTAAAATTTTGATGATTGGTGCGCTGGCTCGTTAATTATGCCGAACGTTTTGAGATTGAAACCACTACTTTATATATTTTTTTTTCATTAAAGGGAAAGGAGAACAAACAGTTACATCATAAGTCGTGGGTAATGTGACCCAATCATATCCTCGAAGAGGAATAAAAGGCACCCGAAGGGTGCAGATACAAAAGTGATAACTCCCAAATCAAAATTGACTGCAGCAGATGCTAACCAGTCCGCACAACGATTGCCTTCCCGGTGTATATGGCGAGGGAATCACTACTTTAGATTTTAAATCAATAGAGTACCTCTCAATTCTTTTAGAGGATATGTTAGAGATTTATCGTTTTAGACTTGTTATGTAATATATATTGTGTTTTCTTGTGCCCGCTTGACTCCTCTACGAGATTTTTTCGAATTCAAAAAAAAATTACATTTTTTCTCCTTATTAAAAAAAATTGAAATAAAACTAGACACAAGAATAGGCAGATTACAGCAAGTACATAATATTTTGTAGAGAGTTCAGACCCACGTAACACACATCAACAAATACAAACAGAGAGGCAATAGCCAGAGCTCCCATGGTTTCATGCACACTTAAATCCTTCAGGGACCTTCTTCCCGCATGCATCTACGAGCAAGCTTACAGCAACTGGAGCTTCGAGCTTGATGGTTCCCAGAACGTTCGCTTTTATAGCTGTACACAGACACAAAGCTGCTTCTAGGTCAGCAATACCTTTAATAAGGCTACAACATTCCTCACTAGGTTTAGTTCCAACGACCTCTTTAACCAGTCCTAACCAGCTTTCACAGACACCAAACTTCAGTGTATCTTTAGGGCACTTGGCGGCGGCCGTCTTTGGGGTGGGAGAACACGGCGGCAGTTTATGAGATGAAACCAAACCTAAAAGTATTACATTAAGTAAAATGAAAAGAGCAACTCTATAATTATTGTTACTCTGACCAGCCATTCTTGATCTCGTCAAGCTGTGAATCACTAAACAGATATCAAAATAGACCTTGAAAAAATGAAAGTATCAGCGAGAGGAAGATATAGTGGCTTGATCATGACATAAACATGAGGTCATGAATGGCGTTTGAGCTGGATTTTTTTTGGATGAACATGTGAATGATATCTCTTCTGGGTCAGGCTAGAGCAGCAAAAGTCTCTGGTCCAGTTTTATCCTAACTCCATTTCATCTTTCTGATATAGCCGAGGTCCTTCTTCCACAAAAGCAGAAACATCCAAGAGAGCTCAGGACCCAGGTTTTGATTGCTTTTATCTAACAACTTGTTTTCTTCCTTGAAATGATATTATTGATTCTGCTTACAGCTCTTTTTCTGTCCGCTTCTTAACTTTTTTTTTGTTTTTGTTTTTATTTTCATGTCCATTTGCAGTTTGTTCACAAATCCAGCTCTCAATTCTCAGATAATGATACACACCAAATTTGAGAACAATGAAACAAACAAACGATAAATCTAATTAAAATAACGATATGAATCAACACCACCTTAATCATAATATTGAAATATCAGATAAGGGTACAACGTTATCTTGGAAACGAATCAAACCATAGAACATGGATTTGGGGCAATAAACTTCTGGTTCTGTCTTATTATAACTATGTACATGTCCCTGCAAATCCCCATAGTTATCGAAATTGCTACCAACAGTATTACAAACAGAGGCCATGGACTTTCTGAAGTTTCTATTGCAAAAGCTGCTAACTGTGCGATCCTGAAAGTACATAATATACAGAAACAAGACAAGAGTGCAATGAACACAACGCCTGTGTCTCTTCTTGTTTCGACCACTTCCATGTATATACACCATCTTAGCTTCTTAACATGAAACTGTCAAATCTTATATACGAAAGGGGGGAATTGGGATTTTGTAATCTGTGGGTTTTATACAGTCCCAATTTTTGTTAGAACACTGATTGTTGATATTTCTACGTAATATATGGAGACTGACCAAACTCTACAATCGTTGGTATAAGACCTTTTGACCTTACTGATCTCATTGATACTTTAAAAATTTACAAGTTGCAGGCTTTTGAGTCCAATGGAGTATTCTGAGATTGGTAAGCAGACAATTGCGACAATTTACGACGATGTTAGATAATATAGAAGCAATTGAGATAAATTGTGACAACAATGATCTAGAGGGTAACTTGCATTGATTTAAAATCTTAATTCAAATATAGTACCTGTATGCTTGGATGGTCTTATATCAGCTTTTTGACAGTAGAACTTTTCTAAGAAGAACTTTTATAGAGTTACCTGATTGAATGTCATTTAAAAAAAACTTTTTTTAAAGGGATTCATACAATATATTGTTTGATAATATAAAATATAAACATTTTTAATTTTAAATATATTTTATTTTGTAATAAAAATTATTTAAAATATATTAAGCAATATTCAAAGCACAATATATTAATTATTATATAATTTTAAACCATATGAAGCGTAAATGAAAATATAACTAACTAAATCTTTTATATGGATTATAATATAATTAAAATTAATATTAAAATATATAAAAAGTCAAATAATATTATACAAATCTCAAAATAAACGTGAAGATATATTTGTGGTTATTGTGGGAATTATGTGTAAAAATATAAGGGTAAAGAGGACAAAAAAATAGGCTCATTAATTGATATGAAAAATCTACCTGAAAAATGTTTTTTTGAAAGGCTCCAAGTTTAAAATTCTTAAAAAACTGTATTTTAACTTACAAAAAAAGTCATTTCTATTTTAAAAATACTTTTAGATTTTACAGTCAAACACTCATTTTTCTTAAAAACAGCTTTTGCGGTAAAAAAAATGCTTATTCATTCTTCAAAAGCTGAAACAAGCAGGCAAAATACAACGAAATCAATACTTAATAAAAATATTGTTGAGACGTGAGATTTAGAGAAATCCAATAATACAAAGTTTTACTCTTAATTGATGAAAAAGATGTTTCGTTTTTTTTAATACAAGGGAGAAACTAAAACACCAAAATCAAACTAGCGCAAGATTCTGCTGTACATTACGCCTTGCATGTTCCTCTAATAGAGATCTCAAGTAGGCAATGAAAGCTCATGAAGAAAATGAATGCCTAGGCGGGCCATGAGGGCTAGGGTGGTCAGATTAACTGCGCTCTGGTTCCCTTCACAGTGCACGTGCTGGATGTTGACTTCTCAATCTCGGTGGAGCAGACTACGGATACCTACCAACAAGAAATGATTCGGATGAATCATGGTAATGGGAGATGAAAGGATGTTACTGATTTATAATGAGTCCACTTCCAATATGATCCTGCGATAGCCCAGCAACCAAGCCAGAGTGAGGTCCGAGTGGACTCTCCAAAGTTCTGCTATTAAAAGCGAACTGTTTCCAATGTGTTGGAAAAACCCTCCATGCCACTTGTCGTGCCAGTCTCTAATTAAACCACCCACAATAGCGATGGCGACTCCCTGCTTAACTGCGTCATCCGTGTTGAGTTTAACTCATATTTTTGGCTATTTAGTCCATCCCACTAGGCTACCAACCAGGAGGCCCCGGTGGGGGAATAAATAGTTTTCCACTGCTCTCATCCTGACTATTTACTCTACGTACTCCAAAATGGCATGCGAATCGTTTTCCGGTCAAACATACTCTGTTTCGAGAATACTTTTGTTGCACCAAATCTAAAATATCCAGCATGTAACTCTACAAATAGTAGGTCAATCTCGGTGTACCATTGGCGAGTGCTTAGGTTGGATTTCACCCGAACCTCTCATCATGACGGAAGATGTTTCGTTTTTTTTTTTTGTATATAGGAAAAAAAAAGTACACAGGTCATTAAATGAGACGGATGAAACAACGCTTCGACAGATCCTCTAAAAGAAGATTAAGACATTCTATAAATGTAACATCAAAATAGGTGATACCAATGTCCTCTAAAAGGTATTTAGTTTTCAAATTAAGACTTTGACTTGACTTGTATAAAAATGAAGATGTTTCGTTTTAACCACAAATACAAAGTTAAAATAAAGAATTCTTTTCAAGGAGTAGCAATACAAGACTTGAAACGAAATGGTCTATTACTTTGAGCTGAAGTCAACGAGGCCTATCAATACGTGGGCTTTCAATCCAATGGACATAACCAACTGCGGATAGAGAGAGTAGCAATTTGCATAGCATCGTCAGTTGATTTTGACAAAACCTTTCTCGTCACGTATCAACGATTAGTCAAAATAAACCAGCTTGACCCTTGATCTCCAAGAAAGCAAGAAAGCTTGATCTCCACTCCAAGGTACGAGGAACTATCACGAGTATCAAGTCTATATAAACTCTTAAACCCAACACCGCTGCACAGGTAAAAGTTTTCAGATAAGAGCAACAACATGAGACCCCTTGTAACGTTTGCTTTTGGTACAATGTTTGGTGTTTTTATATCTCGAGCGACTCGAGGTTTCCAACATGACGAGTTTCGTCGGAGATGCCCTCGTTCTCGCCGGCCAGAATCGGAAGACAGAACTCCCACCCCAATCATAGAGCAGCCATCTGCTCCGATGCTGAATAGTTAGATTATTTCGACGAGAGCGTCAAATAGTTTTTAATACAAGCGATTTATTATCTTGCATGATACGTAATCGTAAGTATATGGAATGTTAGTGTTGTATTTGGGTGTACTTGTTAAAAGAGTTAGTGTGTTCAAATTTAAGTGAAATGGGTATCCTATGATCTCCAATTGGCTTTACAGAGTCATGTTCCAGTGTTATAGTAAGTGTAGCGAAGTCTAATAAATTTTGTCGGGAATTTATATGCTTCTCGATCCATACATTTGTTTTTGTTTTCCTTTTTTGAGTCACGATCATCAGATACCAACTTTTCAATGTATTTATGAATAGTCAAAATTTCAAAACTCAAATTGGCAAGACAAGATATGTAAGGTTTATTGCCTAATTGGATAAGCTTTTGGGTCAACAAGTATTTTTCTTTATTACAAAGGTATTTTTAAAGAAAAATAGGTGTTGAGTTATAAAATAAAAGAGTACTTCTTTAATAATTATGGCTTTTTTGACAGATAAAATACAGATATTTAAAAAACTCAAATTTGAAGCTTTTAAAAAGAATCTCTCAAATAATTTTTTTCGGGTAAATTTTTCAGATTAATTAATAAGTCTATTTTTGATCCATTTTATCTTTATATTTTACATATAATTATCACAATATCTATTTTCACGTTTATCTTGCAAATTCTTTTTTATTTTGATATATATATATATATATATATATTTAATATTTATTTTTGATATTATTTTTACTTATGTTATAATCCATATAAAAAATTTTGTTACATATATTTTTATTTATATACCATATTGTTTAAAATTATGCAATAATTAATATATTGTGCTTTACATATTGTTTAATATATTTTAAATAATATTTATATGTATAAATAATTTTTATTATAAAATAAAATATAATTAAAATTAAAAATATTTTTTATTTTTATGTTGTTAAACAGTCTA
>JANTNU010000004.1:1564251-1576710 GCA_024752395.1 Erythroxylum havanense
CTTGGAACATGTAGAATTTTGGAAGCTAAGATATTTGTGGAAGGAAGGAATCCTAAAAGAGGAAGGACTTTGTTTATAATATAATTAAAATTAAAAATATTTTTTATTTTTATGTTGTTAAACAGTCTACTATATGAAACTCTTTTAAAAAATCTCTTTTTTAAATAACAGTCAAACGATTAATTAATTTCTTAAAAAAATTCTTTTAAAAAAATATGCAAAAAAAACTCTACCGATATAAACCCAACCACAGATTAAAAATTCTACTGAGAGTCAAAGCGATCAATTAAAGATCAAATAATATTAAATAATTTAAAAAATAATTTAAAAATTATTCTTATTTGTCAAAAAATTAAAGTTTAATTAAAAATTATCAATTAAATACTAATCAATTTATTTTGATTTATAAAAATTAATTAATTTACAAAATTAAATAAACTGACAAATTTTTAACACCTAAAAATGCTTGCCACTAACAAAGTTTAGCTGTCTCAGAACTCAGAATCCCAAAAACAATCAGTCATATGTTCTGTTTCTTTGGTAGGACTCTTTCCTTTTTTTCTCTTCAGGGATTGACACGAGAGTCTTCATTTTCATGTTAGGGACGTTGCTTCGAGCATACACAGACATTCCCAACTTCAGAAAACTGAGGCGAGCGTTATTACGTCAAAACACATTGAAGAAACTTATCGGAAATCGACTGATAAGAATCAGGACGAAGACGTTTACTTCAAGAACAATATGAATGGTGTATGAAAACTGGATTCCCGTTTCCCAACTTTGCAATCAAGACTTGTGATACATCACATCACTGTTACCAATTAACTCTTCATTTCTACGTCTACAATCTTTGCAAGAAAGGTCAACGAACAGAGGTGCATATGGGAGAAAATGTACATTTCAGGTTAAGAGGAGTGCAGAATACAGAGATATTTGATTCAACGAAGAGAAAATGTACATTTCAGGTTAAGAGGAGTGCAGAATACAGAGATATTTGATTCAACGAAGGAAAATAGCAAAGACTATACTACTAAAGGATTCAATCACAAGCTGTATTAAATTTATGGGGCTTTTACCCAAACTCTCACCACAGGACTAACAAAGTCTTTATCAAACATGTAAGAGTCAAATAATAGTAAGCGTCAATTGTACAAGAGAAATATGGGAAAACATCTGAGAAGATCCTACCAACCCATTAACAAAACATCTAAAAGATCTTACCAACCCAAAACTTGCTTGAAGCCGGTTGACCAACCTATACCAATCACTTGGACGATGTTATGATCTTTTGATGAAATAACCAATAAGGATGCCCAATATACCAACCAGCAACACAAACAACATGGAGAAGGCCCCAGAAGAATTCTTGCTAATTTGCTTTCTCATCAAATCCTGTCGCAAGTAGTTTGAAGGAAAAGGCATATACAGTGAGTTCTGACAGTAAGAAACAATACCAAATAACAAAAGAACATCCTGAACGATCAGCACCAGATAAAACATATTAAAAAGCAGAGGAACAGACAAAGGAACTAATAATTGCATGCAAGAATATTCTACCAGCAAACTTGACTTTCTACACTCATGCCTTTTATATAAATCCGTGGAATTTCTACAGCCCATAAAGTTTAAATGTAAGTTTTATATCCATGGATTTCAAGTATCAAATAAGAAAGGAATGCATAATATTTGCACACCACCAGGCCCACCTAAACTCAAATGTTAACATACAGGAAAAAATAGGCCATTGTCACTTTAATCTATTTTACAAACATCAAGATAGTGATTCGCAAGCAATACCAGTTCCAGTTGTAGATTCTTTGTTTGCTCCAGAGCAGTTTTTTTCTCCACAGTCAACTTTGATATCGTCGACCATGCCTGCAAATGAAGTTTCATCAATAGAATGCAACAAATTAATAACAGTTGCTAATAGAAAAGGCTTGATCAGGTCACTAGTTTCAAAAACTTCCCTGAATTCAAGGGACAGAAACACTAGAATAACCCACAATGTTAAACCATTACAGTAACTTCCTATTATGCTTGATAAACTAACCAACGACGAGCAACCTTATGGACAACAATCATCGCAGCTCAATGAATAATACTAGAAAAACAAAAGCAACCTTGTCTAAAAGAAGTTTTCGTCATTGAAGTTAAATATTTTAGTTATAAAAAGAATGAAATAAAGTTTACCCCAGAAGATTTCTCTTTAGGCTCTTCAAAAGACCTACAAACCTGGAGTGAAATTTTAAAAGTCAGGGATAACATGCATCAAAATAAAGAATTGGTATAAACACATCTAATCAGAATTACATCTTCTTTTCCGTCAGGGGGATCAACAAAACAGTGAGCAGACAGAATCAAATATAAATACTTACGGCATCCAGCAGCTGCACATCCTGGTTACCATTCTCAAGAGAAGAACCCCTTGGAGGTGATCCTTCTTCAGATCCTTCTGGGACTGGTGACGGAGGATTGGCAGGGATGTAAACCACTCGCAATTTGAACTCCTCCACAACCTTACCATCCTCCTTAGCAAACTGCAAAGCAAATTCAAGGAAGTTCTTAAGCCTGAGGACATGTGAGTGCCTATGAGAATGATAGATACAAAGAGAGAGGAGTCTCCTACCATCTCTGGAGTTATGTCTTTGGTTGTTGCCCCATTAGGTGCAGCGACACTTTGTACAAGGAATTTGTCCTTGCACTGCAAATCTGGCGGAGCCTCTCTTTGCGCTTGCATTGTAACTATGACATTGCAAGAAGTGAATTAACATTGAAGCAACAGAACCAGTGAGGGAAGCCACAGAAAAAAGCCGTTGGCTCAACACTTATCCTGAATCCACTATAGAACACTTATTCTCGGAGTTATTCAAGATCAGAATGGCTTTTGGGTCAGCAATGATTATAGGGAACTGGCTAGCAGAGGCTATAAAACTTAAATCAAAAAGCAAAACCGAAAGACAAAACAAAAATTCGAGTGGTGAAAGCATTAGGTCAACATTAACTCCACGATTTCAAGATATTAATAGCATTGATAACAGAATACTTACTAGTAACACTGCAAGTGGTTCCAGGCATGACAATGCCAGAGTTTGGCCGAACGCAATATTTCTTTGGATTGGTTGTCTTTACCTATTCAATTACAATACTCAATAAGTAACAATATCACCCAACTCATCATTCATAAACTTCTCTACAGTGAACCTACCTTAAAAGCCACATTATTATTTGTCTTGTTACTCAGTTGCATACAACACGAACTTTGCTTCTTCACTTCAACTGACATTATCAAGCCAAACAGATAAATTCCGCTGGAAAAGTAGTAAATAAAGCAGCACAAAAGGCAAAAAACACAAGATTTCCATGATCTGGATTTCGTTTATGTCGATTAAAACATAATCAGATTATATACAAAACGGCTCTGGCCTGCGGTAATCACTTGGCTTGCTATTACATGATCTAACGGCAACTTCGAAACCAAATGACTTTAGGGCCTAAAATTCAAACTTGACCGATTATTTCAATACGTTCTTGTCATTCCTGGGACACGAAACAAACGGCATAAGAGAAATCAACGAAACTTACATGGGAATTTGAGCTCTGTGGGATGAATATTGAGAAGATCTCCAGTAGCCATGATTCCCCAATCAAAGAGGTGCGAATTGAATTTACAGTTACTGAGAATTTTGAATCAAAACCTAGGGTTCGTGTTCAAGAGAGCATAAATAGAAAGTATATATGCACTATGTATATGATACGACCAAAATAACGATAAGCAGTAACCTTATTTTCGTTGATTTTCTGATTTGGTAAAGTTTTTAGATTGCGTCCGCATCGATGTAAGCGCCCATTTACACCGTTGGATCAGAAAATAGTGGGCCCATCAGAACATAATTTATAGTATATAAAAAGTAGTTGCATATGTTTCATCTTAATTATAAAATTCATTTATTAAAACAATAAGATGCTAAATATTTTTTAATTAAGAATTTTAAGATAAAAATTGAGCCATTAAGAACTTAATCTTACTTAAAACTTGACTCAATAGAGTAAAGACTTGTTATCTCTATGCCTGAGTTTACCCATTAATCATCAAGTTGTCTAAACTCGAGATGATATTTGAGTCTAGGCTCAATTTGGATCACGATCAACGACTCAGATTAAGATTGATCAAAACTCAAGCTTGCTTATTTCAAAACATTGAATTTCATCCTCAAGTTATCTAAATTCAGGATGATATTTGAGTTTAAACTCAATTCAACTAACGATCAACGAGTTAGATTAAGATTGATCAAAACTCAAGTTTGATTATTTCAAAACAATGGGTTTCATATTGGACTCGAACTCGAGTTATCCAAGTTCAACCTTAAGCCTAATAACTAATATTTTAAAAACCAAACCATATATCAAATCAATCAAAGAAAAAGTTTAAGTTTTAAAAAATCAATATGTATAAACTACTATAAAATTGATATATAATAGATAAAAAGTAAAAATCATATGAACAAAAAAAATATAGTATAAAAGAAAATATTTTATTGAAATAAAAATAGAATAATAATGTTTATTAATATATTATAAATATAATAATTTAGACAATTATTGAATCTATAATAATTTAGACTAAGATTAATTATAACATAAGTTTAAAAAAATAATAAAAATTGTATTATATATTATCATTTAATTAAAGACTCATAAAAATTGAATTATATTTAAAGAAAGTCAACATAAAAGACTATAGATTTATTCTAACTTATTTTTCAATAACTTTTAAATATACTTCTTTATATTTTTCAATTTATTAAACAAATTCATGATTAAAATAATAGTTGATTTTTAACAATAATAATTTAAAATTTGTCAATTAAAATATAAGAGATAAATAAAGAAATTAAATTTTGATAAATATAATTTATCAGTGAGATTAAATAAATATAGTATTTTTAAGGATAAAAATAATAATTTAAAATTTAAATTTAAAGATATAAATAAATAATACAATTTTTAAAAAAATATAATTTATCAATTAAAATGTATAAGAATTAAAAATAATTAAAAATGGAAAAGATTTACTATTCATACAACAATGCATTGAATCTAAACCCAAAACTTAGAAAAGAAAATTGTGGTGGGTCTCACGTATTCAAGCCAACGGTGGGTCTCACATGACTCATTACCTAATAGGTTTGTTAAAAATAAAAATAAAAAGAGAGGAAGAAATTTATAGTGGTCCCACATATTCAAAGAAAGGTTTATAAATTGACCGATTTATTACTTAACTGTTCAGTTTTTATCTATATACATTGGATAAAAAATCAGACAAATTTGTATTTATTTTAATCAGATTGGTTAGTTTAGTCTAATTTTTCAAACATTGTTGATAATTATAAGGAAAACAACTTCAGTCTCGTTTGGTAGAGAACCGATCAACTATTTTTTAACTGATTGATTGTCTTCAATTGTTTGACTCTTTAAATAATAACGAAAAAAATTTAGTGAACAACAGATTTAATGATATATTTAAGATAAACAGTCAAAAGTAAAAATGCTCATATATAAGATCGTTTTCATCAATCAGCCAAAATTTTAACTATCAAAAGTCAATTATATCTTTTAATTGAGGTTCGTAGATACCTACGTTTTTAGAAACATTGTTTGTTCTCATAATTGTTTTATATAATCATAGGTTAGAAACAAAATATTGACCTTAAATGAAAATGAAAATAGAAAGAATTGCATAAATTTTTCATAGATGAAGAAACAGTACAGGTAAATATGAATTCTCTAAAATATAAATTATTGTAAGAATATTCAACGAAATACTAAGATATATAATATTTATACCCTTATTTTTTAAAAGTCATATCTTTATAAATCATTTTACACATAAACAGCCAATATTAAACAACTAATTTTACCAAATATTTATAACAAACAATTAATACAACTCGCTGATTAAATCAATTATCAACTAGCAACTAATACAATCATTTAATTATCAAATAAGGCCTTCGTAACAAGGCCTTCGTATTGTAAATTTGTAACACGATTCAAACTTAACATGAATCGAAGTTAAATTAAATAATATCTTTTTAATAAATAATATTATTTTAAATATAAAATTTTCATATTGAACTTGAATTCAAATAGGTCAGAGTCTGACCCTACAAAGGATGGGCATATTTGAGAAGACGTCTTTAGGAATGGGCCCGTTTAGTATCTCTGGCGCTGAGCAGCGGCGACAAGCAATTGTCTTTTCAAGCAATCTAATCCGTACATCACGAATCCCATGTCCAGTTGTACTACGCGTTTCAAAATCACGGATGCTCATTTTATTCTAAATTTTGAAATTTTCAATAATTATCAATTTTTATCAACATTTAAATTGATATATAAAATTATAAATTAAATAAAAAATTTCCATCCAAATTTTAAAATAAGGAATTAAATATTCTCACGCTATTTTGAATTTTATATAATACATATAGATCCTATAAATTAATAATAAAATAATATTTTAAACATGATAATTTTTTATTTCTGTTACAATTTAAAAATTAGTGTAACAAATTATTTTGAAATTTAGTAATACATGACATAATAAGAATTATACTATTTTATTTTACTGTTAGTAGCTATTAACTTGGAGTTATCGATAAGATTACTATTATGTGATTAAAAAGTTACAAATTTGAACAAAATGCAAAATAAAAGCTTCTACGTTATTTTACAGTTAATAATTATTTTAAGATTTTCCTATATTTCTGATTAAATTATATATCACTCTCAAATATCAAATTTAAATATAATTTAAAGTTAAAAAATATTTAATTTTATCTAAAATAAAGATTAAAAAACTAATTTTTATAGTTTCCATTTGGAAGGCAAAATTAAATTAAGGGTGGTCCATTTTAGATTTTGATATTTTAAGATTTTAAAAATAAAAATTTAATTTAATCAGGCCAGTTTCTACCGCTTGAACTAGTTTGAGACCTAGTCCCATCCATTACTAAGCATATACAAAATAGAAAAGAAGCCTTGATATAATTTTAGAGCTTTTTAAGTTTATTCTAGATGTTGTATTATTTAAAAAAAACATGATAACTTATAAATATTGATTAAAGTGAATTATATTACTTGACTAATTAATTTGTTAAATAATTAATTCAAAATATGTAATTTATAAATTATTATACATAAGATGATAGGAGATAGACCGCACTTGGATAGAGTAAACATGCAAATAAAAAAATTAAGACAAAGAGACATACAAAATTTAAAAAATGAGTAAAAACATGGGTAAAAGTAGAAAACTTTTCACTATAAAAAATAAAGATTACAAAAGGAAGACGCAAGCACATAGAAAAGAGATTTTAGGATACGAAAATCCTTATATAGCATAATTAGGCTTCTAATTCTACCCATTTTTTTATGTAGGATAAAAATCAATATAAGATTAATATAATTTATTTGGTATATAATTAAAAAGTAATAATTGTAAATTCAAACAAAATTTAAATACAGAAATTTTGATTTTGAATTCTTCAAAAATATTAAAAAATTGAAATATCTTAAATAGTATTCTTAATAAAAAGAAAATGCTACTATGTGATTAATTTTAACAAATGATCGTCGTTATCTTTACATCTAATCTGAAATTTTGTATTAAAATCGGAGTCTAAAAAAATACGAGAGTATATAATCTTACCTTTACGCAATAAATAGGCTATTTTGGTAAAGGGTACAGATTACAAAAGCATAAACTATGATCTCAGCTAAAAAGGTCATGCCTCTCTTTGGTCTTTTCATCATTAGGCATCAGATCGATCGAGAGAGAGATGAGACTAAAAGGGCAGACAAAAGGTGTTCGTCTGTGAGCTGAGCATGATCGACCCCTGGTCTGGTGAACTAGATCAAGATGATTTCAGGAAAAAGGATAAAATGCAATGTGAATGTCACTTCACTAATCCTGACACCTGGAGTGTTAGACTATTTTATGTCCCATGTAATTTATTGTATTGAGTCTTATAAAACGAACATAAGATAATGATTATTGGGTATTACCAATTAGATCTCAAATGGATCACAAACCCTTTTCCTCTCTCTTTCTAATTCCAAAGGACGTGTCCTTTAGTCATGGTGTATAAGTTGTAAAAACTTATGAAATGTGATTATTCTGAACCATTGAGGAAAACTCTAAAAAAAAAAGACGAGAGGAAATAAATCAGCATCTTGCAATAACGACAATAATCGATATGGATACAAGTACGCAAATCGAATCGATTCTATTAAAGTTTACATGGAGAACTCCTCCAAGTTAATATCTCCTCAATTATTTCCCCAACTTTTGTGCTTAACCCGACTCCAAACGTTCGAAAAATTCTCACTTCTTTGATTATCCTGTCAGGACCCTGGCACTTCTGTAAGTTTTTATCTTCCGTAACGTGTAAGCTACAGGCGTCGGTGATTACAGACCGAACATTCAAGTTCTGGAGGATTAACCCAAAACAGGAAACCTTATCCATATAATCTAATTGATATTTATAAGTTTTAAAATTACAAGCACGACTCCATTAATCCCAGAGTAACACGACAAACTACAAGCAAATGAAACGAGGTATATACTCTGAAACAGGGTGTTTGTTTTGTTACAGTGGTCCCAGGGCAACTGGAACAGCTGTAAGCGAGAGACGAACTAGAACAAACTAAAGAGTCCAGAGTTGCCTCATTCTTTAATTGCAAACGTCGGTATGCTTGGAAGCAGGCTGCTCCTGAAACCGGCCTGAATCGCCACAGGACCTGTAAACATTGCATTGCTTGTTGCTGAGGCTTATGCGAATGGAGACCCAACACTTGTCATTTTGTCAGGTGAGCGATTACTCGTGCAGGACAAAGGCGATTCCACCTTAATGTTGTTGTTACCTTTCAACCAGACATTAGAAGTATGACCACATTTATTTATACTACCGAATTGATATTTTGATTTGGATCGATTTTGAGTTAATATCTTAAATTACGGTTTGAGTTAGTTCGAATTTTAAAGTGTAAAACATTAAAATTTTTTTAAAAAATCCAAAATTTATTACTAAAGGTTTTAAATTTTGAACCATCAAAATTATTTGAATTATAATACAAATTACTTATTTAAATTGATAACACAAAATTTATAAGTTAAAAGAGTCGTGAATATAAATTGAAGGTTATTAATATTATAGGCAATTACTATTAATGTTATTATAATCATTAATATTATTAATGATGATAATATTATTAATAATTGTCATCATTTTTACATCTAATCTAAAGTTTTATAATCTGAAAAAATTTGATAATATACAATCTTATCTTTATACGTCCGATAAATTCACATATAAATGTGAGAAAAATAGTGAGAAAAGTTAAAAGAGTAAATCCGTAATTATTTTTTATTCCTATATTTATGGTTATTATAATATTATAATTATGATTGTAATTATCAGTATTTATATAACTTTAAATTTTAATTAAAAATTACTAAATAATGCTTTAGAATATTAAATAGTGATTATTCTTTTCTAAGAAAAAATTAAAATTTAATTAAAAATATTAAATAATGTCAAAAATTTTATAAAGGCCAGAAAAAATAGAAAAACAAATAGCATAAAAGTCTAAATTTTCTGATGGCCATTACATTACATTAATTGGGGAATTTATAACAATCCCATAAATCAGGGATAAAGGGTACTATTGTCAATATGTGTTACTGTGAAAGGAAGAAAAAGAGATAATAATAATTTGGCTTGCTAGAGTGACTAACAAAATTGGGAGGTTTTGTCTTATATCCCCGTTGTGCCCTCCACGTAACAGTAAAATCACAACTTTAGCTCTATACCAACCTCCCTGACGACGACGACGTGCCGTGAGTGACCACCCTATCTTCCATTTTTAATCTGTGCTGATTTCAATAAAGCGGAGACCGGTTCGGAGTTTTTTTCCTCCGGTTCATTAAGCCGCCCGACATGTCGGAAATATTAGGTGGTGACATCTGCCGACACGCCGTTAAGTTACTCCTCCTCTTCCTGACAACCTCGGTTGTGGCAGTACAAGCGAGTGTCCTGCACCCGACCCCACCCGACCCGCCAGAGCTAGAAGACGTTCGGATGGAACCGGCGGGTTCCAGAACAGAATCAGTACTCAAGAAACCATCGTCTGAACCCGGTTCGGCTAAGGGTAGGAACTTGCAGTCGAAGAGGAAACCTGAGAGCCCACATGCACCTTTTGTCCTTACCATGTGATCAATCTGAAGATGATTTTGAAAAAGTTTGAGAGGTGTAAGAAATGTTGGAATTTTGATTCTTTGAAAGAGAAGTCGAATGAAGGACTGACCTTGCACGAAAGAGAACAAAAGAGAAAAGTGTCTTGGAGGCTCCTGTCACAGCTGTTACAGGTGTTGCCCGAGGCTCTGAATTGCCTTGTATGTGGTCTTGGGTTTAAGAAAATCACTTTTGCGCTGTTAGTAGTGTAGGACTGTAGAGATTGAGAGGTGTTTGTCAAAAGTTCACAATTAAACTTATGAAAGCACTTTGAGAAAGTAGATATGCAGGATATTTTGGTTTGAAAATATTGATACTTGGTCGGGAAAAAAGTCAATTACTTACCTGAACATTGGCGCAATCAAATAGCTTCTGAGCATCGTCAAGCCGTATAACATCATGGTATACGTACCTTCGAATCTGGAGGAGAGCAGGAAAATCAGAAAAAAAAAACCCATCGTTAGTTCTTCAGTTTCTACGCATAAATGGCAAAATTAAGAAAGCGAAGACCAATACTGGAAACCGAAAATGGTTGAATTTAGCAGAAGGAGACCTGCAAGAGTCGGTGAGAGTTATGAGGGAGCACGCAGTGAGGACAGATACTGATGCAACAGTCCAAGCAATATATGTTCTTCTCATTCTTCTTCGCCTCCTCGTGAACAATACAAGCATTGAAGAACTTTTCCGTGAGAAGAACTTGGAGCCAGGAAGGTAGTGGATGCGAAGAAACCAACTGCCTCAGAGAACGGGATCGAAGATATTAAAACAGCATCATCATCAACAACAACAACCAAACTGACAAAAGCAGCAAAAGCAAGAATTGGAATAGACAAAAAAAAAAACACAAAACCCACCATTGTTTTTCCACTGTTAATTATGAATCTCAGCTTTGAAGAGAGAGAGACAGACGAAGAGGTTAAAGATTAATAAGGTCTACAGATAGTGGGGGAGGAGTTAATGTAAACGGCGCCTGGCAACTAAGGACACTGTTTTGTTACTGTTACCAATGAAAGAAAGATAGAGAGAGAGGCGTGTGAAAGGTTAAGCTCGTTGATTTTGAAAGAGTGGAGTCTGCAAGTGTATGTCTGTCATGTTTTTAATATATACATATATATAAACTCCACTTTCCTGTAAGACCGAGCCTGGAAATTTGTAAAGAGCAATAAAGAAAAAAGAGACAAAACCACACACCAATATTTAAGTATGTCCATGAAAGTTTTTTCCCGTTTCTATTCCTGTGTACTAAAAAGCCCGTCTTCCCAAAACCCTAAACCCGTCACCATTTGGTTCTCTGCAAGTGGCTAGGCCTCTCTCTCTCTCTCTCTCTGGTGGACCAAGTGCTAGATGACAAGACTAGAAACAGTGACAAGTCTTCAGAGGGTAGCAACTAGCAAGTGGCCTTTGTTGTTGAGGATTCGAATCAAAAAGTCGCCATTTTTAAATAACGAAACAGCTAAGTAACTAAACATGGAAGTTACAAAGAAAATGGCTTTTACTCAAATCTTTCCAGGCTGATGAATCGAAGAAATGGGTATAAGAACAGGATAACGCTGAAAAATGAAGAAGATTGGTTTGGATTTACTTGCGCTTGCTCTGAAACGTCACCTATCCAGGTTCGTTCAAATTTACCATGAAACATCTGGATATGGTGGTAGTGGGGCAAGTTAGGGTCGGTTGTTTATAGTTAGGATTTAATTTGATTTTTTTTCCTAATCATAAATTAAATTGAATTTGAATAATGATAAATTTAATTAAAATAAAATCATAATTTTTAAAAATATTCATTTTATTATTATTCGTTCAAAAAAGAATGTAATTTTACTTTTTTAATAACTCTAAATGTTTTGGGTTATTTTTAGAATAATTGAATACATTATTAACTATATATATAATAATTTGCAAATTTATTTTGAACAATAAAAGCTAATATTTTAATCGGGATTCAAGTTAATCTCAATAAAATTTAAAATTTTGAAATATAATTTAAAACGTTGTCATTATCTATTGGATAATTTGTATTTTAATTCAAAAAGAGATTATTTGTTGGGTCTGAGACCCAACTGTTTAAAACTTAACACTTTACCTCTCGCACTGATACCATATGTGAAAAGCGAGGCGAAACTGAATCGAAACAAACGAAATCGAAATCCAAAGCGAATGAAATGAA
>JANTNU010000004.1:1580755-1591672 GCA_024752395.1 Erythroxylum havanense
TTCATTTAATTAAAATATTGTAATTAATCAATTAATTACAATATAATTAATTAAAATATTATTATTATTTATTTATTTGCATTATATTTAATTAAAATATTATTATTAATTCAAATATAACTAATTAGAATATAACTATTCATTAATTAAAATATAATTAATAATTAATTAATTGCAATATAATTAATTAAAATATAATTCATTCATTAACTAAAATATTATAATTAATTAAAATATAATTTATTTTATAATTAATTAATTACAATATTTTTTTATAAACTAATCACAATCAATAGTAATGGTAATCATTCCTTTATCTTAACTAACCATCATAATTATAATGATTATACCCATTTTCATTCCTCCCTATATTCATTCCCATTATTTTATATGAATCAAGCACTCCTTTAATATTATTCCATCGTTTTGAAAGATATTTTATAAAGAAATGAAAGAGGAGAGTTTCATATTATATCTTATTTTATCTTAAACAATGAAAATAAAAATTCTCTAATTTAGGAGGGGTTAAAATAGAATTTTAAATAATAAATAATTTTATATTATATTATATTATAAATTCGTTATCCAAATAATTTTTCAGTATGAGCTTTTCTATCATTTCTAAATATCAACTCTTAAATATTTCATTTATTTATGTTATATTTTATTATAAATCATTTTATTTCATTAAATTTTTTTATTCGCATTTAAAATTTTACATCTGTCAGGTGTCAGCCCGAACGTACGGCTGGGGATAAAGGACAGAGTCGCATTTGGCGTCCACATCCGTGGCCTCGGATACTGAGCATGATTTTGTACAGTAAGACCCATCAGATTTAGATCCTCCTTTATTACTTTGAATTGACGTCTTGATATGCCTAATCTCCTTCTATTATTGACCTATTTCATGCTCTTATCCAACTCAATAGCTTGTAAAGACAAATTAACTATGGCGGCTCTTTATCAACTAAAGTTGTAGTAACATGACATCTGTTTAGACCAACCATTAATGTCAAACATAGAGTGGGCGTAATTCAAAGGGAGTGTTGACAATAAGTAGAGATAAGTATATAACATTTTGATTTGACTTAAATTTTGATTAAGTCGGTAAAATAAAAATTTAAGATTAAACTAATATTAAATTATCATAATATTATTTTAAAATTTTAAAATATCATTTTCATCATCATCACTCAGTTCGAAATTTCGCAATGAAGCAGAGTCTGGAAATGTCCGATAGTACGCAGCTTCACCCTTACATAGTTGAGATGCTGTTTCCGATGGACTCACATACAAATGAGATAATATATGAATGATGCATGTAACAAAAACAATTCATAAAACGTAAAGTAAATGAAAATACAAGTTGGTCGGGTCGATCGTGCTGGGCCCGAACCCAGTCGTAACTACCTGTGGGCCGATCGGTATATTCTTCAAAAATCAGTCTTATACCTAAAGACTATGCCAAGCCCATGACCAATCCACATTCTCCTTGACCCATTTGCAGGTAAGAGTCTCCCATGCATACGTAAATACTCAAACCTAGCTGTAACTCTATATAAAAAGTATAATCTTGCCATAACAGAGATACGCATAATTATAACCCTAACTTTCTCTACTTATTGTGATCCCACCTTCACCAAAAAGACTGACTTGAGCGTCGGAGAGGCTTATCGGGAAGCAACCCATGACGTGCCTTCTTTGTTTTGTAAGAACTTTCAGGTTGGAATCCTCGTGTTCAGCAACAAACTCCATGGATTCAAACTGCAACGTGCAGTCTCGCCAAAACCTGACGGAACCACAAGTAAAAGAGAAATAAAAGCACTAAACAGAATTAATAATAAAAATACCAAAATCTCAAGATATATCTAAAATAAATGCAAATAACAGTAATATATAATTTATTAAAAGATATAAAGTTAAATTAAAATTTGCTATTAAATAAAAAATATTTATTTATTTTAGTTCAAAAAAATTTATTAATTTATAAAAATTGAATGAGGTTCAGACCAATTGAGTTTTTTAATCATTAATGAACATATTATCTTTTGTTAATTCAAATTAGATGAGGTTGAAAGTAAGTTTGTCATTCTTAATTTAAAAGGTCACAAATTTTAGTTATAAAAAAATTGTCTTATTTGATAAAATAATTAATTAAAAGTAAAAACATGTTAAATTTTGTAAGTGGTAGCTCATTTTGATTTTAATAAAATATATTAAAATTATAAATATTAATGAATTAATTAAAAAATAAAAAGTTATTTTATAATAATATCTGGTAAATTTTACTCCAGTAGTGTGGAAAACAGGGAGCCAACAAAATCTTACATTTAATGCGGCTAATGACAAGAGTCTAATAGAAAACAGCAACACGATACGTTAACTTTTCAGCGTCAGTTAAGGAATGAACTTTAATTATAATAATTGCTCGTTGCTAGTTATTTTCACATGGGAAGCAAAAAAACAAAAACCTATGAAACACCAAATTTGGGTAAATTTTGGACAGATTCACAATATCAAAAGCCGATTGAACTGGGAATCAGTAATTTACTAAATTAAACATGTGACTTTAGTGAATAATTTATTAAAAATATACCATTTATAAATTATTTCATATTTTTTAATTTTTCTAGTGGTATTGTAGAATAAAAGAGTCAACAATGACAAACATAATACTCAATATAAATCTCGCCAGGGGACGAAGTCTGAGAAATTTTTGTAGTATGCAACTTTATCCTTAAGTAGTGTAGTTTATCTCCTACAGTTAATCGATTTGGTTATAGTTTAATGACAATTATTTAAAGACGTTATTTATCTTGTATTTGTTTAGATGTATATGATAAAGTTTATAAGATAATTGTACATTGCAAATGAAATTATAATAAGATTATAATTATGAGATTCATATTATATTTATGTATTATCCTTAAATTGTTTATAGTCATTATTCTATTAAGATTGAACATTAATAGAACACAAAATGACTAGCATATTTTATATTTTTCATTATGAAGAAAGTAGTCAACTTCATAAGTTAAAGTATAGAGATTTAAACAAACATGTTGGCGTTTGCTAGAGAGTCTGTTCACTAAACAAATCCGGCATTAAAAAAATAATTTGAAACATTACTTGTAAATTTATGGAATTTTCATTGTGGTGATTGTATAAGTGATCATTTAAATTGAAGTCACCAAAGTTATCTTATATTGAATTAAGGGTTAGTCAATTGGTAGTAGTGTATGAACTATATGGAGGTAGTTGTATAATCAACATGTGATTTATCACCCTAAAGTAATTAAGGGGATGTTCTGTTGTTTTCTGTTAGTATTGATTCGAAAAATCATTGGTCAAGGTAGAATGGCACTTTGTAAATAATTTACAAATTTCATTAATTGAATAAATAATTAATAACGGAGAACTAATATAATTGGACTCAAAATAGAGTAAACATTAATTTCATGCTCAATGCCTAATCGGAACATTGCATGATGAAATTATTGAATTATACGAAAAAATCATACACGAAAAGGTTAGGCAAGATCTCTTTGACATTCCTAAATATTTGAATAGTCATGATCTATGATTATAAATTGTTTAATTGAAGAATTAAAGATAAATAAAAAGAATTTCTAATTTATTCAATTATATTAATTGGAGAATTAAAGATAAATTTAAAAAGTTTTAATTTATCCAATTATATTAATTGGAGAATTAAAGAAAAATTAAACGAAGTTTTAATTTATCCAATTATATTAAATGGAGAATTACAGATAAATTAAAAGAAGTTTTAATTTATCCAATTATATTAATTGGAGAATTAAAGATAAATTAAAAGAAATTTTAATTTATCCAATTTTAGTTATGAATTAAAATTATAATTTATAATCATCGCGAGCATATTTGGGAGCCTAAAGGGTATCGCATATAGAACTAGTTAAAGAGAGCAAAGTTAATTTAATCAAGTTATAGTTGATTATAAAGTTTGAGAAATTTTATGATTAAATATAAGATATTGAATAAACAATGATCAATATGAGATATTGAATCTAATTTGACATAATTGGTATTTAATTAAAAGTATTTGTAATTATAGTCAAAGTTTTATTGAAATTATAAATTAATTTTAATTAAATTACTAAAATGTTCAAAACCTGTTATAAGCTCTAATAGAGCTAGCACTTCTTTCTTAACTCTCTCTGTAAGAATTATAAAGTTCTCTCAGGTCTCAGCACATTCTATGGATATCGTTGGAGGTCGAATATTTATGCGACTATAGTATTTGATATGGATCAATTTCAAAAATAGTTTAAGAGATACGACAAGATTATGATCAAGGTTCATAATAAGGTACTAATTTAAATTCACACTTTATTATGATTATGTGTTAATCTTTTTATATAATTAAAGAAATCCTAGTTTTTGAAAAACCAATTTACGAAAAGATTTCATAATTATTCCGCTACGGTTGGGATAAGATTCCAACTTGATTTTCCAACAACTAGTAGAGAGATTATTTCTCACCCACATGTATGAATGAAAAACATAAATAATACAAAATACAAAATAAAATATAAATAAATAAATAAACATCCATAAAATTAGGAAAGAATGTAGAATAAGAGAGTGCTTTATGTAACTAAATTTACTCAACCACTTTGGTGAATGTCAAAACAAAATTCAACCTTAAAAGCCAAAAATTAAGGTAACCATGTCAATAGAATTCAATTTCTAGAAGCCAAGGGTCACTCGAAGACAACAAAAATATCATCATTTAGTATAAATTTTGTTGCTCTGCGGGAGTGCGGGGATCTGGAGATCCAATAATAGACAACTTTATTGGGGATGGCAACGGGACGGGTATGAGGCAAGTACCGGGGATGAACTCGCCCCCATTCTCATACTCGCCCCCATTTTCGTCGGAAATTTTTTGGCACCCCTCATACCCATATCCGTTGGGGGTTTGACCCCCATCCGGTACCCGTTTACCCACCTTTTTTTAAAGATATCCTTATTTAATATGAATGAACTATTTGTTTTTCTTTTAAATTTTCATGCTACATTCATACATACATACTAAATTTAAATAAGCTTATCTTTATTTAATTGCTGGGTTTGTATGTATATATATATATATATATATAATGGCAAAATTGTAATTACTATATAACGGGTAAACGAGTGTGGGGGGTGGTATCCCCATACCCGTCCCGATACCCGACGAGTATTTTTGCTAACCCCCCATACCCGCCCCACGAGTAAAAATTTGCTCCCCATACCCGCCCTCGCTCGGGTAATTTTATCGGGTACCCATCGAGTTCGGGTACAATTGCCATCCCTAAACTTTACTCCTAATTAGTAGAGAGGGGCCACTTGAAGACAAGTTTTCCTCTAATTATTGCTCAACTTCATAAATTTTAGGTATGAGCAAATGTTTGCTATTGAGTTACAATCAATCTTGATATTGGTATGACAAGTATTGTTGTTAATTAATATAAAATACCATTTTCATAAATTTTTAAAAATATAAATAATCCCTTTATTGTGTATAATTAGAAATAGAAACATGTTGATTTTTTAATAAAAGATGAAAGTATTAAATGAATATAAAAATTAATTGTAATCATGTAAAATTTAATTCCTTATCAAAATTTAGTTATATTAAAATTTAAACCGAAAAGAAAATTAAATTTTGATTTAATAAATTTATTTTTTAAAAATCAATATAATATAATTTTTAGATATAGTATTTATTTTTAGCATATAATTTAGTATTTTGAAAATTTTAAAATTTACAATTTAGTATAGTACTAAAATGTCAATATAATCCAATACTTTAATCCGCTGTGGTTAAAAAAAAAAAGGTAACTGATCCAATGCGAATTTCATTACATTGGTCTAGACCCCAAAAGAGAAACAAATTCAAACTCATGTAATGCCTGAGAGGACAGCTTCTTCATATCTAGTCGGGATGGTCCAAGAGACAAAGCTAAACTCCGTTTCATAAGTCAATCTTAAAGTTAATGATCGATCATGTTAGAACTTGCAAGTGATACTTTAATCCATTTCCTTGAAGAGTAAGAACAATTGATTTCACCAATACACAAAAAAGAAAAAGTTGGACCTACATCGTTATTGTTCTTAATAAGAAACAAGAAACATATAGAGTGTCAACCTGAAACTGATAGCAGAGCCTTTTGGCAGATGTACATGAGCACAGAAGAAAAAGCACTAGATGATATAACAGTATTATTAAGCACAAGACTATCAAGGTTCTTCAAGCAAACAGCAAGCCATAGCCCTAATTGCCAAAGTAATTACAAGCAGCAAAGATTTTGGGAATAGATTATACTACACATCAATGCCGGCAAAAACAAAGCATGGAAAGCAGTTAAAGTAATTACAAGAAGCAAAGATTTTGGGAATAGATTATACTAAACATCAATGCCGACGAAAACAAAGCAAAGCGTAGAAAGCATATACAACAGCATATAACAATGTTAGCTTCTCTCATCATCGACGACGTGCCCATCGATGAGGCATCCGAACCTTAATAAGTCGCCTGCTTTTCTCTATTGAAACAATGCGCGCCAATCTAAGTCCGACAGGAATACCTGGGAAAGACCAAACTCCTGGATCTTTGCCCCCAATGGGACTGAAAGTATCACAAGTCACAGAGAACAATCCAAAATCAGTCTTAACAATATCTGGCACTCCCAAGAACCTCGAACTGAATACAGCTCTCTTTTTCTCCTCTTCATCAGCAACAGACAATGCATCTGAGAGCTGAGTCAAGTTAAAGGGGGAACTGCTTTGACTCTGCTTGAGGATGGAGTTGGCATTATCTACAATTGCTTCAACTGGCTTGTTATCTACAAGATCAAGGGCATGAGAGAGCTTCGTCAAATCGAAGGATGACGATGAAACTTTCTCTTTCGGTTTCAAACGGATGCGGGGGGATGAATCGGGATTTCCCCCATTCTTCTTTGACTCGGGCTTCATGTCACAGGAACCTGAATATCAATTACAGTGATGGAATTACAATTTACAATATCAGATGTGAATTTATCGCCAAAGGGCTTCATAAATCATAACAAATAATTGCAAAGTCAGAGTATGCCTAAATTATACTGAAATCACACCCGAAACCTACACCTTCTTTTATAACAGCACAAAACTGGAAGCCATGAAATTTTTTTATCCAAAATCATAACAATCGCAAGTAAACCCCAGACCCTAATATCGACAACAATCCCAATTGAAACCCAAACCCTAAATCGAAATCTTTGAACAAGCCTGCAAAAACTCACCAACAATACCAATAAACAAAAAGTACAAACATAAAGATTCTTTACACAATCAAGAACCCTAAACTTCTTTACCCATTTATTGGTGACTCTTCTTTACTTCATCAACCATAAAACGAAGACCACAAAAGCTAAAAAGGGCTTTTACCTGATTATGGATCGAAATCGCTACGAAACGAAACTTTAATGTTCAGTAAATGCAAACCATAAAGACAACAAAACACCTCACAGTGTCACACTCTCACCTCTTTCGTTCCAAATTTACAACACTCATTATAAGGCATCGCCGATTGTTTCCTATAAGAGGATCCTATGAGATGCTCTTTCCGATTTGATATTACGACCCTTTGGGCCAAATTTCCCGAAACAAACACTTTGAGATTTGGTTTTTCGTGAATCCAAGGTTTAGTCTGGCCTACACTTGTGTCTTAAGCCAATGGCCCGAACAAAACAGCAAAGAGAAAAATATAAAAATTAAGGTTTTTAATTAAGGCTTAAAATATCATATTTAATTGTAAACAATGTTATCGTAATTACGAACAATACAATTAATTTTTATTATCATATCTCCACATAAAAATATTTGTATAAAATATTTTTAAATAAAATATTTAATAAATATAAGTAAATAATGGATAGTGTAAAGACATTGGGTTTGGCAATCTTAGTATATGTTTTGATGGACTTATATTAAAAGAAATTTTCTAAAAAGTTAGTTGATTGTTTGGCTGTCAATTAAAAAATAATTTTTATGAAAGAGCTTCATACAGTAAACTGTTGTGCAACATAAAAATAAAAGGTATTTTTATTAATTTTAATTATATTTTATTTATTAATAAAATTATTTATGCATATAAATATTATTTAAAATATATTAAATAATATACAAAACACGATATATTAATTATTATATAATTTTAAACCATACGAAACATAAATAAAAATATATTTAATCAAATATTTTATATGAATTATAACGTAAACAAAATTAATATCAAAAATAAATATTGAAACATATAAAAAGTCAAATAATATTATATAAACCGCAAAATAAACGTGAAGATGAGTTTGTGAGTGTTGTAAAAATTACGCGTAAAACATAAGGACAAAAAAGACTAAAAAATAAACTCATTAATTGAAATTTACCTGAAAAATGTTTTTTTGAGAAATTCCAAATTTGAGTTTCTTAAAAAATTATATTTTGACTACTAAAAAAGTTATATCTACTAAAAAATACTTTTTATTTTACAATCAAATACTTATTTTTAAAAAAATAATTATTATAAAAAATTACTTATTCTCTAAAACTTCAAACAAGCAGGCAATTAGTTAGTCTTTGTCATATAGAAGACCAAATTAATCATGTTAAGCTGGTCCGCGTGCAATGTCACACACTTAAAAAATGACAAAACTCTTATTTACATGTAAGGTCAATCATTCATAAAGGAAAACAAGCGAATCATGCGGCAGAAAGCTGTTAGAATTAGGTGACGAGATCACTAGTTAGTCAACGACAAACTTAAATGTACATGTAACTTTGATTTAGACATACAACTAAGAATATACTGTTCCAACGCACTTGGAGAACTTAGTATTTGTCATCTTTAAGCACTTACCTAAACATATTGTCTACTTGTCATCTTGTTAATGATATTCCAACTGTTTGATTACATATTATATAGGTGTGATTTAACTCATACGTAATAAATAAAATTTAATTCGATTCAATAAAAAAGCATTTATAAAATAAAATTAGATTGACGTTTAAATTTGAAGCTATTATTCCAACATAATTTAAATCTAATTTGATTCGGTACTAATATAATCTAAATTTTAGTATTTTTATTAAAAATAAAAAAATTTCAATTTAAAATTTTATAATATGTTTAAATTAATGATTAAAAAAACTCAATAAGTATCGCTGATTCAACCATAAAAATATTAAATCGTCCAACTTTTTGGTTCGATTTTTAATTTTTCGGTTCAATTTATTTTGATAACATTTATTGTCAAAAGTCAATCAATTGTTTAATTAAGTTAATAAGTTTTATAAACTAAAATAAATTAATTAATTTTTATTTAATAAATTTAATTAAACTTCAAATTTTTCGATACACAAAGACAATATATTTTAACAATATCCTACATTCTTTAAAGACAATCTATTAGAATTACAAGGAATCCAAACCTACTTAAGGAATTTTCTTGGTTGTTTAGTTGTCACTTGCATACACTGCACCAACCATAATTATAATTATTTTATTACTATGTACCTACTAACTAATGTACCATTATTAATAGTAGAATTAATTATGGGTTATTAATTTAAAATTTTAATCAATATTTTACTAATTTTAACTAGTATTATAAAATAAAAGAAAATTTAATTTTATTAGAGCTTTAATCGCACATTACAAAGTTTTAAGGCGTGTTTGGTATACTTCTATCCCTGATTATATTTGAGGGTACGGAGTATTACTCCAAACAGGATATAAAAATATTCTTTATCTAATTATAATATATTACCAACCATCTTTTTTTATTCCTTATCCATTTATTTTTTTCTGTACCAACTAACCAGGGGCTTTTTTAATTGAAATAATCAACTAAAATACAATAATCTATAAAATTATTTTAGTATTAGTATTTAATTTATTTTAAAAGAGAAAAAAGTGAGAAATTTTACTATTAAATTAATAAAATATGCTTTTTATTTATATATTAATGGTTTAAAAAAACAGTAAAACAAGAAACGCGTACCAAAAAGTAATCAAGAAAATAGTGTGTATGAAAGAGTCGAGATATTAGGGAGAAAATTAAGACACTTTATCAAAAAATTCAAAACACTATCACTTACCACTACAATCTGTCGTTTAAAAAGCTTGAGACATTGGTTAAAGTTTGCATAAAGCTAGCAATCATACCAATTTACTAACAAAGCACAAGCAGTGCAGGAGAGTCTTTTCCAAAGATGCCGTAAAAGGTTGCGACGGGTTTGGTTTGATTTAAAATTAATAAATTAAGTTTAAATTCATCAATCTTTAATTAAAAATGAATATAAAACTAATTTTTTTTATCATAAAGCGATTTAATGATTTAAATTGGTTTGAGTTTTAAGTCAAATTTGGACTGGGCATTAAAAGATAACGGATCTTTAGGAAATGGTTGGTTTATATGAGAGAATGATAATAAGAATATGAATGAATATACTAAGTAGTGAGAATGGATATTATCGTTATAATTATGATGGTTGATTAAGAGAAATGAATAATTACCATTACCATTGATAGTGTTTAGTTTGTAAAAAATATTAAGAAATAAAAATTTATTATATTTTAACTTATTTATTTATTATATTTTAATTAATTAATTGTAATATTTTAATTAATGAATTAATTATATTTTAATTAGTTATATTGTAGTTAATTAATTAATTATTTTAAATTAATTATAATAATATGTAATTCATTATATTTTAAATAATTAATTAAAATATTATTATTTTAATTAATTACAATATTTTAATTAATTATTTAATTATTTTATTTTATTTTAATTAATTTTAATAATAATTTAATTAAGTATATTGTAATTATTATAATTTAATTAATTA
>JANTNU010000004.1:1591772-1608536 GCA_024752395.1 Erythroxylum havanense
GTTTGCCATATTTTTGCACTAGAGCCATTGCATCCAGATAACGCCGTTTCATGTCCCTTGGGCCGCCGATAAATGAAGCTGGGAGGACAACTCGCCGACCAATTGTAGAAGCTTCAGTTTGGCCAATATTAACGCTATCTAAAACACTTAGCAAAATTTTTGATCGTATTTCATTCTGTTTTTGCCTATGGAAGTCAAGCCGTGATGTTTCAATCTTTATATAAGAACTAACAACGAATTGTTGTAGTAGTCTTAAGTTGTGGATAAGCATGGATTCATCATAACTTCTCATTTGAAGTCGATAGTAGTAATACTCTCTGGCAGATACTACGCCATGTTTGGAGTTCGCTTCTTAAGTAATTAGTAATAGTAAGAAAAAAAATGATAAATTAATTTTGCCCAATTAGACAATATTTGGGAACCAAGGGAATAAGCACACGACTATCCTATGTTTTCGAGAGCAAATAATTCAGCAGCTTCAGTAAAAGTGCATAAAGGAGCACCGCTTGTTTGATCAGATTGGTACTGTTTGTTTGTGAATTTAACCGCTTAATGCGAGGATGCCATCCTGATTCACCCCGTGAAAACAGAAGTGGGTATTGAAGCGGGTCGTAGCATGCATAATAAGATTGAATTCTATAGCTCGGACCTGAGTGACTGTAGACTTGGATATGAGGAGATTGATCATGCTGTTCATCATCAGTTTCAGTCCATATAGCAGCTACTTGTGATGCAGTAGGAAGATAAGTTGGTATGGGGAGTTTCCAACAATGATATCTTCACCATAGCATCAACTTAATCTATGCTTATGCGCCACGATAATGAGTCGATTAATGGGATCTAGAAGGCAATCTGGCAATGGTCAGGACCGCAGCGTATCCACTTGTTCATATGGCTACTAGCGTAAGATCGTTTACTCATAAACCAATAACGAATACGAAAGCAACTCACTACTGACAACACCTGTTATTAGTGTTCCCTCAAAGAATCATCTCTACACGTTGTGAGAGATTGCCCCAAGGCTTGCCAAGTGTGGGACACATTATCGACGCACCTCGCTATTTCTGATTTCTACTCTATGCCATTTCAAGAATGGCTCCTTACAAACCTCCAACAATATTGACAAATTCTGAGCCATGATTGGGCAGTTATTTTTGGAACGACCTGTTGGTTTCTCTGGACGTGGAGGAATATGTCACTATTTGATGATCAATTCACTTGGCCATCCTCACCTACTTTTTTCATTTTAGCTTATGTAGATCAAATCCACATGTCTTCCGATAGGCGAAGCCGAGTTGACACAGGATTCTACCCCCGCCAAGAACAACTCATCGGTTGGAGCAAACCATTGTTGGGATGGATTAAATTAAATACAAATGAAGCTAGCAATTGCTCCAAATTCTCGACTACAGCAGGTGACATCATATGAGACAGTGACGACAATTAGCTTGGAGGATTCACTCAGAATCTAGGATGGTGCGCTCTGATGTTTGCCGAACTCTGGGGAGTTTTTATCAGACTCTCGCTTGCCTGAAACCTGGGTTTCCACCGTATAGAACTGGAAGTGGATTCGCTCGTGGTACTTAAGATCATCTTTTCCTCGGCCAACCGACACACTGGTGTTCAACCTTATTATAATGGGCATTCATGAACTGTTCAACCGGAATTGGTATGTTGTTCATCAACATGTCTACCGAGAAAGCAACAGACGTGCTGATTAGTTTGCCACTTGGGTTGAACATTTTGACGTTGGTATAACATATTTTGATATTGCACCTATCGGGTGCTAACGTATCCTACTCGAGGATATGTCGATGATCTGTTTTCTCAAACTTGTTTGGTAATCTGCTACCGCAATTTCTCTTTAATGATAATAATAAAAGATAGCATAGGCTACAACACATGCATACCTCGAACGAATGACTTGCGAGTGAGGCGTGCTTAGTTGTTTTGGTAAGGAAATGAGCAACAAATGATATCCAAATTTATCATACATAAAAAATGAAAACAATGCTCTTAAAAGTAGCAACATGACATTTGCCATAATTTGCTTTGTCTAACCTTATCACTCCCAAAGTACAGCCCTTCAATGCTATTGTACATGGAAAAGTACACAATATCAGTTACAAGAGAACAAAAGTCCATCCACCTTCGTACATAAAACATTAAATATTTTTAAAAATTATTGAGCCACACAACCGTACAAAAGATAGTTTATAATTGTTTTAAGAAAAAAGTAAATATATATTTTTTACACAACTTGTTTACTTTCTGTATGTGGCTCCAGTCCACTTGTTTTGGTATTTCTATGTTATGTCATTATCCTGACGTTGATAGAGGCTGCTCTTCCTGCGTATACTGATTCAAAGGCATACTAAGGAGTTGTAATGTGAAATTTTATGGGAGAGTTTGAATCTGATTTAAACTTTGATTGTGCCCAAAATTTTTTGACTCGAGTTTGAATAAATATATTTTAATTTTTACAAATTCAATCATAATATAATTTTTTTTGTAAAATTTTGAGCTAATTAAGTGAGTTGAGTTGCTCGAGCCACACTCAAAACTCAAATTTTTTAAAAGAAAAAATTTGAAATTATCTTAAAGCCGTTCTTAATATTTTATAGACATTAGGTAAAGTAAAAAATAGTTTATATTTTTGCTTATTTTTAGCCTTCATATAAAATAAAATAAACAAAATATAGGTTCTATTTGTTACTCTTTACGAGGTCAAAAATAGACTCAATTTTATTTCATTTTATTTTTTATAAAAAATAAGTCATATTTTATCATAAAGATGAACCCTCCCTGAGCAGGTGCCAATCCTGTCTTTGACCAATGCCAGCCTTGATTTATCTTGAAATAAGGTCAATTCAAACTAAATCGAGCAAAACAAACTATGCCAACTATAATTGAAGTAACAACAATAAAAATAACACATAGTAAATATTATGATGAGATACAAGATCTTTAAAGGTTTAATAATACATAACCTTATTATTAACTAGTAAAGAATATGTTTTAAACTAATAAAAAATAAAATAAATAAAAAATAAAAATGATAAATAAGAGTAAAATTAGAATAAAACCTAAATAACCAAAAAAGAAAAAATAAATTTAAATAAATAAATAATAGGAAAAATAAAATAACTAATATATATAAATAATAGTAAAAACTACAAATAATAATAATAATAATACCATAATTGAAAATCATAAACATAATAATAATAATAATAATAATAGTAATAATAATAAAATTTACTATTATAGGTCATTTATTCGGTAAGTTTTAACATTGTCAATTTGTCACATATTTTTTTATCACCTATCCCAAATTTTCTTATGCCTCCTTATTTTTCTCTTACAATTTTTAAGTAAGATTTAGTAAAATTGTCACTAGTATAATTTGTTATTATATTTAGATTCACGGAAATAGAAACAAGTTCAGTTTATTTATAAATATTAGTTAAATTAATTTTATTATTTAATTTTAATTATTAAAAATATTTATTTTTATATTATATTCTTAATATGCATATGCAAAATAACGACCGTAACTCTTTTTATTATTAAAAATCAATTCCTTGCTTAAAGAGTAAAGTCACTGACTGGCAAAACTCCGGCCACCAAGTAATCTAGTAGGCGTGTTCGATTCTGTACGTTCAAGCACACAAGCGACGAAGTCGTTTGATGATCTGATCATTCAAATAACCATAGTCGTTTTATTTTAGCAAAAAATGTATTTCTAATTTTAATGTTTACGGCTTTACGCTAATATATAAGTCAAAATTTATTATTTTAAAATATTTTATTTTTAATAATAAGTTAATTATGTTTTCTAAAATTTTAAAGGTAAATAAAATTAATGACAATTTTCTGTTGACCTTTTGAGGTTGTAAACTGTGTAACGGTACAATGAGACCGGCTATGGAATTTTTAGTACTGCTTTTATTATATTCTATTAAATTTAATTTATATATTTATATAAAGTATACATAAATATGAAATAGATTAAGTGAGATAAGGTTAGAACACCTTAACGGGAACAAAATACTCCGACCTATTTTTCCTTGGAATATCTTAACAGGAACAAAATACTCCAACCTTTTTTTCTTGGATTATTGCATGAATATGTATAAAGTCTAAAACAAATTATCAATAAATATATGCAATAACAATACAATATAAATCAAACTGTTTGGTAAAATTTGAGAAAATTAAGAAATATACGACATTGCTCTTAATTAATAGAAATGTTGTTTTTAAAAAATTGAATATATCATGAAATAAAAGTAATAAGTGAATATAAGTTAAGCTAATAAGAATAAAATAAAAATAATAACTACATTTTTAATTTAATATTTATATTAAAATATGAATTGATATTAATATGATACGTAATTAATAAAAAATAGTTTTGCTAAAAATTGCAATATTTAAATTGAATATAATCTTTTAAATTTTTTATTAAAATAATGATAAAATACACAATTTAAATATCATACATATATTAATTAAATATTACCAATATAATAACTCAACATAATTATTTACATTTGACTCAAGTTGTCTGTAGTTTGAATTAAATTAAATTAAATTTTATTTTTGTCATTAATAATATTTAATAATAAATTCATATTAACAAATTTAATATTTCTTCATTATTCTTAATAAAAAATATGTAAAAAATGATAATTAAAAATTAGTCAATATTTTTTAATTTAAGAAATTAAAAAATTATCTTATCAAATAAAAAAATTAAAAAGAAAAACCAAGTAGTAAGTGCAAGGAAAGCAAACCCACTTCTCCACACAATACCTTCCTTCAAAGACATCCAAATAAGAGCAAAGAAAAGCACTTCTCACTGAGTATTGTAGAGCAGAAGACACGTTAAGAGTTAAGACCTCCATCTTCTTTGATTTTTCACTTTCTTCTTTGCTTCAGTCGATCCAGAGTAGAAGTTTCAGCTCGATTCTGTTCTCTGGAAACCCCAAAACTCAAGACAAGAACAATTGTTCTTTTTTTCTTCTTTTTTATGACTGAAAATGGTAGAGAACAACGACGAGAAGACATCATTGTCACAAAAACAACCTCAAATCTCCGAGATGTTCCAGAAATTTGCACTTGCTTTCAAGACCAAGACTTTCGAGTTCTTCGCCGAGGAGACAACCGCCGCCGCCGACGGCTTCGCTCTCCTCGACTCCGCCGAGGATTTCATTCCCGACCAGAAAGTTATTATCCTCAAACCAGACCGACCCACGAACCAAACCTTAATCGACTCATCTTCAAACGTTGTTCAGCAGTCGTCCCAGCAGACACCGGACGAGAAGTATAGAGAAGAAACCCACTTCAGGCCTGTAAATGCCCAGTTGTCCCACACCTTGATTTCTTCGATTTTCGCTACGGTTTCTTCGTTTGAAGCTTCGTACTTGCAGCTGCAAACCGCTCACGTTCCTTTCAACGAGGAAGGAATAAATTCTGCTGACGAGGCTTTGGTTTCGCACCTTCAGAAATTGTCGGACTTCAAGGGGTTTTACAAAGATTTGCGTCGGAGTTCTGATTTTTCGGCGGATTTGCCTATTGGGTCTTGCTTGGAAGCTCGTGTGCAGGAGAATCAAAGCAAGTTGAGAGTTTTGGGGACTGTTTCGGACCGATTGCAAGCAGAGATAGATCAAAAGGATAACGAAGTTTTGAATTTGAGGAAAAAATTAGGTGATGTGCAGAAATTCAATTCGAAGCTTTCGAGAAGGTTAACTCGTAATCTGAAGCTCAACTCGCGTTCAGAGGTTTCGTTTTCTGTCAAAATTTTTGAGTCTATATTGAATGATGCTTGTAGAACAACGCATAAATTCACTAAGGTTTTGATTCGTTTGATGAGAAAAGTTGGGTGGGATTTGGATTTGGCGGCCAATTCAGTTCATTCTAACATTGAATATGCCAATAAAGGGCATAATCAGTACGCGTTTTTGTCTTATGTTTGTTTGGTCATATTCAGAGGTTTTGATTTGAAAGGTTTTGGGTTGGATGAGAACGAGACTGAAACTCAATGTAATGGGCACTTGGAGAATCCAGTGAAGACCAATGACTCGATGAAGCAACTGTTTGAGCATGTATCCAGCACCCCTCTCGAGTTACTAAGTAGAAACCCCGGATGCGAATTTTCAAGATTCTGTGAACAGAAGTGTCAAGGGCTTGTACATCCATCAATGGAGTCCTCCATTTTCTGCAATCTGGACACGAATGAAGTTGTGTTGAGTTCGTGGAGGTCACTGAGCGTCTTCTACGAGTCATTTGTTAACATGGCTAGTTCTGTATGGACCCTTCACAAGCTGGCATTTTCCTTTGATCCTGTTGTTGAGATTTTTCAAGTAGAAAGAGGGGTTGATTTCTCTATGGTTTATATGCAAGACGTTACGAGAAAATGCACCTCCTCTGCTAAAACAAAGTTAAAGGTAGGCTTCACAGTAATTCCTGGGTTCAAAATCGGGAGAACGGTGATTCAATCTCAGGTTTACTTGAGTGGCTTGAAATGAACAGAGCAAGAGAAAACATCATGACTTATGGCTTTAGTTGGAGCTGCAAGCGTTCATTAAGATTTGAAGTATCTAGATTAGGTTACTGATTGACATATAAGTTACCTATGTTCTTGAGCTGTTTCGAGATTTAAGGTTGCTGATAAGCTTGCAGTATCTGCTATTGCACAGGACAGTGGGAGTGACCCTCATATGAATCTACTGGTAATCTTTTTAAGTTTGTTCATAGAAATACTCTCTTCTGAGTTGTGACTTTACACCTACACTTTTCTTTTCAACTTCCCTCTTAAGCCTAGTTTTGTTAAAAGTTTGCCTTTTCCTTTATTCTTTGATCACCTGACTTGTGTATCAACTGTAACAATTATGAGTTGAACGGATAGTTTCACTATAATCGTTCAGTTTATCTGAACTTGCGATGAAGTTATTGGCTAGCAATTTTGTTGCAGCACTGCAATGATAGGCAGAGTCATAACAGTTTGTTCTAGGAATCCTTCTATCTAAAAGAACCATTTGTAGTAGCGGTCGTTGATGGTGAGGTTTGTTGTATTTTAGATTTCAGGAATCCTCAATGTGTCCAGTTCTGTGGTTGAGAACCACAGTTACAACAGTTATGCCCTTCCAAGTATGTTCAAAGGATGTCCCGAAATGTTCTGAAACGACCCAAAAATGCATTCGGAGAGGTATGCATCGAGCTACCGTGATAATGTCATGAACAAACCAAAGAGCAGCTGGTCCAACCTTGCAGAAGAACATTAACCTGGGGAGGATTGTAAAAGGATCTTTCCTCAAAGCTATACTACAAGCTGAATAGCTGTCTATAATAATTGTTAACAACTTGTAGGAACACAAACAGAGACACCAAACTGTGTTTTTCTCTCTTAAATGGAGGGTAGAAATCCTCTAAAGCTGGTATTTATAGCTCTGTTGCTTCTTTTGGCACCAGAAGATCTGATAAGTAGTGATATTGTACAATTTGACTAAATCACTGAAGCAAAGTAATTTTCTCGGGTTATGGCACTAAACCTCTGTTAGTGCATATATGCCTACCTTTAACTTGGAGACATACTGTATGACATATGAAAGTAAGTCCTTTTTCTTGTTTGTTTATGTGTAGAACTAATCACTCTTGCAGATTCCCCAATAAAGGTACTTTCAGGTCTCTTTTTGTTTTCTATCCTCAACCTTAAATCCTAAATCCCATGTCAGTTTATGTTCGTTTCTCTCTTTTCCTCTTTGCCTGGAACAGGTTACCAAGCTTCTGCAAAGTGTTCATGGTAATTAACAATCCAGGCTCCATAATTATTGACCTTGTGTTTGAGAAGAAACAGCCTTAAAGAAGAAGCATAACTCAGCATAAACCTAGGCACTCCCATTGATGTATTGATACCTAACAAGGCACTACAAATCTGAGTTACGGGTTCGAGAAAATGACAAGATATACAAACTTTCTTTCTTCGAAGACCGTATTTAGGTGATAAGAACTCTTAACTTAGGAAAGTATTCCACATAGCAAACCAATAGAAAACAAAGTGAAGAATCTTTTGCTTAATGGAAGCAATTAGCTCTCCAGTACATTGAACCCAACCTAACAAAGTACAAAATTACTTTTGAAAAGAGCCAGCATATATTTCAGTGACAGTAATAACATGTCATTTGGAGAGCCAATAGATAATAAGGAACAACGTACAAGCTGCAATAACAGCAGACAGTATAAGGGTGTCTCTTGATTTGCGTCTCCTTATAGAACCTTAAAATGTGGAGAAAAAAAAAAGCACAAAATTAGTACTGAGTAATGGGATAGCAAGGAAGTGAAGCTAAAAATACAAAATGCTTCATGAAGTACTACCAAGTACGCCTCGTATATTTGAAAATTTGTTACTTAGTCCTTTCACTTTCCCTTGAACATCTCCAAACAGAGTCCTTTGTGAACCTAATACGGCCCTTGTGGTTTGAGCTTGATTGATAACATCATCAATCTGCACAAAGTTGAATGAATTTTACTCTAATACGAGTAGCAATATGAAACATTTATGCAACAAACATTAACGAAAATGCATTCAGTATATTGATCGAATAGCTCTCTCATCAATCAAACATACATAATCATTCAAAAACAAGAAGCACGTTTAAAGGGAGTAATTATAGGTCTGACAATATATTAGTGCTTACTCTTCTTCTCACAGAACCATAAACACAATCTACATGTACATTTATAAACATATCCATTTCAAGAACATAGAAAGGATGAGAACCAACTACGTAGCATCTACATCGAGAATTTAAGTATTTTATACATCACTAGCCCTATCTATAACAACGGACTTTCAGAATGTTCCTATCCATTGATGTAAATACACATAAGCATCTACATGGAAGAAACCAGTAAGATCTTACATGAGAAATGCTTCCATGGATGGCAGCTCTTTCCCGCAGTATCTGCACTCTTGGAGACATACTGCCAGATGCCTGCATGAAGGCACATATTGAAACTCAACCTCAAAAAAATGAAAAAGTGGAATACCGGTTAAAGGTTTGGGGATTGCACACAACACTTACCTTATACTCTGTTATATCATCTCTGACAGAACTTAGCAGCTCGGCGTGCTCTCTCATTGAGTTTATATTTCCCTTGATTCGCCTAAATTCCTAAAGCAACAAATCCTAATTGTTCAATAAAGATGAATGCCGTAAAACTTCTTAATGAAACAATTCAATTTCATAACTACAGAACTTCAAGTCACCTTACATACAGCTTAGATTCCTGCATGTATTAGCATATATGTATCACCTCAATCATTAAGATAAGTGTAATATTGCCAAAAATTGGGATAATAATTAGAGTTTGCTAATTAGCAATTGCAAGTACATCAGTATGCAGATTTCTCAGCATGAATCTGTAGAGTATGCACTTACTGGCACTTGCAAGGCAGCAACACAACATATTTCTGCTGAGATGAAGGGAACTAGAAGCAGAACAAGGATGAAACGAAAGCAGGAAAGAACATACTAAACCTGAGTAAACTCGTGAAGTATGTCTCTGTGCCTTGCCAGCTTTTGAGTAACTGAAGTAGTTGGAGCTGCAGACGCAGCACATCTACTCATTGAATCATTTATGTCTAGTAGCTTCTCGAGCAGCGATTGAATTTCCATTTCCATGGACTTCCATGACCTGCTGGACCCAAGAGTTGGTGAACCAGATTCCACATAACCTGAATCCAGGGCATGTTTTATCACAGAGGACTACAGTTTCATACAACTATGGAAATTCTGACGGATCAAAGCTTCAGACAAGATGGTACATTTCAGAATAACACATCAAAGACAACATAAGTTGCTAATGTTGTTAGTTCTTAGGAAAACTAAAAGGTGCAAACTACAGATTCAAGTAGAATCTCTGAATTATGATATCCCTATCAAAACAAACTAACAAATCTCTGGCAGAGAGGAGTTTATCCTTTTTCTTTATAAATTCTGGTTTACTTGTACACAAGAAAACATACACTGAAAAGCAAAATCTCCCTTCTTAGTTTTCTGCAAAAATGCTTGCGATCAGTCACTTGTCAATCTGGAACTAAAAAGCTATTCTCAAGATGGGAAATTCAAACTGTTAAAAACAATTCATAATAACCCCCAAAAATCAACAGTTCTCGATACCAAATCAAACATCTAAATGAAAAGGCCAAATACACGGGGTAAGGAAAAGCAACGAAAAATTTTACCTCCTTGAGTGAAGCGAGCACCAAGCTTAGCGTAAGAAGAGAGCTTGACGTCGAGATCTCCCTCAATCTTCCGAGCCTCTTTCCTCAATTCCTCCCAACCCGATTCCTGCAACTCTAGATTCGGATCCGCCATTTCGGATCTTCCACGAATCCTCCACTACGCACTTCTCTCTGCGTAATTTGGTGGTCGTTTCACTCCGTGTGCGCCAGTTCATAGATTGATCGGAGAAGATAGGTAGTCAATGGGCCCAGAGAATGGGCCGAATCGAATGGCCCAATTCATCACTAAATTGATCAAATCAATATGAAGACATTAAAAATATCGTTCTAAGATTGATCACAACTGATCGTCGCCTTTCAGATATTTATTGAAATAATATAATAAATAAAAAATATAGCTACAATTACTTAATAAAAAATTATTTTATAAGAATAAAATAGTTTTTATATTGTAAAAAAATATTTAGATGCATATTAAAAGTTAATATTAACGAGATTTATGAAACTTAAGGATATCAATTTCGAATCCCTTTAATTTATATTTTTAATCAATTACTTGAATGAGATATGTTCGTTATTCTAAATTATTAATAATTTATTCAAAACATATAATTTACAAATTATAAAAAAATTTAGGTATGAAATTGATCCATACCTCAAACTCAAGCACTTAATTTTGCTCGTGAGATTACTTCAATATTGTTAATTAAAATAATATAATTTTATAAAAAAATTAAATCTACATTCAATAAAAAATTCGATCAATTTAAATATAATCCTTCAATTTCAAATTAGATTAGGCCAAATCAAAATTGTCAGTCCAAATTAGTACGAAGCTTAAATGTAAATGTCAATTAGTTGGATTGACATGATCATTGTTTAAGTGGCGAGGAATAAATTATCTGTTCCTATCCTATTTCACGAGCATCCATCTATTCAATAAGTAGAACTCACAAAAAATAAATATATGAATATTCATGAAACAAAATAAGATTAGACGATCCGAATCCCCCCAAGTGAGAGGTTTAGAGGGTGATCAGTCCAGCCTTAAAAAAGCCATTAGGCATATCTAGTGATTGGGATTTCAATTTCAGATAATAAGCCTTCCACCTTCAATTCTACCTTTTAACTTTTTTAATTTATAATTGTGATCCATGTATTTTCAAGTATTTCGACTTCCATAGTTCTGATCCGATATTTTATAATTTAACCCTTCAACTTTTCTAATTTATAAGGCATGAAACTCCAAAAAGATAAAAAATTTCTGTTATATTGATCCAAATCAACCTACATTCTTTTATCCCACAACAAAAAAATTGTTCACGAGCCACTTTAGGTATGTCAAGAAAAGAAGTACTACATCAGAAAGCAAATTAGCTGAAGTCTCTATAAGGAAGAGCCATACAAAAGGGGAAGAACCAACCAGGAAAAGACTTGCTCTTTTGCTGCTTCTTGAGTAATCAAATTACAACTCATCTTTGGTAGATTGCGTGTCACCGGTACTGACCGGAAAAAGCCAACGGAAGGGCAGTAATAACTTACTGGTTATAGATTTCTTTTCTATTCGCTCCAGTTTCATGGTGCACACTGCATTGTAGCTGTGCTTTAGGTGAGAAGCAACAATTCCTTCCTAAGCAAAGGAAAATAGTGCATAATGAGGAGGAGGACAGGTAATTATCTAAATAAACACCAAAAATGAATGTCACAAAAGTTATTGCAAAGTACCTTAAACACTTCAAATGGACATAAGTCAGAATAATTACATCCCTGTACATAGAAACACGAAAGTAAATTCAGAATCCAAGATTGAAGATAAGAAAGGAGAAAAAATCGTCTATATATATATATATACCGGCACAGGAATGGGTTTCTCATTGTGAAGCACTTGCACTAAGTACTTGCTTGAAGTTGAAGAGCTTGCCGGACAAGTATACAGAACAAGTATGTTGTTCCCAGCAAAAGGTGCGACGAAACTACCCCACCAATTTCTACTCTGTGGAGGTTTTGGAGGAATTTCCAAGGGTTGTTCTCTTTGTATTTTCTGGAATTCTTGAAAATTTCAAACATTTTGTGTGTTCAGAATATGGTAAAAACAATGAAATCAATCAATCATACTTGCTCCAGATGTTGCTTATAAATGAAGATTAAGTCAACATTAGAGAATGGAAAAAATGACTAACCAGATCCTTCAAGGAAAAGCCCAAGTAGACATGTAAATGGAACCACAGTTTCCGCATGTGCAAATCGCAATCTGGCCTTTTCGTAACTTCCAGGAGGATGCTTCTCTACAAAAGCAAAAGGTATTAAGCTCAAGATATTCACAACTAAGACAAACCAACCAGGAAGGAAGAAATAGCGATAATCACTCTGGTTAAAGGAAAAACATATAAGGGAAAAAGAATTCATTCCAGGAGGTTCCTTGTTTACTAGAGTATTACAAGTATTATACCACATGAAAGTTTGAAGAAGATCAGCAAAAACAACCAAACTTAAAGAGAACAACTGGCAATGGAATATGGAAAAAAAACTTAAATTGAAGCGTTTGAATGCATTGACCTTCTTGAGCCTTGATTGCTTGTTCCATTGACTGAAGAACATCTTCAAGCAATGGAACTCCCATGCGATAGTTTAAGGATTGGCCATAACCTTTCAATATAAACACCTCCAAATCATCTGTCCATTCCAACAAAGCAACCTATGTCCAATTTTAAAATTTTAATATGATGAAGCGAAAACAGAAAATTTACTAAGCTCTACTTCTGAAACAGAATGGAACATTCCATCTACCTCAGACGGAGTGAAAAGACCACAAGCCTGATCAACTATATCTAACAAGGATGCTTCCTGCCAAACCAAATAGAGACAATTGGACAATGCCACAGAATTAAAATTAGCTAAATAAGGGATCATTTATTACAAATCGGAATGATCTGAGACTTCATTAAGCCACAGAGATTTGATCATCACAAAGATGTGCAAGTCAGATAAAGTGAAATACCTGTTTACAAAGAAACCATAGGGAAGCAGTATCCTGTCTTGTGAAGTTTAACCCATAACGGTGAATTAATGCAGAGCTAATTTCATCCAATACAGGTTCCTTAAGTTTATTCACAGCAGGCTCTTCTTTTTCTCTATAAGCCTGCCAGCAGGCACCAAAGCTTTAGATGGATGATTAACATCATCCAAATGGGACATGCAACTTATGGAAACAGAATGAAGTACCTTTTGCTGACTTAAAGCACAGTCAACAAGAAAATCAACCAAAAAAGGCAAACATGCAAAAATACCTTGTAGCTTTCACAAGTATCATGAAATCTAAGCAATATGTCGCTTGCACGACTTTCACTGGTGACAGCAAAAGCTCGATGACGTCCGTGTCCAAGAGTTCCCTTCCCACTTAGCAGCCCCATGCCAAATGCCACAGCACTAGCTGATGCCCGATGAACCTGTGACATTAAGAACATGAGACATTAATTGATTCTATAGAAGGAAACGAGGAGAATAAGAAATGCCTCGAAGTAACAAGAATGGAAATAAAGCATCAAATTGACAATTTGATTATAGAAATTTTACTCATCTAGAACAAGACACCAATCTCACCTGTGTGGCCTTGATTGTGTGCACATCTGGGTGATAATCCCCCTCAAACAAGCCGGGAAACATTTCCTTAATCCGAATTCCAAGATGATACAGTTCACCTTCTCCCTTTTCAATCAATTCTCCACCCTTTGACTTCCCTCTCCAAGGAGATTTCCAGCCCCGCATCCAAGCGGGAACATTATGCAAAGTCGCGTCTCTCATAAGTTCCTCCAAATGAGAAGCCAGTTTTTCCAACTCTTTCATACGCTTTTTGGTGGGAGAACGAGTCCCATGTCTAGCCTAAAAATCTAACCTCACATCAATTCATTTCCAATTTAAACTTTCAATCCATAACATTTAACAACTATATCACACCAACTTAAGCCTTGAGAAATCCAAAAGCAAAACCACATACCAGACAAGCAAAGCATATACTTGAACGTTGAAACTCGAAAAGACTAACGAATCCAATTGAATTTTGAAAGAGGGAATTTACCACGAGGTTTAAGTGGATAGGAGTGCAACCATCAGGAATATGGGAAGGAACAAAAGAGGTATTGATTACATCTTTAACAACACCGTATCTGTGAAAATTCAAAACAGCAAACAGTTAGCAAAAATCATTGAAAAGAGGTAAGGGGAACGAGATTATAGACAGAATGAGACCCTGTGACCGTAGACAGGTGTTGACGGACATCGAATTCTTGATTGGAATTTGAATGCTTTACTATTGTCCAAAAGAGAAGAAACGATAAGGCAATGGCCATCTTCCTCATTGTTTCTTTCTTTTCTATTTACGCTTCTTAACTTGTTAAAAGATGTAAACCCAAACAACTCAGAACTTCAAAACCGAATTTACTCATGCCCGTCGTCCCAATGCTCTCCTGAAAACAAACTGAAACTTGAGGTAAAGGAAAATGGAACTATGAATCAACCCAAGAAAAAAACGAGGGATGATCTATTAAGGTTCAAAACCAGAAAAATAATGTCAAAATCTGAACAAGAACAAACGCAAGACCCTGAAAGAGAAATGCCAGAAAGCAAGATGTTCTCTTAGATATTCAAATCTTGTTTTTAGATTAACAGTTTCATCATCAAGCAATACAAGCATCAAACACACGTAAGGGTCGCAACAACTAAGATGCCGAGACATATAATACAGGAATGTCCCAAGTCACAAACCTAATTAAGACAGAAAAAAATGACACCCTAACATCCATAGACCATAAAATCAAATTCAACAATCAACATACGTAATGTATACGAAGAAAGCTTGTAGAATGAAACCATAAAAGAGTAAAAATAGAACAGAAACAGAAGCTAACAAGAAGTTACATGGAAAGAAACGCAGAACAAAAGCACGAAACACGGCTGGGTATGAAGCTGAGCCAAACAAACCAAACTAAGATTTGAAGCAGCCAAAGCAAAAAGATTAAAGAAATGAATAAAGGGTGAGAAATCAATTCGAGTTTTACCATTTGACAAAGAGTGTGCGTGTAATATACTGATACCGTGACAAACTCCTGTGTGTTCCCTTTCTTGTGTTTTTCACTGTTTCTTTCGGAGATGAGAGTGTGTATATAAATCTGCTGATTATGCGTATCCAGAGGGAAAAGAATGGGAAACAAACGAGAGATCAGGGAGAGATGGCTCTGGGGGAAGATGCAAAATGAAAATAGTTAAAAAGGAAATTAACAAATTTAACATTAAATAATATTTAAATTTATATAATTAAAATAAATTATATAAGTATTTTTATTTAAAATTAATGAAATATTATAAAAAGTAAAATATCTTCAAAAAGTTAAAAAAACTTAAATTAAGCTTGATAAGATTTTCTTATTCAATTTGATCACATTTTAAGCAAAAAAAACCTAATTGAAACTAGAGAATTAGTTATAGGCTTACTCCTACCAAATCTAAAATAGTAGATGTCTCATTTTTTAATCAGAGATCTTGAGTTTGAGTTTTGAAAATGAAAAAATCTGTTTAACCAATATTTTATTTATTACATACTGACCTAATGTAAACGAAGATTAATTTGAGTAGAAATATCTTTGCGGCATCTTTTTAAAATTAAGACCTTTTTTAAATATACTGTAGCTGACACAAAAAAAGAAAGCAAACTTAAAATTATTTAGATCAGACTTGGACCGTGTGCCATTGGGTCGACCCAAAGCTTTACCAAATCTATTCACTGTTGACTAATTGCTTTAGATATAACACACGGTTCTTGTCGTAAGGTACAGACATAATAATTGCCACGTTAGCATGAAACCACCATAATCATACGCACCGTTTCGCTTATGTGATCGATTAACAAACTCTTGAACACATGCCCTGTATCTAGAAGGGAAATGAATTTTTTCTCTTTTTGGCCCACTTTCTCTGATCTCTCTATATTTCTGGAATTTTCCTTCTTCTCTGTCTCACCATTCACTTTAAAGTGAATTGTCTTCGCTCTTCTCAAGAATGGTCCAGAAAAAGCCTCCAGGCCCACGGTCAGGGCACTTGTTCACGAGGTCATTCCAAACTTATCTTCATCCACGTCAGTAGCATGTGTAATTAAAATAAGAAAATAATTAAAATAATATTTTTTAATTTAACACTAATTTTTAATTTAGTAATTCATTATCCTTATAAATTATTAGTTGAGTAGTTTAACGATTCACCCGTAAATACTTAGGGTCTATTTGGTTGAATGTTAATCAACGAAATAGAATGGAATAGAACAGAAAGGTTGACAGTAGAATAGAATATAATAGAGTAAAATGTTGTTTGGAATATCGACGAAATGAAATATAATATATAATAAATAATTATTATATTCCTGATATTAAAATGGTTATTACAAGAGGTTCATCGCTGCGATTTTAAAATAGAAATCATGTTCATTGAAAAAATCACAGTTTAAGTCACAACTGTGACAAATA
>JANTNU010000004.1:1633516-1644601 GCA_024752395.1 Erythroxylum havanense
TAAAATAACATAATTTTCTGAATAATTTGTTACTAAATATTATATAAGAGATTAAATAAATTTATTTAATTAAAAATTTTTATCTTTAAATTTTACCTAATATGTAATTATTATGAGTGATAAAAATATAACTATAGTAAGATTAATAACCAAACAAGTTTTTGTTTTCATTTGAAAGAAAAACATAAACATAAATTAAAAACAAAAACTGGAAACTACTGTAACCAAACAGCGCCTTGACTTTTTGTTTTTTTTTTCATTGCTCTGTATTTATCCATGATGTTTTACAAATTATTAAAAACTATTCTTAAATTTATTGTATGTATTTATTATATTTTTAACTTGACATTCATTCACAATTTTAAAATAAAATTTTATATGATATTATTTTAAATAAAAATAGGCAATTAATTAATTGGAGTATAATTATTGTGCATTTAAAAATAATATATGATAAAATATAAAATATAAATAAGTAAATTTAGAATAGGGAATCTATAATGATTTAGTGTAATTAATCTAAGAAAAATGTCAGATAAATTTTATATTATGTAACAAAGGTGATATTTCATAAACAAATCATCCGCCCGTTTCATAAATAGATCTTCTGTATCTGCTCTGTTTCATAGAATCCGATCCATTCAATAAATATAACTTAAAAAATTTTGATAGATTTTTTTGGGAACAGATTAATCCTGGCCACTAGTTTACGGTTGGAACACCTTGTTTTTGTAAGGGTATTTTAATTATGTGTCACTTAATTTTATTTACATATTTATATAAATTTTATATAAATATATAAGTAAAATTTAATTAAAAAAAAGTTAGGAATTGATTAAGTAAAACAAAGGATATGATATCTTGCAGTACATGATCTTGTTTAAGCATAGCCAGACTCCAAGTCCAAGGCCAGCAGGCCACTAGATTTCCGGGAGAGAGACAAATTTTCTGTCCCCAATAAACTTATTTCCCTTGTTCCTTTCTCGTCTCAGCTCAGCCATTCAATTTTCGTGAGGGTTATCATTGAATTGATAGTTTCTTACGAAAAAAACAAATTAATAGAATCAGGTGAGTTCAGTTTTTTTTTTTTCCGGTTGTCCAGTTGATTATTGAAAAAAAAAAGAGTCTAAAATTTTAAGTTCGAGTCTCGACAGCGGTAATATAGGAGCTCATTCAATACGGTGACTTCTTATGCACATCAAATATTAGGCCGCTTTTTTAAAAAAGTGGCTGAAATTAAACCGTAATTTATCTCCCTCATATAATATCGGGCTAAAATATAGGGGCAATTAAGATGGGCGTTTCACCTTTTGAGCTATACGTTTTTTGCCGCAGTATGTTTACCACGTGGCTGATACAGGAGATGTAATAACCTGATCATTAATCGTAGTCCGTACAGTACCACAAAAGAAAACGTACTTCGACACGAATTTGTCCTCTTTTGATTCCAAGGCAGGTACGTGGCAAGCCTTGGACTTTCTTGGAAGCTTGGTTCATTCAACCCGGGCTTTGGTTCTTCCAGACCAACCGCTACGTTCGTAGGCCAATCAAGATGAATTTAAACATAAAAAATTAATTTAATTTAATTTAATATATATAACCTAATCAATTATTGCATATAAAACTTATTAATTCAAAATTAAAGAATAATAGCAGATTATATTAGACTCAAATCTTATCAATTAAACGAATTTCAAATTGAATTAAAAATTGAAATCTAATTTAAAATTGGATTAAATTGACCATTCTCAATTGATTTTAAGTTTTTTTTTGGGTTAAGTTTGATATGTATTTTTATTATATAAAAATAAAATAAGAAGTCCAAACGATGTTCCAAGTCCAATTTGCCTAACTCTTATATGGAATCGGACGGTCTTAAATTAAGGACCACTCACAATCAAACGATCCACACCATCATCTGACCCTTCATTTCCTTGACTTTTGACTCTTTCTCCGTTTTAACTCTTGTTATCAATCTCATCCTGGAAAATCAGAATGGCGTGCCGACCATTTCACGGCTCTTTTACTAATTCTTCTCTACCTTTCACTTCGTTATTGACCATAATTAATATTCGATATTTGATTTCTGAGTGCCAATTTTTCCTTCGTAGATTCCCCTAGGAAGAGGTCCTTCGCATGTATAAATAAATCGTCTCCCGGTACTTTCCCCATAGCTCAGGTCTTGCTTAGCAACTATACCGCCCCAACCTCCATAACCACAAGTTGGGAAGGTTCATAGGCATAGTTCTGAGCTGGGTATAGAGCTAAGAATTTGATTCTCGGGGGTTGGAGGGAGTTCATCTTGGGAAGTGTTCAAATGAAATTCCCAACACTCTGGGATATAATTCAACATGTCTAATATACCAACGTCCCTGTCTGAAGTATGCCTCACCATCTTCCGTCTAACCATGTCCATCGCCGACCCATGGCCTTTTTCCTGAACTCTACTTCAACTTTCTAACAGCAGGTACAATATTCACAAATTCACCGGGTCTCCGACTGAAAACCAGTTCTGTGTCCTTCAGTTTTTTCGCACCTATGAGAAAGCTACGAGGTTTCAAGATTAGCAGGCGGTTGATTACGATCTCCAAATGCTTCTTCAGGCGGATCCGAAAGCCGTTCCGATACCAAAAGCTCCAGCCAACGGAGCCACCGCAATTAACATGCAGACACAGGCCAATCACCAAACTAATCAACTGGGGCCGTCGTTTGACGTCAGGAGCCAAATCGCTTTGCTCCAGAAAACCCAGTTCGGGTTATTTACCCTTAGGTCACGAACCGGTGAGCCCAAGAAAACATTCCACCGTTCCAAAGGGTCATCTAGCGGTCTACGTGGGTCAAAAGGACGGCGATTTTCACAGAGTTTTCGTACCTGTGATTTACATGAACCATCCTTTGTTTGGTCAACTTTTGAGAGAAGCAGAAGAAGAGTACGGGTTCAATCAACAAGGCGGTATCACCATTCCCTGCCGGTTCTCGGAGTTTGAGAGTGTCAAGACCCGAATCGCCGCCGTCTCGGGTAGCGGCAGGCTGACGTGGAAACGCAACCGAATTTGAGCTCGTTTTATGAGGATGATGACGATAATTCTTGTAGATTGATAACGACTTTGTGTTCTTCACTTTATATGAAACGTTTGTTCATGGTTTAGTTGCAGTTGTAGAACTTTAGTTAGCTCAATCAAATTCTAGTACCACTTTCGAGTCGCCGTGTGTTGCTTTGTTGGCTAATGTAAATGATCACGGTTCCTTCATTACATCATATTTGGTTGAAAACTTTCTTCAGATTTTTAGTTCGATTTAATAATCATTGATTCAATCAGTATCTAAATTTGATGAGCTTGGTTCTAGATTGACCGAACCTAACAAGCAGTTCATGTCTGAAAGGGAACTTTTGTAAAAGATAGAACAATGTGCTTGCCATCCATAAGTATCCTTATCACTTTGATTTGTAGCGATGGTGGAGAATCTAATGATGCATATCAGCTTTGGAATTAAGCTGTACGCAGCGCAATACGATGGGCTGATACGGGTCCCTGATGATACCTCCAGCAATTAAAGTAGCATATGGACCAACTGGGTGGTAGATATCGTTCAAACCAAGAAGTCAGACGGCTAACTCACGCCAACCATTGTCCATACCGATGCTTACAAGGAAGTGGAGTTTCAATTCCTCTTGATTGAAACATTCTTTAAGCTCAAATATCATTTTTGTCTCTATCTGCCACATGCAAAAGAAAAATCATCGAAGAACAGGTCACAAACTTTGGTAGGGTTTCGATTCTGTTCGTGGTCCAGTAACGGTTAAAACTGAAATTTGTTTACAAGCCATAACTAGATTGCTTGTTTTCCCTGTCCTGACATGACACTTTACTCTTTTTACCTGTACCTGAGTTTGATTCCTAGGTTTCTTCTGGTATTGTTCCCTTCTGTAAAGGAGTGTTTTTACAAGAGGGTGCTGTAAAAAGCATCATTCTTCCATTTCTGTCATTTGCTTTCATCCAAGGGAAGGATGGAGATAGGAATAGAGATGAGAATAGATTAGTCCAGTCCCTTTTTTTTTAAAAGTAGATTCGGATGAACCAAAGTTCGGTTAGAATAACATCATTTTGATGTAATTAACCAAAATAAAGTTACTTTATTCAAAGTATTCTAAGTCAAATGCGAAATTTAGTTAACCCAGATTTGTTTCTTTGATTTCAAATCAAACCAAACTCAGATCTATCGATCAGAAATAAGTCAATAACAGATATATAATTCTGTTAGCTGAAGAGCGGTGACATACCTTTGACAATTTGTGGTGAACGACTGTGCTAAAAAATGAGGTCATGCCCTCGGCCTGATGAGAAAGTTCTAACGCTAGAATCCAGTAGATGATCAGAAAGTGGTCCATGGGCCCAGAAATCAAACGCTGAAAGCTTTCGGGAGCTAGTTTTACAGGTGGATTCTCTCACATCCTGGATTTAGATTTTCGAGATTTCAGGTTTGTTTCGATCACAAATCTTTTTTTTTTTTTTTTTGGGCAAAACAGAAATAACACACACTTTTCTTTTAGAACGGAGATAAATAAAAACCTTAACGAACTAAACAAAAAAGAGACACTCCCGAATCATCCTTTAGGAGGATAGATGGACAACTCACAAGTGGGACACACACACTTTAATTCAGATATTTAACTGTTTTTCAATTTATGACCAGTTAACGGGTGTGTTTGGATAACAGCTGATCAGCTAATATCTTAGTTGATAAGCCAAAATCAGCTGTTTGACTAAGTCAAACAGTTGATACATATATTTGATTAATTGGCTGATTGGGTTGAATCAGCCAACCCAATCAGCCAAAACCAATCAGCTGGGTGGAGCAGCGTTTGGGAGAAGTTCAAACCTAAAAAGTCAAATTTGACCTTGCCTCTTCGCTACTCATCTCCCTCGTTTCTTCCGGAAGCTCTTCTGCTTTCTTTCTTTTTTATAAAAGTTCGCAACCGTCTTTGGTGTTTGGCATTAAAAGTTTGATTTTGTAGATCTAATATGAGGCTGATTGTTTTAAAATGTGTATAATGTAATCAATCAAGTTCATTTTCAGATTATTATTATTATTATTATTCTTCTTCTAATAAAGAATTATTATTAGTATTATTATATGTTTTATATTTTTATTAGAATTATAAACTTAATTTTTGTAGAATTAAATATCTAAAATTTAAATTCTTATAAGAATATTTATTGACATGCTAAAATATAATATTTATATTCGTATATTTTTTAAAGTCATGTCCTTATAAGTCATTTTACACTTAAACAACTAATACTAAACAGCTAATTTTACCAAACATCTTTAGCAAACAGCTAATGCAATCCGCTGATCAAACCAGCTGATATAATCAGCTATCAGCTAACAAGCTAATAGAATCAACTATCAGCTATCAGCTAATTGTCAAACGGGGCCAACATATTTAGAGGCCCATTTACATCGTTACTGCTGTTCCAGTTATACTCTGTTTTAGTTATTCTTTTTAACCGTGTTCTATTAAATTTATATAAATACGTAAATAAAATTTAATAAAATATAATAGGATCGTTATAAAAGGAGATCTATGCTTACATCTTATTGTCCAAAGTAGTCATAGTTTCGGATGGGACAAATAATGATGTCCTCTGCCTTTAATTCTACCTTTCTCTTCCCAGTTGAAAGAATAGCTAGCTCCGTCACTTCAGGACTAAGTCAAAGCCTGAAATGAGATTGGAATTTGTGAAAGTAAAAGGTCAAAAGTTATTTAGAACGTACTACGATCCTATTCATACCAATTCTAGAGAACAAGCCTCCGGGATCTCTTCTTTTGATTTTTTTTTTTTTTGAGTTAGAAAGGAAAGAAAGTAAAGTAGCATCACGCTGCAAGTCTAGGGAAGGAGATCTCAATAATATCCTCTAGCAGGATATTAATACAGCCCACAGGCGCAACTGAAAAAGATAAACTCCGATCTCGAAATAATTTGCATAGTTTGCTATCCAATTAACTAGCCTATTTCTTTCTTGATAAACATGACAAGGCTTTACAATCCAATCTCTAGCAATCAAGTTTTGAATTCCTTGCACTAAAGAACACTTCATGTCCTACATGTGGCATGAGGAGGAGAGGATATTGATAACAACCAAGGAGTCCAGTTCTAATTCTATACATCAGTAGCCTAATTCTCACGCAAGCATCGGCCTATTTAAAACTCCCTAGAGTTCTGCGGAGACAGATGCACAATAACCAATATTATGAGTAAAGCCTCTTAACCAAACCCAGCATGATCCCGCAAAACTCCTCCGGCTACAGCCTAAGAAGAAGAGGATTTGTAAACCCTATCAGTGTTTAGCTTGACCCACGTAGAACAGGGTCATGACCATCCGATTAGTTTTTCCTTCTATTGTCCTGGAGTAGCCAACGCTCGGATGAATAGAGCTCGAGCTTGAGTAATCCATCCAACATAATCAAGGACAATTAAATGAGGAGTGGACGGCCACACAAAACTTTCGTTAAGGATGCATTTGTTGAGCCAAAACGAAAGAAATCAGCATGTAGTACCAAAAATCACAACCTATTTAAAACCATACACCTTATACTTGTTTGTCAAGTTATCTCGGATCTAGTCTTGCTTACTCTGATGAAAGAAAGTATTATTGGCTATGGATTGGGGAAAAGACAACCATAACGATCAAGCTTGAGGACAATCCCTCACTGCATGGATATTCGATTCACTAGCTCCATAATGTGGACACGAGTCATCCACAGTGAAATGTCGAATGCAGTGTTGTTGGTTAGATGTGAGCCTTCCTCATAGAAGGAGCTAGAGGAAAGCGCTGATGCATTGAGGTTCTTGCCAATTCCAAGCTAACTTCCAGGTGTTATCCCTAATTGGAATATTGTTCTGTGCGATCAAATTGTATACCGACGCAGTGAAAAATAGCCCAATCGCAGAAACGCCCTAAACTATCCTATTAGGACCAAGGTCTGTGTTGGGGGGAATGATGCCAGCAATAGCTATGCAAACTAATGCCAACAATAGATCCTGGAAGAGCTCCCATCTCCAGTTACCATAGGCATCCACAAAATGTTTCACCAATAGATTAAGCATCTCTTCTGGAGTGATGGCAGTGGCAAGTATGGGAAGGGGACCCAAGTCATGAACCCAGTGGTCTAACCAAAACCTCGTACTAGTGCTATTACTCACTATCCATTTGATTCCATTCAAAACATGTTGCCAAACCGAAGCCACACTACATCAAATCACTGATCCCCCCCGCTGGTTTAAGGGTAAGAGGCATGTTGACATCAAGCTTATACTTACCGCATACAGGGCTTGAGGATTAGTAAGCAATGTCCAACCGAGTCTTGTGATGAGTGCATCATTATTTGTTCAAATGCTTCTAATACCAAGGCCACTTGATTCCTTAGGCATACAAATGTCATCCCAATTGACCAAGCTTTATTTTTTGTGATTAACAATGGATCCCCATAAGAAGGTGGCATGATTTTTTCCAAATCATTGCACAGTTGCCGTGGGAGTCTAACAGTTTACATAGTACATATAGGCAAAGCTAAAAGTACCGATTGGATTAAAGTAGCTCTGACTGCTTGGGATAGTTGTCTGGAATTCCACCCTTGGAGTCGACTCTGTACCTTGTCCAGAATATATTGGTAGGTGCGCCTAGAAGTATGCTCGTGGATTAAATGAACTCCAAGATATTTTACCTAGGTTTCCTGTTAGTTGAAATCCCAGATTCCTACTGATAGACCAAGCCAAAGGACGAGACACATTGTTTGAAACATAACATCGAGACTTATCATTACTGACCTTTTGGCCAGAAGCCATGCTAAAAGTCTCTAGGATCTCCTGGATGAAGCTAAGCCAATCATCTGCGATCTCAGCAAAAAGAATCAGATCGTTGGCAAAAATAAATAGGACAGGCTAGGGCCCCCTATTTAACGTAACCGATTTCCATCGCACGCGAGCTACTGCATGTGTAATTGAATGTCCCAGTCTCTCCATGCAAAGGACGAAAATGTATAGGGAGATAAGATCCCCTTGTCGAATTCCACGAGTCGGAGAAAATGGTACCGAGAGTTCACCACCCCAGCTCACTTGCATAGAGACGGTAGAGACGCGTTTCATAAGAAGACTGATAAGTTTCATCGACAACCCAATCTCAATAAGAGTATCTAGGATAAAGTCCCAGTTTAACTGATCATAAGCTTTTTTTAGATCCACTTTAATAGCAATGAACCCACTTTTACCTTTCTTCCGTTTCATCGTATGAATAACTTCCTAAACAATAACAATGTTGTTCGTGATCCGACGCCTAAGGACAAAACTGCATTAGGTAGGTGCAACAAGATTATTCAAATAAGGTTTAAGCCTATTCACCATAACCTTGGATATCGCCTTGTAAATGAACGAACACAAGCTGATAGGACGATTAATGTAGAGTGACCGGTGAAGGGAGTTTAGTAATCAACACAAGTATAGCTCAATTAAATTCGAATTCCTATGTTTCAAGTTTAAAGATCCACTGAACAAACTCTACCAGAGAAGGTCCTACTGTTGCCCATTGTTTTTGGAAAAAGAGAGCATGGAACCCATCAAACCCTGGGCCTTGTTAGGTTCCATGTCAAAGACAACATTTTTTACTTTGACAACTTGAACAGGATGTCCTAGGTGGATCGCAATCTCCGTAGGTAGTGGTGGAAATGCTCCCCTAATCTGGTTAGTTAATGAGTCCTCACTAGCATATAACTTCTCGAAGTAAACTTTAGCCATGCTCTTTAGAACAGTAGGATCAAAAATCATGTGCCCATCCTCGTTTCAAAGTGAGAGAACGCGCGCCTGTCTTCACTTAGCCATGGTAGATGCATGGTAAAATTTAGTATTGCGATCCCACGCAAAATCCATTTGCATCGAGCATGTTGATGCCAAAAAAGCTCCTCCTCACGTAAAACTTTCTGTAGTTTTGATTGGAGATAGACTTCGAGTTCCTACAGATTGTCAGATTGTCGATGTTCAAGGTTCTTTGGATGCCCTCTAATCTTGCCAGAAGTTTATTTTTTCATTCGAAAATATTGCCAAAATCAGTTTTGTTCCAGGCCTGCAGCTTGCGAACAAAATCCATCAACGATCCACAGTAATCGTTATGATCAGGTCGCCAATTGGCTCGTGCAAAAGATGCAAAAGTGTCATTAGTTAACCATGTAGCTTGAAAACGAAACGAACACTTCTCTAAGGTGGAAATGGGCCGATGACCAAAGCTGACTAATAAAGGTCGATGATCAGACTTAATAAAAGGGAGATGCAATACGTTCGTGTTAAGGAATAACTCCAGCCATTGATTAGAACATAGAGCCCTATCAATCCTTGCCATCACATTGATCCCTCCTCCACGTGTATCTTGGGCCCTTAAAACCAAGTTCATGTAATCTAACACTGTGAATGCATTCTTAAAAGAGCCTCCTCTCTTATCCACAAGCTCAAGTTTGGCATTAAAATCTCCCCCTATTAACCAGGCCCCATTCTTAACACGGGCAAGTCTTTGAATGTTCATCCATAGGTACTTTTGGAGATGGTACTTCGGGCTGGCATAAATGGCTGTAAAGAAAAAAGGTTGCCCTGCACGTGTAATCTTGACATGTATAAACTGCTAGTGAGCTGCCAAAACCTTGACGTCAGTGTCCACCTTCCACAATAGCCATATTCCACCCAAAAACCCTTCAGTCTCCACCCTGAATGAATGAGTAAAACCCAACCGCCTAATAACTTTAATTACCCGATTACCACTAATCCGAGGTTCAGCAAAGACAATAGAGGAAGGCTTAATTTAAATCCGATCCCTTGACAATTTCATATAAATGAAGCAATCAAAAGAAGACACTCCTATTCGGGAGTGGTGTATACAACATCATTATGAACACCTACAATGTCAAAACTTAGAGTTTGTGGTACTACTTCCTCTTGTGTATCAAGCAACATAGGTACATTATTCTGCTCCTGTGACTTCTTACTGATATTAGGCGGTTTTGTAGGTGGCACCACATATTTAGTTTGAACTAGTATCATAATATTACCTGCTAGTTGTTCCATATCACTTTCTGCCCCACATTCCATGTCATCCTCCCCTGGTAGCGAAAAAGAGTTATTTGGAACAACGACCTCGGTATGGGTAGGAATAACTATAGCAGTGTTCTCCTACTACCCGCTGCATAAGTTGTGGTGTAATAGGCTAGCGCGGGTTATAGTAGTCCCTTTCTAGGCGCTCCTTGGTTACTACTCGAGTAGGACCTTGGGGATGAATTTGAGTAACACCCTTGGCCTTGTTAGCTGCACTAGGCTTGGACTTTCCCCCACCAACCTGTTGGGCCATATTAGATGGTGATATCCTTGCTTGGGCTACAATTGGGTCCACACCCTGTTTGGCATAAGATGAATTCCTATGTTCCTACCCCTCTCTTGTTGTCTGGGTAAGAGTAGTCCCCAACATAGCATTGTCCATTAAAATGGAGAACCTAGATCCTTGTTGGTCCTTCGGATCATTTTCTCTAGTAAAAGCTTAGTCTTGAATTGGCTCCTTCATCCCGTGTTTGGTGGATAATCGCTATTAGCTGCTGCCTTGCCATTTACATTTTCCTGTGCTCCAACTTGGTCTTCTTGATGTTGTGGTTCCCGTGAAGGGCAGGCTGTTGTTCCATGTCCAACCATACTGCATGAGAAACAGATCTGGGGTAAACCTTCATACGCCACTTTTATCTCATTCCCATCTATTTCCACCCTTGATCTTAGTGGTACCGTCAAATCCACATCCACAACCACTCTTGCATATTTTCCTCTTTGTGAGTGCTTCGTGTTCTCATCTATTTTCACCGTGCTACCAATCAAGTTACCCAATGCTGTAAGAATCACGGGATGATAGCAAGAAACAGGCAGCTCAGAGAACCGAACCCAAACCACTGCTTGTAACATCCCGTTACTGTCATTAAGGGTATTTTGGTAATTATGGGTCATACTGATAGGTTTCACTGCATTCATTGATTGAGCATGCCACTGGCCTCTAATTATA
>JANTNU010000004.1:1650530-1671852 GCA_024752395.1 Erythroxylum havanense
TCATTACTTGGAAATCTCTGGCCGGAGTTCATATGTCATGAAGAGTGTCTTCAGTGACATATAAAGTAATGAGTCCAAAGACCTCAAGGTTTTGTTCCACTTTGTGTAATTGGCTCAATGGTGAGAGACGTCCACACAAAGTGGAACAAAACCTTGAGGTCTTGGGTTCGAGCAGTGGCTCACCCAAGAACCAAAGAGGACAATACCGTGGGGAAAAACCCTGGTAGCGATCGCGGGCCTCTTGAAGTACCGAGAGGAGAGGCTCCGGTACACAAAGTTCGGGTCGCTACATAAAAAAGGCGTGGCTCAATGGTGAGAGGCGTCCACACAAAGTGGAACAAAACCTTGAGGTCTTGGATTCGAGCAGTGGCTCACCCAAGAACCAAAGAGGACAATACCGTGGGGAAAAACCCCGGTAGCGATCGCGGGCCTCTTGAAGTACCGAGAGGAGAGGCTCCGGTACACAAAGTTCGGGTCGCTACACTTCGGATGCATTTGTTTTTCAAATTGTCTTTCAACATAAGAGCAGAATCCTTTTATTAGATCTCTTGTTTCGGATTTGTGTTTCATCATGTATATCCATGTCATTCTGTTATGGTCATCCACAATAGTTAGGAAAAAACTTATAACCAAGAATAAGGAGTATGATAGAGACCTCAAATATCAATGTGTATCAAATCAAAACAAGCTTTTGCAATTGAAATACTAGGATGGAAAGACAATATTCTTTGTTTAGCAAAATGACAGATATCACATTGGTATGTGTTTTGAAATTTAACAGCAGAATCTATTCTAGACAGAGTGTGTAGCCTTTGATTAGAAAGATGTCCTAGTCTTTTGTGCCATAAATTTTCTTAAGATGATGAAACATGGCATAGAAGAGAAGTGTGATCTGGGGGTGTTGCAGATAGATGATAGAGTCCGTTGACTTGTTTAGCAAAACCAATCATCTTCATAGTTTTGATTTCCTGAATTTCACATGAATGAAGTGTAAAGATTAGTCGGCAGGGATAAGAGCTAGTAAGTTTGCTGATTGAAATTAAGTTAAATGAAAAGACAGGTACAAAAAGCACATTGGTAAGAGTAATGGAAGAAATATTGACTATTCCAATGTGTGTGATAGAAACAAAACTTCCATTTAGTAATCTGACATTCAAAGAATCGATTGTTTTGTAGGCTGAAAAGTAATCTAAGGAACAAATGATGTGGTCAGTGGCGCAAGAATCGAGGATCCATGTGGATGATCGTAAACTAGAAAGTATGTAAGGTTTAGATATACCTTTTTGATCAATCGAAAGTTTATTGATTTGGGGTGTGCTTACTAATGTTTTTCCTTTTGTATATCCCTTTTTATGTAGAATTTGCATCAGTTGTGAGTACTACTCCGAAGTGAGACTGTAGTTTGTATTCTCTTGCCTTTATTCTTTGGAGACTGAAGAACTTTCAACATTCGGGGTGAGGCAGTTCTGGTAAGTTTCAACTTGATTGATTGTCTTGAATCTATTCTGGTTGTTGTCTCTGCTTGAATAAAATGGCCTGACATTTGAAAGATTTGGGGGGAAACCATGTTTTTTATAGCATTTATTTTCAACATGACCAATGTTTCCACAAGATGTACAAATGGGCCTCCTGATCTACTGATAATTCTTTTCGATGTCAGTTTTGCTGAAAAAAGCTTGTGATTCAATGATAGGTGAGGATAAGGTCTGTTGGGTATTTAGTTGTCTTTCATGCTGTGCAACCATAGCAAAGGTTTTTTCAATATCAGGTAATGGGTCCATAAGCATAATATGAGACTTAACAGTAGTATAAGAATCATTTAACCCCTTTAAGAATCTGATAACACAGTCATCTTCTTGATAATTTTTGAATGCAGTTAAAACATCACAATTGCATTGAGGTTCATACTTGCATTTAGGCAAAGGTCTTACGTTGAACAGTTCATCTCATAGCATTTTAAGATGTGTGTAATAATCAAACACTGAGAGATTAGCTTTGCTTGTGACTATATATTTCTTCTTGTAAGTAGGATATTCTAAAGGAATCTGTTTGTGAAAATCTTCCTTCCAAATCTTTCCAAATTTCAACTGCAGACTCAAAACAGATTACACTTTGTGTGATTGAATTTGTTACTGATCGTAGTAGCCATGACAAGACCATTGTAATACATATTTCACAGTACATGAATAGAGGATCTTCTCTTTGTGGTGTTGTGATGGTTCCATTAATAAATTTGTGTTTATTTTTGGACAGCAAGGCCATCCGGATGGATCTTGCCCATGAATGATAGTTGGTACCTGGCAAGAGAGAAGAGACAAGGACTAAGGATGGATTTCATTTGGATGAAGATAAAAAGGACTGACTGGGTGATCTTCTGCTCAAATCACATTTTGGGGTTGTGATTGATGATGTGTTTGAATAGTAACATTGGCATATGAAGGACCTATAGCTCCTGACATGAGGATGATGAAAGAAACAACAAATAGTAGAGAAAAGAAAAGATGGAGCCAACAAAGAGAAAAGTATCGAGCTTATTCAACTCTCTGATACCATGACAAGAGATGTAATAAAGAAGAATAACTTTTGGCTCATGTTTTATTGCATGAACCCAACCTTTATGTAGGCTGGTTTGTTTACAATATGTTACAACATATCATGTGAGTGTAACAGAAAAGATGCCCTACTAGGTGTGAAAATAAAAGTGGGTCAAAATAACAGAGCTGGACTAGAATAAATAGACTGGATTATTAGCCTAATATACCAAGCCCGATAGCTTAAGCATCTGACCCAATTAGCATCTAGGTTTTCTTCTCCTCACTTCGTTTCTCTTCACAGTAAATCTTGTAATTAAAACCAATCTCTTTTATTGAGTTGAGCTTTAGCATCTTGAATAACTTCAAAAGTAAAAGTGTGTGGTAATTAAAAAATTAATAAGTTTAATTCCAATTAACCAAAAATTAAGTGTTGAACAAACTTAACTACTTTTGTAAAATCAACATATTTCGTATACAAGGTTGTCCACTTTGTGAGAGTTAGAGAAGAGTTATTAATGCACACAACTTTCCTTTTGTCATTTTTACAAAAAAGATATTTTCGTTATTTGAACTTGTAAACTTATGGTCACAAAAGAATAACTTTTACTAACTACTCTAATGGACTTTTAGGAGGCCAATAAATACTTTTTCCACCATAAATATCTTTTTAAAGAAAAATGAATGTTTGACTGTAAAATAAAAAGCACTTCTTTAATAGATATATTTTTTTGCAGTCAAAATATAGTTTTTTAAGAAGCTCAAATTTAAAACATCTAAAAAAAATTTTTTCAGATATATTTTTTAAATTAATTAATGAATCTATTTTTTAGTCCAATTTATCCTTACGTTTTACACATAATTTTCGAAATACTCATAAACTCATCTTCTCGTTTATTATGTATTTAACTATTTACTCAACTTAGATACTTATTTTGTAATTTATATAATATTATTTGATTTTTTTATATATTTTAATATTTATTTTTTTATTAATTTACTTATGTTATAATTTATATAAAAGATTTAGTTAGATATATTCTATTTATGTTTAGAATTACTTAAATATATTTTTATTTATATTTCATATAATTTAAATTATATAATAATTAATATATTAAACTTTGTATATTGTTTAATATACTAAAATTCTTTTCAAAAGATTATATAGAAAAAATTTTACTGACAGAAATTCCATTAATGTAATCTCAATAAAACCGACTCCCGTTCTTTTATAAAAACATGTATTTTGAACAATTATATTAAAATAATATTTTTTTGCAATTAAGGTCAACTTTATCGTTAGATCCAGTCCACCAACTTGTCAGCCTTGATCGTACTTGCGTGTCCAGAATGTGGATTTCTAATGTTAGAGTAGGCTGGGTACGCATGGAAAACGCAGCTCAAAGTTGAAAATTTCAGTTTAGGCAGAATTTTGAATTCCTAACGAAACCATCGAAACCCAACGCAAAGACAAGTAATCATCACGATTGACTACATATCCAAGAAAACCCAGACATTATTTAATACAAACATTGAAAGACACAGTTCAAGCGACCTTGACCTCGATGGTCTTCGGCTTCTTGGGCTCCGGAGGAGGAACCTTGTGGACAGTGACGGTCAAAACCCCGTCCTGACAAACAGCAGAAATGGAATCGGTGTTAGCATTCTCAGGTAGCACAAATTTCCTCATAAACTTGCCGATCCTCCTCTCCATTCTCAAGTACTTGATGTCCTGTTCCTTGTTCTCCTCTCGTTTCCTCTCACCGCTGATGATCAACACATTGTCGTCTTCCACCTGCACCTTGATGTCCGCAGACTTCAGCCCCGGCATGTCTATCACAAACACATACGAGTTCGGCAGTTCTTTCACGTCCATCGGAGTCGAAGCCATGGCCTTGGCGTCCCGAACGTAGGTTCTAGATGGCGCGCTAAACTTCTCCACTGCATCGTCGCTCATGTCCATCATCTGATGGAGTGTGTGGAGGAGCTGAGGATCCCAACCCATAACTCTCAAATCCATCTTCTTAATCAACGATCGAATTTCCAATTGAGTAATTCAACAAGTTTAATCTCTGATCTGAGTAACTGTCAATGCCTGAAGGCCAGGATTATGTACATATATATAAAGAGAGGCCCGAGAGAATACCAAAGGAACTTTCTGGATAAGACTGGCCTGAGAAAGGAGTTTCCAGGAGCTTCGTTAATGTTCTAGTGAAAGTGTGTAGGGTCTAGAAGGTTCAGATAACGGAGTATTTCTTTTCTAATGTTAGCTAACCTTATTTAAGAACCGTATTTTATATTTTTAGCAGTTATATTGAAGGAAGCTCGATTGGATTTGTGTACTGAACTGAAAAGTATCAACTCCTATTAGACTCGAAACTGTCGTTGCTGAGCTCGTCTGCGCGGACTTGAAATTTTTTAAGTCCAAATTTAATCTAAAATTTGGTTAAATTTGAGGTTTTAGACTTGAATTCAACACTTTATATCCAAGCTTGAATCTTATTAAATTTATATTTGAAAATTTTAAAAGATTAAAAATAAAAAATAACTTATTATTGCTCTGAAATTTAAAAGTATTAAAAAATGATTTCTTTTAAAAATAAAAAATAAAATTAATCAAATTTAATCCAACTTCATACTGCTCTAGTCTAATTGGGCTTGGGTTTGAGGCTAAACATCAGATCCAAATATAAAATTTTGACTCCATCTCAACTCATTACTGATTGTAAATATTGTAATTAAAACTAATCTCTTGTATTGAGTTGAGCTTTAGCATCTTGAATAACTTCAAAGGTAAAAGCGTGTAGTAATTAAAAAAATTAATAACTTTAATTTGAATTAACCAAAATTTTAGTTGTGTTGACCAAACTTAAATACTTTCATAAAATCAATATATTTGGTGTACAAATTTGTCCATTTTGTGAGAGTTAGAAGAAGGTTATAAATATATATAACCTCTTTTTAGAATTTTTACAAAAAAGATATTTTCATTATTTGAACTTGTAAATTTATGGTCGCAAAAGAACAATTTTTATTAGCTACTCTAAGGGGGTGTTTGTTTTCTTTTTTTTGTTGTTGTGATTTTTATTAAAAATAAAACTTCATATTGAAACACGTTTAGCCGTTATTGTTGCATTACCATGTTTTAAAAAATAAAAAAAAAACTACAATCATTTTATGAAAACAAGAAAAATACGTTTTTCTAATATTTCAAAATAAGTTTTCGTTTCTTTTAAAACAGTTTTTTCTCTTTGCACTGACTTGCATCTTCATCTTCTGTTGTGATTTTTCTGGCGACTCCAGGTTTGTGTTCTATTAATATTATCCGTATTTGTTCATTTCCTTTTCTCTTTTGGTAGCTTTCTATTGTTAGTTTTGCATGCTCTGCTTTGGCCGTGTGGTTGTGAAACAGTACTTTTTACGGCCAATACCCAATAAGTGGAGAATCGTTGGTTGCACATGAGTTTATTACAGTGAACTTACTCTGTATGTCTTCACATAATAGTGTACGTGAGTTTGAAGCTTTTGCATTTGTACATGAGATTGAAATGTATTAATAGAAAAAATATGTTAAAACATTTTCAGAACCCATCAAGGTATAGATATAAGATTATGCCATTGACTTTTACCTTCATATGCATTGATGGTAATCTTTATATAGTCGATTCAATGGGAAATGCTTTACATCTGTTCTGTTTTCCTACCTTCTTTCCCATTACGAATTGCAGTGGATTCGCTATCTAACAACATATTTGATTTCTAGTTCTAGCTTCTTATTACCATGATGACATGGTTTTTGTTTTGAGAGATCGTGAAAGGAGGATAATTTTTATAGGACCGAAAGGGTAAGCATTTGGGTGTGGTTGGGAAGTAGGAAAACGAGAGAAAATAGGAGAGAGATAATGAATGGTGAGCCAAGGCTAGCTCGATGGGAAAAACTGTTGGGCCCCGATTCTTTTTTCTTATTAAATAAGTATGTTTAAATTATTTTGAGGTTTAGTTTGCTTATTTTTCTTTTGGTTAAAATATTTTGAGGTTTTAATGCTTAGGTGGATGGAATTAAATAGAGGGATTATGAGTTAATTAGAGTTTTGTATGGAGTTAGTAAAAAGTAAAGAAATAAGATGAGTAAGGTTATTTTGGGTAGATCACTTAGATTTTTAAAGTTTAAGGCTAATAAGGAGGGACATTTTAGTCTTTTAGTATCATTAAAAGAAGTAAGAAAGAAGAAAAAGGGCTTGTGGTCGTATGAGAGGATGAAGGGGACGAAAATTGCAAGTAAAAAGGTGAAAGAGTGAAACTACGTAGTTTTAGGCTTAGGCTTTAAAGTTAAGAAACAATTTTTTTGCTAAGTCATTTGAGAGAAGCTACGAAACTTACAAGGAAAAGAAAAGGGAGAGTAAGTTTTCGGTGAAGATAAGAAGAAGAGGAATAAGAAGAAGAAGAAGAAGAAGAAGAAGATGTTAGGGCTTTGTCAATTCTTGCTTTAGAAAAGAGATTTTGAGAGTTCTTTAGGAAGGAAAAAGGAAAAGGAAGGATAAATCTCCCTTTGGGGGCAAAAAGGTGGATTTCGTAGGTGGCTTCTAAGGAGAGGTATTTTCGAAGTTCTTTGAAATATTTGATGGGTTTTAGGTTCTAATAGCTTAGGAAAAGCATGGGTAAGGTTGTGTAGGATGTAATTCATGCTTTCATTTCCTAAGATGTGCCAATTTTGACATCTTATGTTAATATGAGATTTTTGTGCTTTGATTAAGGTCAAGAGAGGCAATTGGAGTTAGAGAAAAGACAAATTGACCAAGCTCAAAGCTAAAGGAATTAAGGTGGGTGATTTTTTTAATAATTGAGTTAATAAGCATATTAAAGATTTTGTCATAAATGCCATTTATTGCTTTCCAATGACTTACCAATGTTGTATTGATCACTATTTGGGACGTTTTAAACTTGCATTGTGTGTCTTTTGCATGGAAACATTTGTAAAAGTATTTATCAAGTGAAAAAAGATTAGAACATGTGATTTCAGAAAATTGCTATTTTGGGCGATTATGTGTGAATTATGTGAAATGCATATTTATATGGGTTTGTTGTGGTCCCTTAAGAGTCAAGTGTACTTGTCTATTTCATAGACTTCTCTCACCTGTCCACTAGTGGCCTTGGAGCTCCTCACGGACTCTCATAAGTTCACGGCTACACATAACCGCTTCACGGGAATATGTAGTACGTTCCGTTTGGATCCACCCAAACCATCTTCTACGTGTTTATGTGACATTGCTATGTAATTGTTGATTTTTTTTTGTAAATGTCTTAACTCCATTGAACTTGATGAGGAATTTCTTTATGGAAAAAATGTTTTTGGTAAAATTGTTTTGAACAGAAGTTGTTAAATAATTTTTGCATGCTTATTCTTAGTTATTGAATTATTACCCACGGAGCCGTCGAGCTCACACCCCTTTTTCCCTCCACAGGCAACGAGCGAGAAAATGAATAAGCACATCGAGATTGAGGCATTACTCGCATTTTACTTTTGAAGCTTTATTTGGAAACAAAGTTTTAGATGCATTTTGGATCAATGATCTTTCTTTGTAATTTACACTTTTCATACTTTTGATGTATTTGGGCTAAAATGCCCTCTAAAGCTTTGTAATAATCTATGTTTTTCATGTAAATGCAAGAGAATTGAGTTGTAAAGTATTCTTGTATATATTGCTTTAAAATGTGTTGTTTTATAGTTTGAAAATGACTAGATGAATAGGTGTATGGTTGCTGCCATTTGAGTTAAATTATGGGTTGACATGGATTGGTATGGATTTGGGAGATTGAAGTTTTTGTGTGCAGGTGCTAGAAATTGGTTGAAGGTTAATGATTTTTGGCTAGTTGAATTTTAGAGGAGATGCTGTCCAAATTTCTTTTATTGGGCAGAAACTTCAACTGAGTTTTTGACCCTCTTAGAGTTTGAATTGGATTGGGAGGCCTTCTTGAAGATTGTAGTTCATGTTTAGAGCTTTCCCTTGGTATTGTAATATGTCACTTTGGGACTCAGGATTAAGAAGTTATAAGGTTTAAAAGAATGCAGTTACTGTTGGAAAGAGTTTTTGTCCAAGCAGTATATTTGGAAAGGTTTTTCACTTCCTTAGAGCCTGCTTTGATTTTTGTTTCCTTTATGAGAATTGTAAATCGTCTTTTTATCTTTCCATTACTGTAAAATGTGACATTTTGGGGCCATTGAGTTGAAAGATATGATTTTTTTTCGAATCTCAGCCATTGTGAAGTTAATCTTATTTTAAGCAGTCACTTTGAAGAGATTTTGTCTCACTTAGAGGCCAATTTGTTTTTTTTTAATTCTTCATGAAAGTGTAGAGTTTTCTTTTAGTTTTTTTATTGATACCAAGGTTTCGAGTTTTTGACCTCCCCAACGTTTTTTTTGGTTTGTAAATTTGTCGTTTGACCTCCGATTTAATTGATTTTCGAAGCATTGATTTTCTAAAAACATTTTCTACCCTCTCATGCAAAATTTAGAATTTTCGGGTTTGAGTTGATTTTTATAGATTAGATCGAAGGGAGACAATTGAATAGAGTTTTTGAATATGATTTCGTATTTGGTCGATTTCTCGATTTATAGAAATCCAATTGAGATGATTTTTTGTTCTTATTAATATAGATGCATGAAATTTTCATTTTAGCTTAAGAATCGGATATAATTTTGGGCCCTAAGAAGATCATTTTTTTATTGAGAGAGATTAGGGTGAATCTTACAAGATTGGTTAAGATGACATTAAAATAAGTTCATTTTTTAGTCTTCAAGTGGTGGGGAATTCCTCCCTTGTGGGCTACCCGTCCACATGTCACGTAGGACGTCGGACCAGTGACTCACCAGGGAGGGGTTCCAACACAAACTCACATGCAGAATAGAGCACGTGAGGCTTTATCCTTACATTTTTGTCTTCACGCTTTTATTGTGAAGCCTTGCTTCACGTCTCTTTAATGTAGCATAGAGTAAAGTGTCATTTAATGTAGCATGTTAATGGAGGCTTTATCCTGAAGACATTCTTGTCTTCACATGCCTTGTCTTCACGAACTGAAAACCAGTTGCATTATGTTGTGATGTTATCATTGGATAATGTCAACCTATCAGACATTTATGTATTTTTAAAACCAGTTGCTTCAGACTTTATCCAAAGGCGTTAATTGTAACTCAACATATTATAAGAGGTTTAAATAAACTCTTATCGATAGGTTTCACGCTCACTCTCTCCTCCGCTTAGATTCTGATCTTCAAAGTTTAACGAGAAGATACAATATGAGTCGTAGAGTCAGCAATGGTGGTGGTCAGAGTTCATTGGGCTATTTGTTTGGAAGTGGTAAAGCTCTAGCTCCTGTTGCTCCAAGCGAGAACCAGACTGTAAACAGTGAACCACTTCTAAACCTACTATTTCTCCTCAGCCAGTTGATATTGCTAAACAAATCCCTGCTGGTATCAATAGTACTTCTTCAAACTATCTCCCTGCAGACGGGCAGAATACTGGAAACTTTGTCACGAATCGACCTCCGACCAAGGTTGACTTTGCTCCTGTGGTGGATCAATCTCATCGAACCCATGAAGGCTTTTGAGTGAGGTACTGATGTGAGCTTTGAGAACCTGCTCCATGGATTTACTCATGTTTTTCGTATCGACGTTTGAGAGTACAGAGGGCATTGCAGAGTATATAGATCATCCTGTTCATGTTGAATATGCCTCTTCATTCTTGCCTGCATTGGAAAAAGTCCTTGTCATTGACTACAAGCCTACTACTATTCGCCTTTAAAAACAAGATGTGTATTTCCATTCCTCTGCTTGCAGTTATCCTCTTAGAGACAAGTTTGCTAGGTTTGGAATTTCGGATTAACCATTAGTGTGTGGTTGTGATGAACTTCCCAGATGTTTGTTTCTTGTTTTGCCATGAAAAGCTATTACAAATAAGTTCAAATGTGACATTTTTTATTGAATTAAAAGCACTGGATTCATCTTTAAAATTAAAAAATGGTCCTGAGTTAAATGCAACTATTGAAACATTAAATGCATTTATGTGCCTTTCATGCAAGTCTTCACGTGTATTCATGCATTAAATGCAACTATTGAAACATTAAATGCATTTATGTGCCTGTCATGCAAGTCTTCACATGTATTTCTATTTTTACAATTATCACATGACTTTATTGTCTTGATGTAATACATTTTGTTAATGCAGAGAACTGACGTTTTTTTTAAGTGTGGAATTCAATGCATTGTCACATGTTTACTTTAAACTATATTTAGCATTTAACACTTTGTAAATATTATTGTGATTGACGTCACGTAAATGTTATTACATTTAGTTATGGAAGGCTTAAACAATTTGAATGATGACAATGATTGTATGGAAGTAAATGAAAAAGATGGGGCATAAAATGATACGATAAGGATGTATTTAATCTTCTTGATGGTTGAAGAAGTGAAGAAGGGAAATCGAACAACTACTACCTTTTCAAATCTGGTTGGAAGAATATTAAAGCAGGGCTTCAAACTAAGTTCAATAATGAGTATTCTGATATTCAATTGAAGAATAAGTATAATAGATTAGGGGCTAGATTGAATAATTTCAAGAACTTACTAAAAGAAACAGAAATCGATTACAACTCTTGTACTAGTGAAGTCAATGCTATAAATGAATATTAAGAAATTCTATTTAAGGTAAAATATGTCTTTTGTTTTGTTAATATATCATATTATACACTATTCATTCTTATTTATCATTTTCATCATTATAGGTGCATAAAATGGCTAACATATTCAAGAAAAAAAGATGTAAGGAATTTTTAGATTTGTGTCATATTTTTGGAGATATTACTGCAACTGGTGTACATGTACATCTATCAATTGAATCTCCGTCGAATAGTACAAAAGAAGAATATGGAAATGATATTGATGAAGATTACTCGTATAATAGAAAAGAAGATCAAGATAAAAATTCTCTGTTTATGAGAAAGAAATCTCTTAAGAACAAGGAGGCAAAGAATACACATTCTACTATTGTAGAAGAGCTCTTACTTTTATTTAGTGAACAATCAAAAAGAAAGAATGATTTTCTTGTGAAAAAATTGAAGGAAACATCATCTACCGTAGAGAGTAGATCTCAAGAGTCTAACATAATGATGAAATGTCTGAATTCTTTAGATGAATTGGATGTTAACAATGTGAAATATGAAAAAACTATGAAGGTTTTTCATGATTTTTCACTTTATAGGGATATTTTTTGAAAATGACACAAGCAAGGATGCTGGATTGGATTATGTCGCTTTAGTTATATTTTCAGGTTATTGCGTATCGAGTGTTTATTGATTTGATACTTTTATATTAAGCATTGTTCTATATTTTGAACATTTTTAGTTTGTGTTTTGTGTGAATAGTTGACTTAATTTTAAATTTATATTTTTATGAATATTTTTTCTATATTTGATTAAATATACTTGACTGATGATTTTATTAATTATTTAATGTTGACATTGTAGATACATGAATTTCTTATCAGATTTCAAATTAGATTCTAATAATGAACTAAGAAGGTAATCATTATTTCTGTACTTATAGAAGAGAATAAATATTTTCATTTATAAAAGCAACCATGTAAAACTTATGCTCTACCAAGTCATGATTAGATATTAGAGCTTTTGAATAGAAATCCTACAAGGATTTATGAAAACTTAAGAATGAGAAAGATAATCTTCTTGAGCTTATGTGATAAGTTGAAGAGTTTAGGAAGCTTAAAGGCAACAAATTATTTGACTATGGGGGAACAAGTAGCAATTTTCTTGATGACTATAGGACATAGTGAGATAACTAGAGTCAATGCAGAATGCTTTCAACATTTGACTTGGACGATTTCAAAGTACTTTCGAAAAGTCTTATATGCAGTTAATCATCTTGCAAAAAGAGTCATTACTCTACCATCTTTTACTAATATACCTCCTGAGATTCAACATAATTCAAAAATCTTTTCAATTTTCAGGTACATTCATATAATTAATTAATATTTCAATTATATCCTTATAATTAAATTTTATTTTTAATATAATTTTTTAATATTTAGGATTGTATAGGAGCAATAGATGGTACACATATTGATGCACATGTTCCGACCGATGAACAAATACCATATAGGGGCAAAATAATTAATCCATCCCAAAATATTATGTGTTGTTGCTTATTTGACATGTGTTTTACATATATAATGGCGGGATAGGAAGGTACTACAAATGATTCTCAAGTTCTTTTGAAAACAGTGACAAATATAACTAATCAATTTCCTATACTTCCATAAGGTATTATATTATTTTAAATAAACATAGTAATTATGATTCTTTTTTAATATCTTTTTGTTAATATTATATTCTTTCTATGTTAAGTAAGTACTATTTAGTTGACTCGGGCTATACTTATATGCCTAGATGTCTTTCATTATATCAAGGTGAAAGATATCATTTGTGAGATTATAGAAGCAGAGGAAGACCTCAAGGTGCACATGAATTGTTTAACTACAGGCATTCTTCATTAAGAAATATTATTGAAAGATGTTTTGACGTTTTAAAAGCAGGATTCCCTATACTTACAAACATGTCGAGTTATGATATGAAGAAACAAAAATACATTGTTATTGCTTGTTGTGTTATACATAATTTTATTATAATGTTTGGACAAAGCGATGAATTATTTGAAAGTTGTGCTGAAAATGAAGAACAAATTAACAGAAGTGAAAATGAAGATGTAAGTTCTCAAGTGGAGTATAATATCACTCTAACACAACCTCGAGGTATGTCTTGGAAGTGAGATGAAATTGTTAGATAAATGTTGAGTGATTATATTATTTCTAATTGATTTATATTTCTTTTAGTAAATGATAGTACTATTACATTTTCAAGAATTATAGTATGATGAACATATTTTATGTTTTTAGGAATTATGATGTATATATTTTATTGATTAAAACGACTTAATATAATTTCCAATTTATGAAATTTTATTATATACAATTAATGTATAATTTTTTAATAATATTTGATTTGCATACATTTAATTTTAGCTATAATGAAAATTAATTAATTAAATAATATAATGTATTATATTATAATTAGTACATATAATAGTATAATTATAAAAAATAGAAACATGATATTAAAACCAAGTATGTTTTTGTTTTTAGTTTTTTATTAGAAATTTCTACTAAACAGATATTTGTTTCCAATTTTTATATTACAAATCTCAACTAAATATGCTTTTATTTTTCTAGGAAAAACAAAAACAAAAATAAGGAAATAATAATAAAAAACATCAACAGAAATTGTTTTGAACAAGTATATTAAAATAACATTGTTTTGCAATTAAGGTCGACTTTATCGTTAGATCCGGTAGTGGGTTGGGTACTCATGGAAAAGGCGGCTAAAGTTGAAAATTTGAGCCTAGGTAGACTTTGAATTTAAGCTCGAGATGTTGAATTCGAAGTCGTCCAACCTTTTTTGTAATTTACAAAATTTAAAATATATTAAATTGAACTTAAGTTTTAGACAAATTAAAGAAGTCGGTAATTATTTATTTAATTTAGAAGTGACAATTTTATTATAGTATAATACATAAATTAATCAACAGATTGATAAAACTTTTTTAGGGTGATTTTTTTAAATTTTCAAAATTAATTATTATTGAATAAATAAATAAAACTTTTATCAAAATTTTAAAAATAGACATGTGCCATAAATTAATAAAAAAGGTCTGGTTTATTTTAAAATTATAAATAATAAATAAATTTATAAATAAGTATAAGTGAACTACATAATGCGTGTATTTTAGTACTCCTTTTAATTAAATTAACTAAAGATACCAAAGTAACCAAGCACGAAAAGTTGGCCGTAAACAGTAATTGAAAAGTAAGAAAGCCAATGAGATACCCGACAAAAATTATTTTTCATTCTTAATATTTTAGATATAAATAATATAAGTTTTAACTTGAGCATCATTTGAACGCCTACCGTAGTCCTCACCATCTCCGGTGCTATCTTTCAAACCCTAACTCTCAAGAACCCTCCCTCGCCGTCTGCCTATCTCCGATCGGGTTTGTTCTGTTTAGTAATTACTTATTTAATGCTTAAGTGACTATCTCTTTCTTTATCTGATTAATTATAGTTGCAGTCGGTCATTAACCATTGTTCTTCCATTATCACAGTTTTCTGAACTTTTGTACTTCTGTTGTGCGATAGGAGAAAGAAATTTAATGGCTGGGGGTTCAGATGTGACGGAGAGTACTACCCTATCGTGCGTTCAATGCGGCAAGCCCGCTCATCTTCAGTATGTAATTTCTTTTGTGTTGCGCTCGTCTTTTTACTTTTTTTTAGTTAATTTATTTTATTTTGGTTGGGATTGTTAGAAATATGGAAGCTGGCATTAGAATATTTGCTTTTGAACTGTAGAGCAATGTTCGGGATTTTCTCTTTTAGCGCAATTTGCAAAAGTTTCACCTAGGGTTTACACAGTTTGAAATTACATTAGGATGTATATATATTGTGTTTTCAATTAACGTGAATTGTTGTTCGGAGATTTAATTGAGATTGAGATGGTGAGAGATTTGCGACCAATTAAACTTCTTAATTAGAGTTTTAAAGTTTATTATGATCTGAAGTGTTCAATTTCTTCATATTGAGATTTTAAGTTTATCGTGGTTTTAAAGTCCTTTCAATGCTATTGAGTATTGACACTGTGCTTTCAGTTTTTGTTTAAGTATTCTTCTGTAACCGTTTACTCTTTACAGGTGTCCAAAGTGCATGGAGCTAAAGCTTCCTCGTGAAGGTGCAGCTTTCTGGTATATGCTCAAGTTGTTTGCTATTTCAAAGTCATATAAATTCATACCCAAGCTTTTTGGACTGTGTTATGATCTCAATGGAGATTAACCTATATGGATGTTCAGCTGATCAATTAAAACATGTTTTGGAAATTCGGTTCCAGTATTTGATGAAAGTGGAACATCTGGAGTCTCAGAGTAGCTTGTTTCACATTCATAAGTAGTACATGAGTGGCTATTGAGTGGTTTGGATACAGTTTTGGATCATTAGTGTTATGTGATACACTTGTTAACATGTCCGTTCAAAGTCCGCATTTCTGTAATTATTGATCACATTAACTTGTCCCTCCTTTTTCTTTTTCCTTATTGACGAAGTTTTATATCTTAACAGTACTCAGGATTGCTTCAAGGCATCTTGGAGCTCTCATAAATCAGTTCATTTGAAGGCAAAGTTGTTCACATTAGGGACGGATACTAAGGGTGAACAAAAGTCAGATGTGCTTAATGAAGGCTGGCTTTATTGCTTGAGGAAAGGACAGGCTCGAAGTCCGAAACTTCCCCATTTTGATTGGACAGGGTATCTCTCCACGGTTGACTCTTAAATCATCTCTGGCTGTTCTACTGATTTTCTATATCTTAGTTCTGTTATCTTTTTTGGGTTTAACTTTGTGATTATAGAGATTTGGTTGCCTACATTTCTAAGTTAGCAGCATATATAATCAAATGGTTTTCATATTTTTCTAAAGAACTATCTATTTTCCTTTTTTTGTAAATTTCCTTCAAATTGCAATAGTAAGGATTTCTGTTCACTCACAGGACACTGAAGCCATATCCTATATCTACCAAACGGACTGTTCCTGACAACATTGATAGACCTGACTGGGCTGTAGATGTGAGTTTCTTTAGTAAGTTTGATGGAATGCTTGACAACATTTTAAATTCATGCTGTTATCCTAGCGGTATTTGAGAAGAAAGTAATTTGATTTGTTGATAGAATGATGTGTTTGACAACCATGATAAGTGTGAGTGTTTATATTTTATACTCCATTCTGTCTGTCTGCTGCCAAGACAAGAAAGTTTCTTGTATTTATCCTTTTCGCCATCCTTTTGGTACTCATATACCTTTTTCCTTGCTTAAACATGGATTGCAGGGTATACCAAAAATTGAACCAAATAGTGAATTGCAGCATGTTGTGGAGGTAAATGTTCTTCTAGCAATATTGTACATCTGAATTGATGTGTAGCAATGTCCGCTTTTTCATGGTTTTTCTTTTAATTTGTTGTGAAATTCCTTTGCTGAAGTTATATTTTTATTCCAGATTAAAACTCAAGATCAAATCAAGAGAATGCGAGAAACTTGTCGAGTAAGCTGTCTTTGTCATCATTGCAACTTTTTAAGATAGTTCACTCATTGATCTGTTTGTCATCCATTTAGATAAGGGTGAGGCTTTATGGTAAGATCCATTTACAAAGATAGTAACTGGTGACTTTTTCTGATAATCATAGGACATTTATTTGCATTTGTGCTACAGGTCTTCAAATCTTAGGCTAGTTATTAAAGCAAACTGTGACCAAAATTGAACCTTAGCAGCAGTTTTCTTGCTCCTACTATGTTATGCATTGTTTTCATATTATGATTGCTCTTTTCAGATAGCAAGGGAAGTTTTAGATGCAGCAGCTCGAGTCATTCGTCCTGGTGTGACAACTGATGAAATCGATCGAGTTGTTCACGAGGCAACTATTGCAGCTGGTATATTCATCACTTTTAGCTCAAAATCTTAATGTTTCTTCATAACTTGAGTAAAGCTTTTGCCTAATGGACATTGCTGGTGTTATTTTTGAGAGTTTCTAAGTGTACTAGACAATGATAAATGTTCCCGTTATATGTAATGTTCTCTATTCCAATTGTTACTTAATTGGTGGAATATTTTTGAATCCCGCCATTTTTATGTCTTGCAATGGGAACTGTTCTCATCTCATGACTTTCTAAATGTAAGTGATATCTGTGATAAAAATCTGTGATAGTTTTAGTTGTTCTTTGCTAAATATGGGCTGCATTGTACCTGGCTGCAGGAGGATACCCATCTCCTCTGAATTATCATTTCTTCCCAAAATCATGCTGCACGTAGGTAGTCTTTTTGTGTATATAATAAGTAACTTTGAATTTGTATTCACTGTTTAAATTTGGAGTGCTATTGGTACAGGTCGGTTAATGAGGTTATCTGCCATGGCATTCCTGATGCTAGGTATGTGCATTATGGTGTGTTAACTTAGCTACTAGTTGTCCTGCAAGTGTACCCTCCAATTTGCTTCATGGAACTTGATACATATTCCTATCTTATTATCATGTTAGTTCTATGTGCATTATGACATGAGCACAATTTGATTAGATATTTTACTCTGAACTAAAGGTTGTCATATCACATATCCCAAATTATTTCTTTTGTATGGATTTGCTTCAGGACATTAGAAGATGGTGATATTGTAAATGTTGACGTCACTGTGTACTATAACGGAGTCCACGGTATGCTAGATTTTCCTATTATGTATCTCTTGCATGTATGAGTTGAGGAGTTCTTTTCTGAGTATTGGTACTGTTTTATTCAGGCGATCTCAATGAAACATATTTCGTTGGAAATGTTGATGAAGTATCTAGACGGCTGGTCCAATGTACTTACGAGTGCTTGGAGAAAGCTATATCAATCGGTATGTTTCAATAATTAGTGTTGTAGACAGTCAGAAATTACTGTTTTCTGATCTTATTCCCATTGTAATTGTGTTATATTTGTCTTTTGTGCAATTTTTTGATCTTTTCACCTGGTTATACTCTGAGTCCAGACTTTTCAATGATTAAAATGTTTATTATCTGACTTCTCCTATGAGGACTTACCTTTTGGTATCTTGTATTCGTTCTGCTTCCGTGGTTAGTAAAACCTGGAGTTCGATTTCGTGAAGTCGGAGAGGTTATTAATCGTCATGCATCAATGTCTGGCTTATCAGTGGTAATCTACCTAAAGTTCACAATTTTATTCTATATTATGGTTTTGTTGCTGAGTGAATGGTTCACAATTTGGTTTGTTTTGCATCAGGTGAGATCTTATTGTGGACATGGAATAGGAGAACTTTTCCATTGTGCACCCAATATTCCCCATTATGGAAGTATCCACATAAGTACTTTACTGGTGTTTAAAAAATTAAATACAGTCAAACTCTTGCCGTTTGATCTTTTTTTTTTCTTAATGCTAATGTTTAGTAATGAGACTTATCTATTAGACAATTTCATCTGTCATATTTCGCTAATTTTTCATTTATTTATTACTCAAAACAACAAAGTATTAGAATTCTTAAAATCTAATATGACATTGTTTTGGAGCTGTGAATAAAAAGGAAAATTAGCGGCATATGAAGTTGCACGATAGCGAAATCATACTAAAGATAAATGATAGTTTTCAAAATAACAACAGTTTGTGTAGAGTTAGTTCTATTCAATTTTCAGTTGCTGGAGCTATGCAAGTTAGTCCGTCATTCAAGAGTACATGGGTTTTTATTTGTGATGTGTAACCTTAACCTTAGTAAGGGAATAAGGCGGTTGGCGTGATGAAGGCTGGACAGACCTTCACTATCGAGCCAATGATTAATTCAGGTGTGTTTCCAAGCTGCTTAAAATTGACTGGAAATGAATTTGTCCATCAGCTTTATAATCAAACTCCTTTTGGCAATTAGGCGTTTGGCGTGATCGAATGTGGCCTGATGGATGGACAGCCGTTACCGCAGACGGTAAACGCAGTGCTCAGTTTGAACACACACTTCTGGTAATTGTGCTCATTCTGTTTTATAATTTATATTATAGGATCACCTTGTGATCACTATCAAAATAATGTCGTATAATTAATCAAAACCGCGTATTAGTTTCAAGTGTCTTGAATTTATTAATCAAAATGATGCTATTTTAAACAATTATAAACGTCATCTTTTTTAGTAAGGGCAAAGGGTATTTTGAGTCACTTCTGAATCCAGTTCCGAAATTCCTTCAACTTGAATTTGTTCGTTGACTTGGGTTGAACCAAACTTAAAATGCCATCTCCATTTCTATACTTATGGTGTGGTAAATTTTCATTATCCTCTTTAACGTCTCTTACAGGTTACAGAAACCGGGGTTGAAGTTCTCACAGCGAGGCTTCCCTCATCGCCTAATATGTTCCCTTGGCTGAACGCATAGTTGCCTATTTATTTCATTTGAAAAGGGCAGATAAAAGGTTTGGATGGTGTTCTCAATTTTGGTCGAAATTGAAATTGTGATTGGAAGTGCAAAAATATAACATTTTTAGCATTCTGTTGGAATCATTAATAGTCTAATTTCTGGTCACAAAATTAATTATTTGACGTGCTACTATTAGAATTTGGGTTGGTTATCCACGTAAATGTTCAGAAGGCACGGGTTTGTATACCATGTTTCCTTTAAAATTTCTAGATGTTTCCAGTTTTTTTATCTATTATGTTTTGTTATGTAATTTGAGTTTGTACAGTAATTATTAATTTGTCGTCTGTAATCAACATTTTATTTATAATTAGGCATTGAAAGGAGTAAAGAACGTTTAATATGGAGAATAAAATAAAATAAATTAAAATCTGATTTAGGTGAGAAATACTTTTGATAAAGTCATAAAACGCAATTTATGTTAATATTAAAAGAACTATTAATTTAGTATTTGAGTTACCAAGATAAACAAATTTGTATTAGAACTTTTGACTTTTATAAGCTAATTTAAGTTTTTAAAACAGAAAAAAGTTAAATGAGGGCCAAACATATACAAATGGTTTAAGTTTAATGGAATGATTTTGAATTCATTGAAAAGAAACTCTATCCAGCATGTGATAATTTAGACAAAAAAAATAAGTATATCCAACGCCCGAGCTAACATAGAATCATATAAAAGGTAGATGAATGCTAAATATATGCTGATATCCAAATACAGAGTTGGGATCCTATTGGACGAGACCAACAGCACTATAACGTCTGAGCTTTCAACTCATTCAATCTTGACCCTTGCATTAATTAAGAACAATCCAAAACACCAAGTCTCGGAAAAGCATGAGAATATCAAAGTGGAACGGATCAGCAAATCTTGTGATGTTTTCCATTTCATATTTGAATGAATCTATAGGAACAAACCAAGTGTAAGACCAGCCTTCCAATAACTAAACATGGTAACAAGGCCCCCAATTTTGTCAAACAATGGTAAAGAAGCTCTATACACTAGTGCTCCAATCCCCTCCACAACTAGCACAGCCAAAGCGGCAGATACGATATTCCTAGTCGCCTGTCTGACCAATAACAGTGGCTAATGCAGTTGCACAGTAAAATCCGACCAAGAAAAAGGGCAATTTGACAGGAAGGTTTTCCCTTATTTCCTGAAATTTTGCACTTAACCTGGTTTGCAGAGATTGCAGGGCCTAACCAATCTTGTTCCTCGAGTGCCTACCCGAGGTAGAAGGATCCAGTCCGCTGTCATCGACACTGCTTCTAATCCGCCATGCTATCCTCCTGTAGGATTCAGATGGAAACCCTGACTAAGTTCTAGACAAAAGAAGTAACTTACTTTCTATTGATTACTTCATCTAATTTCCATGGAATAGAAATATATCTAAGCACTATTATATGATTACAACCTTCACTTAGAAGATTTTTCGCATCACAAAGTTGATTAACTATTTAGCAGCAACAAGAAGCAAAACTTGTATGTAATAATTTCATGATCAATCATTCACGTATTCACAACATCATGAGCAGCTAAATTAGCTAGGCTTGAAAGAAAATTAGACCCGAAATTTCAGATTAATTTCATGATTAATCTACACAAATAATTAACCATAAAATTGCAACATACTATATTCAATAATTGGATTGATAAATACCTGAAAATTGGGGAAACATTGAATCCATTGTAA